>JABSTQ010010400.1:0-220116 GCA_013358835.2 Ixodes persulcatus
AAGTGTGACTTCCTCAGCATTCGAATCGGTGTTAGGAAGCTCATGTAATATTGCTTTTCTCTGTCGTGGACTGTTTTAAACATTTCTGGAGGACGGAAAAGCGTTTCCGTGATATCAGATAAAGCTCAGTAACTGGACCCTGATTTTAAGCCACAATATGGCCAAGTGTCGTTACTCTGAAGCGTAGCTATTAGTGACACTACGTGGGACCAGGGCCAAGAAGTTATTAGAAAACGCTTTACAAGGCGAGGAGGCTTAGAGAGACGGAATGGCCAGGATTCAAATCGAACGTGCTCAGCTCGTGAGCGCGTGCCTATCCCCTCTCTCTAGCCAGCAAAAGATTTCCCATCGACGGAAATAAGAGGAATGGAAGAAACTTCGTTTTGATGGTGCTGGCAGGTTGGTTTGAGCGTGTTATGATTTCAAGCTTCCACCATGCCTTTACAAACACCTTCAAACTTGTTGTTCACAAGGTAATGACGTCACAAAAGGTAACCATAGGAGAGCGCCACCAAAACACAATAGACGCACTAGAAAGCCCGTGGAGACTACCGTGGTTCATAGGTATAGACGCTTTCAGCGCGCGCCAAATTGAGCCGCCATAGCCGACCTTCTCTTGAAATACCAAGATGCCGAGCCACTGAAGCGGGCGTTGACGAGTCTCCACAAGGGCCTATGATGGCTAGAAGGACGGGGCAGAATCTAAAATGGCAATGACATGACCTACTGTGGTAATGATGCAGTGGAGCGAACGTAATAAGAAAAAACAAAAACTGAAGGTCGGTTATGGCGGCGCCCATGCACAGCTGCCTGAAAGCGTCTATAGACCTTTTTCGCATAACCTCAAACCAGACAGTAACTGACGTACCCTCGACCTGGTGCATTTTTAATTGCCCGCTTGACACAGGGTATGCAACCGCCAAGGGTATGGGCGAATAGGCTTAAAAACGGACGTCGTGCATGATTTAGTTCCGAGTGCTCCTTTTTACCGTGCTGCAATTTCCGAAAATCTACGGTTGTCTGGCTATCACTGCGTGGTCGTCGGATGGATAACTAATTTTAATAAGCTTAAGGACAATTTGCGGAAGTGTGCCATGGGCACAAGAAGCTGCAGCGCGAGTGTGGCTGCATGTTATCGAGCTTCGCATTTTCCCAAGAAGCTTTATTTATGAAGTCATCGATTGCGAGCTTGAACGCGAGAGATTCGTTCAGACTCAACGTCATGTTTAAGCTCACGACCACTTCGTCTACGACAAGTGGACCGATTTTATTTCCGGTGCAGGTGGTCCATTTAGGTTACACGCAAGCCCCATGGTATGTGAAAGGTGTGAAAAGTCTACATGCCACCACTCAAGATGGAGCTATCAAATGCCGAGAGCTTACCTGCATAGAATACCATTAAACGGCTCATACCCTGTGGAACGCTGTGGAAACTCAATCAAAACCCACCCCACCGTCTTCGTCGTCGTTCTCTCGAGGAGTCAAGGTGATGGCCTGTGAGTAGCCACTAGATTCAACCGGACAAGCTCCAACCAAGTTATTGCCGCCACCATAGCCAAGTCAAGCCAAGTTCCCCCATACCCACACCGTTGCCTACCCAGATAGCTGCGCTGCCAGAACTAGCCGGTATTTCTTTTTCTAACCGCTAGACGGCGTCGTCGGCGCCGCAATGGACCTCTTGGCGAATATGTGCTGCCACCTAGACTCGCGAATCGGTTTGAGACTAGGTGACTGAAAAACAACGGGCGCCCAGGCCTCTCCCACCGTTCCACACCCAAAACGTCAGCACTCCTGTTCACCATTGAGGCGATGTGACCTAGAAACGGCTCCCCCAAGCTCACTTTGTCTCCATCGTGCGTAATCTTCCGCCCGAGGTCGACACAACCGAAACCGCTCAAGGCGAGAAATGCAAGATGGCGGATTGTTTGGAACTAGATACTCTCGAACCCAGGCGCATGAAATACTCCGCGCATGCACACCGCGTATTTCTACAAAAGGTCCATTCTCAAGATGGTGGCGCCGTTAAAGAAAAGGTCTGTTTGATAGTCTCTATAAAGCACGGCGGAGGGATGACATAATTGCATTCTAAAATCAACACCGACCAAGTTGTCAGTCTGATATCGTTCCTATATCAGTCAATAAAGCAGAATTTTCTGAAAAAAGTTTCTGCCGTTCCTTTTATTTCTCTCGGTGGCTAGGTCAGAACCAGCGAGTGCCATCGTCCGCTCTCGGGCGGATTTCACCTCAAGCAGTCCCCCCCCCCCCAATCGGCGGATAAAAATATTTTACTGTTTTAATTATTGAATATGGCCACGTAGGCTAGCAAAAGCGTCGGTGATGTGGGCTTTTTAAGATTAGCCTGGCTGCGATTAATTCTGCTTTCGTCACGGAAATAAGGTAATGTCAGATTGTCAATATTGACGGTGATGTTTTAAGAACGCGATGAATACAAGCTTGGAGAAATAATAGCGCTTCACGACAGGGACGAAGATTAGGAACGAGACAAAACAATGCGCTATTGTGTTTGTCTCGTTTACTCTTCGTCCCTGTCGTGAAGCGCTATGAGCGGCGAGATGTTTTGGCGGTTCCCTCCTGTGGTTCCCCTTGTGGACGTCATTACCTTGCAAACAACAATTTCGAGGGGTTTGGTATTAGCATGGTGAAGCTTGAATCATTGCGCTCTCAAAGAAACACTGCCAACACCGTCAAAAATGAAGTTCTTTCATTCCTCTTATTTCCGTCGATGATAAATCCCCTTTCCGACGTCATAGTCAGCGTTCGGCCAATCGTGGAAGGCCGACTACAGCGACGCTCTCGGTCGCACACGGGGCTAATTATGTTCTCCGAATTTCAGTACCAACTCGCCCAAGAATCCGCGAATACAAGCTTCCGTCGTACACAATCAAACTTGTCACCGTCGATTCGAACATGCAAAATTGAATTTGTCGTTCCCAGCTCATAGTCCCGATCCTGACGTCAATGGTATAAAAACTATAAAAGGACGCCACCGAACGCGCCTGCACCCTACGAGTCCTAGCACGAGCCTCTTTCTTGAGGGTCTTTCATGGCCGCCCGTGAGTTCATGGAACGCGAAACATTTTAATTCAAGAATATCTAGAGCCATTATTTCCAAAAGTGCCAGGTTGTGCTGTTCCTCTTTGTCGCTCAGAAGGAGCGCCTCTAATGCCCGCGTCCCACTAGAGCGACATACAGAAACAAAAGACAACGACAAGCCTCAAACCAGAGTCTTTCGCGATTTGAGAGCTTTGCAGAATAAAGAGGCTATGCTCAAACACGAGCATCATGCACGCGAGGGTATCTTTGGCAGGCTTGCAATCGCTCGTGCTTACTTCACGAGCACCGTACAACTAAACGCCTGCCAAAGGTACCATTGCGAGCATACTGCATGGGTTTGAGGCTTGTCGCTGTCTTTTGTCTCTGTCTGTCGCTCTAGTGGGACACAGGCATAAGCAGGGCAGAGCCGTATATTAGGAGAGTTTGGACAATAGGCGGAGCAAAGGCCGCCGCTAGCGCCGAATATTCCCCCCACGCTTAGAGCGTAAACTAAATTTGTGACACAGCGTCGACCAATCAGGAGACCTCTACTCCATCTCACAAATGTCGACAGTGAAGACAAAGGCACAGGCGCGTGAGCCTAGCTCAGCGAAACGCTATTGTTTGATACGAGACTAGTGCATAGGAGGCATTTCCAAAGCCATGCGCTCGTGCCCATGCCTTTGTCTGCACTGCTAGAACAGCGTCCTAGACTGGCTGAAAGAAAGGCAGTGCAAAGGGTGGGTGCGCGAGCGTCTTGAGAGCGCGGAGTTCCGCTCGGCACGGCTCAAATTTACTTCGTTTCACTTTTACCTGCGAGCGAAGCCAAAGCTAGAAGCGCGAGACCAGCGCTTTTTGCATTTCTCCCCAGCTCGCGCGCTCGAGCAAAGCCTGAACGCACGGAGCTTCCGTGCTCGCGCTTCCAGTTTTGCCTTCGCTCGCCACATTAAGTGAAACGAAGTATAGTCGTGGCACAAATTTAGAGCACGCGCCACCGCTAGGGGCTGTTTCGCGGCCTGTGGTTGCCCGAGATGCTCGCCTATTCAAACCAACTATGGCCAACTCTCTCAATAAACGGCTCTGAAGCAGGGGCATCGAAACAGAGGGACGGGGAGGGGGGCGAGTCACCTCCCCCCCCCCCCCCCCCCCTCAGTGGTGTTGAAAAAGGGGGCAAGGAGCATAAAGGTGAAAGGGGCGAGGTGATCGCACCAGCCCAGCCATAGCCCCCCCCAATCGGCGGGATAAAAATATTTTACTGTTTTTTTAATTATTGACTATTGGCCACGTAGGCTAGCAAAAGCGTCGGTGATGTGGGCTTTTTAAGATTAGCCTGGCTGCGATTAATTCTGCTTTCGTCAACGGAAATAAGGGTAATGTCAGATTGTCAATATTGACGGTGATGTTTTAAGAACGCGATGAATACAAGCTTGGAGAACATAATAGCGCTTCACGACAGGGACGAAGATTAGGAGCGAGACAAAAACAATGCGCTATTGTGTTGTCTCGTTCCTACTCTTCGTCCCTGTCGTGAAGCGCTATGAGCGGCGAGATGTTTTGGCGGTTCCTCCTGTGGTTCCCCCTTGTGACGTCATTATCTTGCAAACACAATTTCGATGGTGTTTGTTATTAGCTTGGTGGAAGCTTGAAATCATTGCGCTCTCAAAGGAACACTGCCAACACCGTCAAAATTGAAGTTCTTCCATTCCTCTTATTTCCGTCGATGATAAATCCCCTTCCCGACGTCATAGTCAGCGTTCGGCCAATCGTGGAAGGCCGACCACAGCGACGCTTTCGGTCGCACACGGGGCTAATTATGTTCTCCAAATTTCAGTACCAACTCGCCCAAGAATCCGCGAATACAAGCTTCCGTCGTACACAATCAAATTTGTCACCGTCGATTCGAACATGCACCATTGAATTTGTCGTTCCTAGCTCATAGTCCCGATCCTGACGTCAATGGTATAAAAACTATAAAAGGACGCCACCGAACGCGCCTGCACCCTACGAGTCCTAGCACGAGCCTCTTTCTTGAGGGTCTTTCATGGCCGCCCGTGAGTTCATGGAACGCGAAACATTTTAATTCAAGAATATCTAGAGCCATTATTTCCAAAAATGCCAGGTTGTGCTGTTCCTCTTTGTCGCTCAGAAGGAGCGCCTCTAAGCAGGGGAATCGAAACAGAGGGACGGGGAGGGGGGCGAGTCACCCCCCCCCCCCCCCTCAGTGGTGTTGAAAAAGGGGGCAAGGAGCATAAAGGTGAAAGGGGCGAGGTGATCGCACCAGCCCCAGCCATAGCCCATACCTTTCAGAAAGGTATACTAAAAAATTCGGGAGGAATGATGTCCCCCTTCTTCACTGCCATCCCCCCATCTATCCCAAACATTTTCTATGGCACTTCCTGACCCCTATTTGTGTGTGTGTGTCTGTGCGCGCGCGTGCGTGTGTGTGTGTGTTCGCCGTACCCCTTTTTTCCTCGCCACCCCCGTCGTCCCATCGTCTCACACAAACTACTGATGTCACTAAATAAACCGCCACTGGGTGACAATGGTAGCGTTCTTGAAAGTGGAGGAAGATGAGCTCTAAAGCCGCGTACACCGCACATGGCTCCACAGTATCACAAATTTCAATCTTCGCCTCGATTCAAAAGCGAAGATCTTGGCCTCAAGTAAATCCTTCCCAAAGTTGCGAAACGTCACTTTGTCGTGACCAATAATATCCACAGACGACGATCTCGCGACGAGAAAATTGTTAGCCACGCGTGCTAAATGCGCGAGCTAGTTGCTTTGAATGAAGCCTCGGCGGCTGCACGAGCGCTCGTGCAGCGAGTGCTCCAGTCAAGACAGTCAAGGTTAGCCGCTCGCGCTAGCACAGAATTAGCGGTTAGTCCATGCTAAGGTGAGACGAAGTAGGGTGCCTCAATGTCTTTCTGTTATACTCTGTTTCATACTTAGCGTGCAACGCCGTCAAAGCTACTGGCGCGAGCGTGGGGCTTGATCTTGTTAATCATTTGCACGCGTTCTCGCGCCAACAAAACCGTAGATATAGCCACGCGCTCGCGCCAGTAGCTTTGACAGTGTTGCACGCTAAGTATGAAACAGAGTATAGGGTGATGCCATCGTTTGTAGTACCCGTTGCCGACAGCACGCGCTCACAGGAAAAATACAAAGAAATCGCAGGAAACAAAATGTCGCTGTAGCACAGTCAGCGCCACGAGCGCGTGCAGGTACACGCCCTTTCACGCGCTTCAGAACAAAAAATAAAAATAAGCGTTCGAAACAAAATGGCCATATGTCATCACCCCAAGCAAAGCACACTTGAAGGCACCTAAGACGAAGTATAAACAGCATTGACTCGAAAGGCCGTTTCAGACACTTGCGTTTGAGTGCGTTTGACTGCGTTGCGTCGAGAACCGAAAGCGCGTCACCGGCACATCTGTCCTTCGTATGAAGCGTGATCTCCAATTCAAGGAATCACTTTAGCACGCGATATAAGCATCAGGGATGCCCTGGTTTATCGCTGCCGCAACGCAGTCAAACGCAGTCAAACGCAACTGCCTGAACCAAGCTTAACGCAGCGTAGCGATGTAGGGACACGCGGGCGCGACGTCATCAGTGCCGCCGTTCAATCGCCTGTTCCCAGGATGTTGCTCGCTCGCGCACGGTGAAGCTCGCTACGACTTCGTGTTTTACAATGTCGTCAGCCGCAACTTTGTGTTTGACAGGTATAGACCTTTTCTTTAACGGCGCCGCCATCTTGAGAATTGCGGCGCCGACGACGCCGTCTAGCGGCTTAGAAAAAGAAATACCGGCTAGTTCTGGCAGCACAGCTATCTGGGTAGGCAACGGTGTGGGTATGGGGGGAACTTGGCTAGACTTGGCTATGGTGGGCTGCAATGACTTGGTTGGAGCTTGTCCGGTTGGATCCAGCTGGCTACTCCCAGGCCATCACCTTGCCTCCTCGAGAGAACGACGACGAAGACGGTGGGGTGTTTTGATTGAGTTTCCACAGCGAAGTATATATGAGCAGTTTAATGTAGTCTATGCAGGTAAGCTCTCGGCATTTGATAGCTCTATCTTGACTGGTGGCATGTAGACTTTTTCATACCTTTCACATACCATGGGGCTTGGAGTGATAACCTAATTGGACCACCTGCACCGGGAATTAAAATCGGTCCTCTTGTCGTAAACGAAGTGGTCGTGAGCTTAAACGCGACGTTGAGTCTGATACGAATCTCTCGCTATTCAAGCTCGCAATCGATCGACTTCATAAACAAGGATTCTTGGGGAAAATACGAAGCTCGATAACATTGCAGCCACACTCACGCTGCAGCTTCTTGTGCTCATGGCACACTTTCTGCTATTAGAGAGTTTTAGTAGATCGTTCCGATGACTCCGATAACGATACCCGATACTCTGCCTCCGCCTTTGCGCTTACATATATAGTAGAGAGTTTTAGTAGATCGTTCCGATACCTCCGATACCCCCGATACCGATACTATATATGTAAGCGCAAAGGCGGAGGCAGAGTATCGGGTATCGTTATCGGAGTCATCGGAACGATCTACTAAAACTCTCTTGTATCGTTATCGGGGTATCGGAGGTATCGGAACGATCTACTAAAACTCTCTACTGTCTTATGCTTTTTAAAATTATTTATCCATCCGAAGACCACGCAGTGGTAGCCAGACAACCGTAGGTTTTCGGAAATTGCAGCACGGTAAAAAGGAGCACTCGGAACTAACTCATGCACGACGTCCGTTTTAAGCCTTTTCGCCCATACCTTGGCGGTTGCATACCCTGTGTCAGCGGGCAATCCAAAAATGCACCAGGTCGAGGGTACGTCAGTACTGGCTGGTTTGAGGTTATGCGAAAAAGGTCTATAGCGACCCAAATGCTGACTGGATGCAATCGAGCGTCACGTGCGTTGCGTTGTGGTTCTTTCTTAGCTTATTGTGCAAAGAAAGCTAGGGGCGCACGGTCACCACTTTGAGAGACGCTGATTTTGTTTGGTAGCACGTGCAGCGAAAGCAGCAATTGAAGATACTAGCTCGAACTCGCAGTTCTCACTTCAATCTACAGTAACCATGGGATTTAACGCCAGGTTCTACCACGGACCTGCGGCTTTGTCCGTAATGGCGTCATGGTCTCGTGATACGCCGATTTTACTAGTACACGGTTCTGCTTCCTCTAGTTTGTTCGCCGTGTGAATCCCCTTTAATGTGATACTGAAATTAAAAAAAGCATATATATTAAAGGCCGCATATTTGACTTTTAATATCTTTCAATGAACTTATTGTTTTTTTTTTTTTTTTAATTACGCCTTAGGCGTAATTTAGCTGAGGGTATCCCTGCTTTAGGGGGTTCATAACGAAAAGTGGCACTATTTATTGCCTCTCATTGGTTGGAGAGATGATTGACTTGTGAAATGTTTGCTGTAAATTAGTATCTCTCTGACGTAATAGTATATTTATTGACAAAATGTTTTATGTTTGAAAAACAAATATTCTAGATGTAGTCAATTTTGCTTTCAAAATTATGGCGCAATTGCCTTTACCGCTTTGGTTTAAAAAGATAACAATCATGCTTGACATTTTTAACCCTGTAGAGTGGGGAAACAGAAGGACAGAGAAACATAGATCTTTAAACACAACTGAAATTTATTTCACAAAACACAATCTTAAATAGACAACCAAGACAAAGAGCCTGGACGGTTGAGGTGCACAGGGCTTGCTTGCTACAGCCCTCCCGGAGGGGGCGACGAATTCAGGCGGGGCGCTGGGGTTTGTAGACGAGAATGGAAAATGAATGACAACTGCATTTTAATAACAAAGAGAAGATTGGAAGACTGGTGGAATTTATTTATGGAGAATTGAATGACGTAAAACTCACTGACACAGCTGGGTGCAGGCGAAACAGAGGAATATTGGGACTCCCTCTGCGTGGCTCCGGCCCAAACTGTCCACCCTGTCTCCCAGTGGTCCCGGTGCCGGGGTGAAGCCGACAGGTTTGAACAGAGGAAAACTGGCGACGCCCTTGCCGGAGAGAAGACGCGGGGGTGATATTTTTAGTTTTTTTTTTTTGTGGCGTGATGCCCCAAAGGTCATCCTGGTAATATTCCTCACCGCGAGGTGCTAGTAAAGAAATCGCAGACGATAAGCAAATTGGCGAAGTGAAGAAATAATACTTTTAATTCTTAATTTCTAGTCTAGGTGGCGCAAGCTACCGCCCGTTATAAAGGGCAGCGCCGTTAGCATCCATCCAACGGGACACATGTAACCAAGGAGGATACACAATGACCCCCAAACCAAGACTCCGCAAAGAAAGTTATCTTAGATTGTATCTTAAGACTTAAGAACTGAAACTAGTCAAGGTGAAAACCCAACGACCACTAAAAAACAAAGGAGCAAATGTAAAAAGAAAAGATACTCTTATAGATTTAGAAGTGCCTTCTTTTATGCCTAGAGAAACAGATATGTTGCTAAAACAGTTCGCGTGACATTTATCATCAGCGACTTTTTTACTAAACGTTCGTAACAACGACTTTTTCTGTACAGACTTCAATTTTTTTTCCAAGCAACGACACAATTGCTACAGGAAGTGAAACAGAAAAAGTCACAGTTGCTACAGGAAGAAAAAGGCACGAAGAGCGCTCTTAGTGCCTCACATTATAGCTTCGGAGGCATGAAGGTTTAAGCCATGTTCTAACCGTGAAGGGAACCACAGGCTGAACAAAGGAAGCGGATTGTCACGCCGCGGCTAACACTAATCCTGAAATAATATTCGACCGTTCATTGCTAGTTATTCGTTATTTATTCGTGACTGCGGGATATCTGGGTGGTGCGGTCTTTCACTCAATTGAGTCGTGCGAAGCGACATGCATGTGTCAAGTAGCCTTTTTTCGCGTGCAAAAATGCCAAGCGACGAAAACTCGACCGAAGAGGAAGCTGCGCTAGCTTTCCTGACTCCACCGAAACTCAGGTAGTTGTGGAGTAGCGGGACAGGTACTGCAACTCCTCGTTTGAACGCCAATCGTTGTTATAGCATTCGCCGCTGCTTGAGATGATTTGCGCACGGGCATCACTCATCTCAAAGAAGATTCATTGGGTTCGACGGTTTTGTGTCAGCAATCGATTACACTCGCCACTTGTAGCTAGACAAGCCCTTGATCGCCTTTTATATATACGCGCGGTTAACGCCACTTAGATGCTGCTCTCAAAAATCCTGCTGAGTCGTATTGGAGGTAACCAACGCAATTGTTTACCTGTTTTACCTTTACAAGCTTTTTTTTTTTTTATGCGAGAATGCAGGGCGCGCATAAAAACAATCCCAGATTTTCTGTAATTCTTTGTTGACTGAACTACTCGACGGCGCTAAACTTGACTGTGTTGTTTCCGAACTACAGGCTAATTATTCGCCCAACTAATCCTACACCCCAGAACCCCCCCCCCCAGATGCCCATTGCGGCTGGCTATGTCTGCTGTCTAAACATATACCCAATGTAATTTTTTACTAGCTTTTACGGCAAAACGGGGATGTGCTTGAGCAGCTGTGTACCAAGTGGTAACTGTAATTTTATTACGTCTTGCTTGTTTCAGCGTCTGAAACTAAAGCGTGAACTTCCGGTCTTTTGTTCTGTCTTTTACTATTACGCTTGGGTATTTTGGCAAAGCTATGCATAGTAAATACAAAAACACGCTCCCGACCACAGCATCCCCGTTAGCAATGAAAAGAGGAGAGCGCTCGAGACTGACTCCGAAACGAAGCCGCTGCTCTTCGCAACAATACCGAGCTGCGTTCGCGTGAACGTGGAACCACACACGCAAAACACCACCGTTTTGGCGGGGGCTATTTGGCGCGCCATGACTACCGCGCCAAAATTCCGCGCGCTTTTTTCCCCGCGAATGTACGACCGCCGCTGCGATGCAAGAAATCAAGCCCCGGGGACACCTGGTTTGATGGGCCCTCTGGCTGAGTGCTCGCCGACTCTCACGCGGAATTGGCCTCGCGACAAACGTTCGCGGGGAAATCGTCAGCGCCAGCGAATGCGTCAGGTTGTTAGTTTTTGAACGGGACGCAGTTATAAACAGCTACGAAGCGAGTCGTTTTCGCTTATTTCGATATTTGTTATGTTGTCACTAGGTTGATACTTTTTTTTTTAAACTATTTTTTTTCAGCGACGAGTTCTAAAAGCAAACTGTGTTTGGTAGACGTGAATTTTTTTCGGAATCTGCAGTTCTACTTTATGCTCAACGTGGTATAAAATAAATGTTTCGCAGTTTAATTGTTCTCGACCACAAATGAAGCACTAGAGGAAGCTATCCTCAATCAGCAGCGACGAACGTTTTTGTTTCGCATTAGTTGTAAATGTCTTTCATGCTGCATGTTTTGTTGTTCAAACAAAAATATAAAAAATACCTACAACGCGTCATTGTCACAGTAGCGTACACGCAACTAATAATTGCAGTTACGTTATGTGCATGTTTTTTAGTAATGATTTTGCTTAAGTACCTAATCAACAAAACAAACAATTTAAGGCGTTCCTTTCACTCTCAGAACCCATCGTGGAGTTCGGTATTGTTTGATCGGTTTCACCTGAATTAATGATTAGTAGATTGAAACCAAAAGCAAAGTAGTGACTTATAGTGTTTTTACTCCCGAGTAAAATTTGGCGTGCGTGCTAAAGCAGGTCTCATTAAAAGCATAAGGGAAAAAATCTATAGAAATAAATTTGTAGCAAAAGCAGGAAGAAACGCACAAGGAGCAACTTGCATAGTCTCTAACACAAAAGTGACATAATTTTTAAACTGTCATATTTTTATAGCGGTCAGGACCTTGTGAAGTGTCACTATGTGGGATTTTTTTCGGTCCTCTTCACGACCATGAATAAAATAAAATTGAAGTGAATTGAACTTAATTGCGTCCAATAACGTTCGCGGAAAGCTTGAGCCCGCGCCTAAATTCACCACTAAAACTGAATGGGTATTTAATTTGATCGAACCAACACATGCACAAAAATAAACAAAGAAAATTCGCAATTTTTTCCCAAAACACTCATGCATAAAATACAGGCCTAGTAAAATGAGGTATAAAGTCCGGAAATATCGCTACTTACGTAAGAAATTGTTTGTGGGACGGTATTGCACATACTAGGAGAAACGGATATGCACGAAACATGTGTTGAGGCTCGATTCACTTCAGCTTTTACTGCTCTGTTTTTCTCCTCTTCCCCCCTCCCCCCTCCCGCCTCCCTCAGTTTCGGTTTTTAAACTTTTACGAAGAAAGAATGACAAAGAAAAGACAGAGAGACGAGAAAGAGAAGCAAAAGAAATGAAAGCAGAGAGACATATCGTCCTCGTCACGAAGGACACAAAGGGAAATTGGAGTTCAGAGCAGTCTCGTTTTTTTTTTTTATTTTTTCCCGAAAGTGGATTTGCTTTTGCGCAGCATTATTGCAATTCCAGGCCCGCACCAAGTCTTTCCTTTTTCGCGCGCCACTCTTCGTTATAAATAATACATAGGATTTGAAAGAGACACCCAAACAAATAAGCAAATGTATCATCGAAGATTGGAGCAAGCGGATCGCTTTACCGCTATACACCACTCAACGCAAAAGAAAAAAGGAATACAAAAAGAAACTAGAAGAGCTATCTTTTGAAGCGATCTAGATACAAAAGCGTCGACAAGTTGAATCAAGACGGCGGATCGGAAACGCTCATGAGGACGGCTAAGGTGACTCGAGCTCAGTAAAGTATCGACTTACAACGATATGCGGAAACCTTTATAAAGCGCAAGTAAAGCTGATCACCCTTTTCACTTGGTATCACGTACAATAAAAAAAAAAAATAAAAAAAAAACAGAGAATAAAGCAGAGGAGTAGGGAAGGTGGGGATTGGAAGGGGGGGGGGGGAGGTGGCATGGCGCAAGCTATTGTTACGCTCCGACTGTTGAACTCGTCTTGAAAAAAAAAATAAAGGAAATAGGAAGAAAGCCACCTTGAATTCCGATCCCCCCAAGTCTCCCCCTGTTTCATTTTTTTTGGCGGTCGGTGACGACGGGTACCACTTCTCGAGGTCGCACTGGATTTTTAGGTTGCCTGAATGGTCTGGAGTTTTCGATGATACTTACAATTCGCGAACACTGGGTGCTGTGGAAAGGGGGTGGTGAAAGGAGGCGTAGTGAAAGAATCGTTTCTCTCAGCCTTCGAATTCTCGGTTGGTGGGGTTCTATGCCTTGTTCGAAGACACAAAGGGCAATGCTCGTGCGCCTAAATGCCGCCCCCCCCCCCCTGTTTCCGGCCACACACACAGACACCTTTCTACAGGCAGCAAGATGATCTCTGGAGGCATCGACGTACTCTATTCACGGCGTACATCTATGCATACATCCATTCACGTCATGGAGAAAACTCTTGGCTGCTAATACGCATAGAGAGAGAGAGAGAGCCGGAGGAGAAATCAGAAATGGGCTCCGAAGAAAAAGCGACCCAGACAACGAGCGAGGGATGCATCGTTTGTAAAGCGGGCTGGGCCTCCAGGTAACCCTTGTCAGGCGAAGCCGACTTTCTATTTCTGCCGAATACAATTTAATCGGTAAAATATTTTTTCTCTTTAACGAGCGTTATACATTGTATTAGAATGAACGACTCCATTGTAATGTAAGAAAAATTAGCCTATTTTATGTTCTGCAATATTCAATTTTTATTTTCGTTTTAGTATAGTTCCGGATGTCAGCGTGAGACAAAAATCAGAGTACGCTTAAATAGTGGTTTTCGTTCGTTTTTTTTTATGTTTTATGCAAAAATGACTAAAATATCGAAGCCCATATTTGTGGGAAAATTAATACGACGTATCGGGTGATGGCTTCCTGTGCGTTATAACAAAAAAAAAAAATAGGTCATGTCATTTTTTTAGAAAATTGTGCGATTTCGGCACATTCATAAAATGCTGCCGTTGGAAAAAAAAAGGAACAAAAAAAGAAAGTTTTTGTGCGCAGGAGACGCCGATGTGGTAAATAAGTTGCGTGCTTGGACTTCTTTTTCCGTGCTTTTCGATTGCTACACTCTGATGCAACAAGCTTTGCCTATTCTGTTTTCCTTATACTCTACCCTCTTTTATTATTTGTGTATCCTTGTGGATGCCGGTCTGAGACGATAATCAGTGTAGTTTCAATGCTGCATCATTCTTCTTTCTTATTTGTTATTGTAATGCTGACTAGGAATATGGCAAGCATCTTTTTAAGGAGGTTTCGGTAGACATATGCGCTGTTCGCTTCCAGTGCGTATTATTATAATCTTTTGTTTAGTAATGTGATTTCTTGTGTACACTGGCGACTCAACAGCATCCGCAAACCGGTTTCGAAGGCGGTTGCTTAAGGACGCATACAAATTCGCGCGCAGCAGAAAATGAAAACGGGCGGATCCGCTTCGCGGTTGGGATTCGAACGCCAGTGTAAATGGAGCCTTAGTATGGTGTCTGGAGAGCGCCTCCGACGGGACTGGTGAGTTTAGCGTCCTATGTCGCACATAGATAGATCAAACGTTGTCCCCAAGTGGCGAAAAACGACGCCACAAAAGCCGGCGTGTCGTGCTGTCGTACGTCGCGATCCTGGCGGTCGGGAGTAGAAATGCTAACGAAACTCACGAGCGAACGCGAGTGTCGCTGCCGTCGCAATGTCCCAACTTCGGGCTGCCGAGCCTTCCGTGGACTGTCACACTGGATGGAGAGCGACCTGCAGGAGAACAGACGTCTGCCACATACACCACCGCTGCTGGGACGCCGCCAGGATCGCAACCGACCAAAGCAAGACACTTCTAAATTACGTCATCGGGCGGAAATCGAGGTATAACGTTTCTGGACGCGATAAACACACCAGACGGAGACGCGTTCCAAGCACTATACGGAGCGCAAGTTCGTCTGCTTCTTTGGCAGGCGTTGTGGTGACGTCAGAAAGACGCCGAGCGCTGATTGGCTCTGCTTGAAGGATAGTGGGTAGACCTTGAAGCTGCTTGCTCTGAGGTCTACCCACTATTCTTCAATCAGAGCCAATCAGAGCTCGGCGTCTTCCTGACGTCACCACAACGCCTGCCAAAGAAGCAGACGAATTGCTTCCCGCATAGCCTTATGGCGCGTTTACACTTGCGGATTCGCGGCCGGATCCCTGCAGGCGGAAAGGGAATTTTGGAGCCGGCTTGGTGAAATCGACGCGTCGCTGTCGGAAAATCCGGACACGAGTCCCGGACTGATCCCGATTTTCTGCCAGCGACGAGTCGATTCACCACCCGAATCCAAATCCACTTTCCGCCGGCGCGGATCTGCCCGCGAATCCGTAAGTGTATCTCCTACATCTTGGGTAACCAGCTGAAAAAAGGAAAGAGGATGACAGGTGAAAGTATGGTGAGCCGACCGCTTGACTGCAAACTGTTTTATTACATCTTCCTCAGTTGGTAGTCCAGCGGTTGGTTCGCCATTCCTTTCTACTGTCATCCTCCTTCCTTTGTTCAGCTGGTTACCCAAGATGTATCAGAACCAACGAGCTTGAATAAACTTAGAGCGGTATTAGCCCCGTGCGCGACCGAAAGCGTCGCTGTGGTCGGCCTTCCACGATTGGCCGAACGCTGACTATGACGTCGGAAAGGGGATTTATCATCGACGGAAATAAGAGGAATGAAAGAACTTTAATTTTGACGGTGTTGGCAGTGTTCCTTTGAGAGCGCAATGATTTCAGGCTTCCACCATGCTAATAACAAACACCATCGAACTTGTTGTTTGCAGGGTAATGACGTCACAAGGGGGAACCACAGGAGGGCGCCACCAAAACTTCTCGCCGCTAATACCAGCGGCCAAAAATGGCACCCTCCCGGTTGCCGCCATCGTGCCTGTTTGCCACATTAGGGATCACGTGACGTTAAGATGGCTGCGCCCAGAGGTGGGTCAGATCAGATTGGCCAGAGTACGGTCAGCAGATGGGCACTCTGGGAATGCGTTCCAATCTTACTCGAATGGATACGAGTTATTCCGGCGGATCAAGTCACTTGACGAGACATATATAAAATTGCTGGACGCGGGTACCTAAGAGTGAGATAGAGTAAATTTTGGAACACGGCCGCCTGGATGGGGACCGAACCGAGCGAGCAGGTGCGAGCTGGCTGAGCGCGGCTGGTGCGGCGACAGCGGTGCGAGCATTGAACCGCGATGATCGTGCTGTGGGGGAATGGTAAATTTCCTATGTGTACCATGTTGGCTAGGCAGACGATGAAAAAATAGGACCGGGTGTGCACATATCGCACAAGTTCTGACCAGGTATGGGCACCGACGCGTGGATCCGATCCGAGAAGGAATGCATGAGAGCTCTCGCGCATTCCTTCTCCGCTTCACTTGCAGATACTCTATATTCTCTGCGTGCCTTTCTTTAAGAGCCATGACATTCCGCTGGTCGAGATCGAGCGCTGCCCATACCTGGTCAGATCTTGTGCGATGCGTCCATACCCGGTCCTATTGTTCATCATCTGCCCAGACAAACTCGGCGCACATGGAGATTTACTATTCTTCGGACAGCACAATCATCGCGGTGAAATCCGACTCGCACCGCCGTCGCCGTGCAGCCGCGCTCGGCCAGCTCGCACAGTCGCACTTGCTTGCTCGGCTCGGTCGTTCGGTCGGCTCGGTCCCCGTCCAGGCGGCCGTGTTTCCAATATTTACCCCATCTCACTCTTCGGTAAAGGCAGGTAAAGGTCTACCCGTTGCATTCGAAAACATACCCGCGTCAGCATTGCTGTATCTATCTGTCACGTGACTTGATCCGCCGGAATAACTAGGATCCATTTGAGTAAGTTTGAAACACAACCCCAGATGTCCCGTCTGCTGACCGTGATCTGACCAATCTGATGTGGCCCACCTCTGGGCGCAGCCATCTTAACGTCACGTGATCATTAATGTGGCAAACAGGCAAGATGGCGGCAACCAGGGGGTGCCATTTCGCTGCAGGCCGTGGGTTCCGGTTTACCGCTCTAAGGTAATACTCAAGCTCGTTGATCAGAACCAACTAGCTCAGCTTATTCCCTCCGCAAGTGTAAACGTGCCATTAGTGCGGAAGCAGACGGCGGCGTGCTGCGGTCAGATGCGTGCTTGGGCTACTTTGTCGTGCTTTTCAATGGCGGAACGTGACAAAAACGAATTCAAAATAAGGCCTTAACGCAGATGGCTGCATAATATGTTTACTAGCCTTACCCGAAAATCACGTTTTTGTACATAGTTTGGCTTAGCTCATTTAGATTTATAACAGCGCAGCGTGATTATGTTGGTTGTACCTCATAGTGGATAGGGACTGCTCCTTCGTGTAGCAATTTATATTTCGATTTACCATAAATGTGAGCGAAGGACAAGCTCCAGCAGCGCGCGCCAAGCGGTTCGAGCGTGGCTGCTGCGCATGCGCACTTGTAAAAGGAAAGCGTTGTTCGAGGGTACAGGCCAGGGTTGTAGCATTGGTCGCGCTCGCGCTATTGACGGCGTGCGCGATCGAAAGCGTCGCTATGGTCGGCCTCCCGCGGTTGGCCGAATCCTGACTATGACGTCAGCAAAGGATTTTTCATCGACAGAAATAAGAGGAACAGAAGAGCTTCAATTTCGACGGTGTTGGTAGTGCTGCTTTAAGAGTGCTCTGATTTCGAGCTTCCACCATGCTCCTTACAAACACCATCGAACTTGTTGTTCTCAGGGTAATGACGTCACGAAAGGTAACCATAGGAGAGCGCCACTAAAACATCTCGCCGCTAATAGTCGTTGACAGGTCAAGAAGGAAGTGGAAGCTCCTCCCACCTCTATCCACTTTGGCAGAGCGAACACTGGAGAGGAGGCGACCTCCTCTCCAGCGTTCGTTCTGTTAAAATGGAAAGAGATGGGAGAAGCTTCCACTTCCTTCCTGACCTGTCACCGACTATGGAGTCGTTACATAAGCAATGTGAAGAGAAGTAGAGGAACAGGAGATGAAAGCGAGCGGGGACATCAAAGCACAAAGTTAATCTAATAATCTAGAGTGGGAGGTCCCCTGCATTCGGGCGGCTTCGCAGGAGAGCATGGACACGGACATCGGAGATCGCAGTTGGTGGTCCCGAAGGGCCCAGATCACCGGCGACGCCTTAATATGCAGAAGGAAGCAGCAAAACATCGTCTGTAAGGTCTGAACCTTGTTTTTTTTTTTAGCTAACGTTGCAAAAAAAAAACAACCTAAAAACACTTTGGAATCGCGCATTCCATGAAAATGGAGAGAGTTGACAAGCCCTCGAGCAACTTCAACTTGTCGCTTCAAAAGGAAAACACCGAAATTTGGTCATCTTTATTTTTCTGGTCTTTTGTCGCTTTTTTCCTCGTTTTTGTTTTTCTCTCAGGACTCCGATGTGAGCGCTCAGGATATTCCGCGCTCTGTTCCCGCCTTTACCTCCCCCTTCATCAGGGTGCCGAGCACTGATCGGAATCGTCAATGTGTAAGCGTCAGGAGTAGCTGCTTTCGTCTCTACCAACAGTATCTCTCTGATGAGAGCGAACAAGACCATCGTCTTCTCCTCGTGCACTGTCTCCCGTTCGAACGCCGGACGCTGGCATTCAGTGTTCAAACGCCTTCGTACAGTGGGTACAGACAAAGGCAGCTAGTCGTTGGGCCTGCCCACAATCCTTCGAATCAGTGGTCGGCTCTCCGACGACCACGCGCGCTCACGTTTCTTAAAATCTACCTCGCTTTCTCTTCGTATACACCTAGAATACCGGCAGGCCATTCCTCCAATTTTTTTAATGTGCCGATATTTTGGTGTTTAATAAAGAGTGGCCGCAGTTGGATGTAGCTACGATCAAAAGAGGCGACTTCCTGAGCTTCAGATACAGTCAGTGTAAAAACAAAAATCAGAATATATTAGTTTGCTCTCTCTCTGACTGTTATAATATTTCTATAGGACAAGAAATCGTTTCCTGCGACGCAATGAAAAAAAACGAGATAAAAAAACTTTCAGCCTTTCCAGTCTGGTGAAGAAGGAAGACCAGCGGAGCTGTGCTATGGTGGGACAACCTCAAGAACGACTTCTTGGACGACTTCGAGGACGACTTCTAGGGCGACGTCTAGAGAAATTTAGCCCCACTCTTGTGAAAACCATAGCGGAAAGGCTGGAAAGGTTGCCGCCATCTATGAGCGAGGCCGGCGAGCCGATTCTCTGGTTGCCGCGGTAGCTCATAGATGGCGGTAGCTGTCCAGAGTTTTTGTGTCAGCGTTTATATGGCGACGGACACCAGAACTGGGGAAACTAGCCCTTAATAGCTCCGCTGTAAAATGCAGCTGGCAATCATAATTTTAAGCACCACGATGGATTAAGTGTCGTAATTCCGAAGCGCGGCACATGGTTATATCACTGGAAGGGTAAGACAGGCAGAGAGCAGCTTCCGTTGTTCCGCCTCCAGCGCGAGATTCCGGCCCTTAACAATGTTTCTGCGTTTCTTAACCGCGCGCAGCCAAAATAACGGCGGAAGGCGGCTAGCGCATGTTGGTGGCCGGACATTCAAAAGACACTTCCTATCGCTACCATTTGAACAATAGTTATAATCACTTTTGCTCGCACTTATAGCGAAGCAGAGCTCAAAAAACACTTTGAAAGTGCCACGCGTCATGTTCGCCTCAAACCATCCCAAATTCCTTAAAACACACACACACAGACACACACACACAGACACAGACACAGACACACACACACACACACACACACACACACACACCACACACACACACACACACACACACACACACACACACACAACACAAACACACACACACACACCACACACACACACACACACACACAGTCTGTAGCGCTGAGTCGTGGGTCCAAGCGCAAATCGCTTTTTTTTGCGTCGCAAGCACCTCGATTCATTATTTAAACGAGGTAATCGTCCCAGTGTCGGGTAAGGAGAGCCGGGGGACGGGGAGAGGGGGAGGGTGTGTAGAAGTGGAAAGCGAGAGAGATGCGATCATTACTCACCAGTGGCACGAGAGTCCTCGGTCGATTTGACCATTCCGGCTCAAAAAAACGCAAACGCACACAAACCTGAGATGTAGCGATAGCTCCTTAAGGATGGCGTGCCAAAACAGTGTGGAGTTTCTCCCCCCCCCCCCCTCTTTTCGTCGTTCTGTCTTACACATGGCAGTCCGTGTGTAGCTTGAATCATTTTGTGAGGTTGAATGTACTTTCGTCTAAGCCTCGCTGCGATTTTAAACATTGCCCAACGTTCACTTTTGAATACTAGCTTCATTTAAGTTAATTTTGGTTCCTCTAATATTGATTAGAGTGTAGGCGGAGGAAATACTCTCGCGTGTAAGCACCGATTAAAATTAGTAAAAAAAAGGGGAATTACCTTCTAAGGCCGTCCCTTTAGCCAAGAGATCAACGGCTAAAGAAAACGTAATTAGCTCCAGAGGTCCTCCGACAACTATGTTCCACGATTCTCGTTTGTTAGCGCTTTGTTTGTATAAAGTTTGTATCAAATCTTTCGCCGTCAGGAATGATTATTTTTTTCGACGCTGGGAGCGGCATTTAATGGACAAGCCAAGATTTCACCTTGCTCAATAGCCTTTGGTTTTTCACGTGACCTTGAGAATAAAACAAACTAATATGTTGAGGTGCGTGGGTGAATTATAATTAAATTAAATGCTGTTTGTTTGCAGGTAAAAGAAGTACGTTAAATTGTATGCACATGGCGGAAAAGTGCTAGAAACCAAGAAATCGGACCAGAAAAACGTGCGTATAACGTGACCTAGACATCATTACGGACAAATCCGCCCGCCGACCCGGCGCTAATCATGGCCAAATATCTGCGACAGGCGCTTCTAGTTCACTTGCATGTGTTATGATAGCAAACAAAGTTAACAGATTGCCAGAACTTCAGCACTTGCCCAAGCCCAAGCTCCGAGTGTCCCGTCGTAGTCCCGTCGTCCTTCTTTTTATCTAACACCCGACGACCCGTGACACGCACACGCTCACCAGGCAGGTTTACCACACTTCCTAACGGAGTCTGCCTAGCTACGCTGTATCGGGGCCGTATGAGGGTTTATTGTCTAAGCGGGATGTCACTACACACTCCAATGGTGGCTGCACATCCATGTCTTCTTGTGCACTCTTCAATGGCGGCTGCAGATCCACGGTGTTTTGTTTTGGGTCCGGGCTTTTTTGCTTTAGGTGATCTCCGTTACGATTCCAGGTACCGCACTCTTCCAGCATCATTCGTGCCGACGATGCACTGGTGGAATGCTCAGCTATCGCAGGGTCCCAACGATCTCCGGATCTGAAATTTTGAGCCCACACACGATCACCAGGCTGTGGTAATCGACATGGTTGAAAAAAACCCCAAGACTGCGGGTAAACGACACGACACTAAAAAGTCTCTAACACAGCTGAAATTTTTATTTCCGAAACCTGGTTATATAGGCACTTCGATACAAAAGACAAAAGGGAAGAGGGTGAGAACCCCAAAGAATAAACCCCAAACAGCGTAAAAATAAAAATAAAAATAAAAATTTCAGTTGTGTTAGAGACGTTTTAGTGTCGTGTCATTTACCCGCAGTCTCGGGGTTTTTTCAACCATGTGCAATGTACACCAGCTCGTTTGCGCCCTTACATTTTGTGGTAATCCGTCTCGACTTGCCCATTTTTCCGCTCGCTCCTTCTGTTGTATCAGCTTGAACCCTACTCTGACTAGGAGATCTAGGTGGAGCAGGTCCAGGACAGCTTCTAGGCGTCACCCCATCAACAACTCTTCGGCCGGACAGGTAGTGTTGCGTCGTTCTCTAATTAAAAATAATTCATGGAATCTTGACTTCAAAATATCCTGGTTTGGTTTTCTTTAGCTTTTCTTTGATCGCTTGTACCACCCTCTCTGAAGCGCCGTTTGAGGCTAGGTAATACGGTGGAATAGTGATGACACAGACGCCATTGTTTGCCAGGAATTTGTTTAATTCCGCACTGACGAACTCTGGGCCGTTATCACTGACGACCACATCAGGTAGCCCGTGTGTGACAAAAATTGATAGCAAGCACTCCACTGTGGCTTTAGTCGATGGGGAGGTCACCCGGTGCACTTCCACCCACTTGGAGAATGCATAAACTAGCACCAAGAAAAATATGCCCTGAAACGGCACCCCCATGTCAACATTTAGACGTGACCATGCGTTTTCCAGGAATGGCCATGGTGTTTGTTGCACCGACCTCGGTGCCTGCCGGTGAACTTGACATGGCGCAACTATTTACTTTGTTTTCAATAGCCTCGTCTATGCCTGGCCACCAAACATGGCTCAGTGCGACCATATTCATCTTCTCAATACCCGGATATGTCTCGTGTAGTAGGCTCGACAATGCTGGCCTTAGTGATGTTGGTACTACTAGTCGGCAACCCCACAACACACAAATGTCCTTCACGAAACATTCCACTTTTCGACATGAGAATGTCCTCCAATCAGCAGATTCCTGCAGGCGCTTCCCAAACCACAAAGCCTCTCGTACTGCCGACACAATGGGATCCTTCTTTGCAGCCTGTGTTACCGCTGCTGCCGACAACAACGACGGAAACGCCTTTTCCACCATGAACCCTTCCCCGGCCACGCGGTCCTTGGACGAGGATCCAGGCAGTGGCAGCTGACTCAGCTCATAGGCATTTTCTAGATCCACCCCTGGTCGGTAGACCAGTCGATAGCAGTAAGCACTCAACGATTGCGCCCATCGAAGCACTCGAGGAGAACACTGTTGTGGAATTCCCCGATCCTGTTTTAGAAGACTCAGCAATGGCTTGTGGTCTGTGCAAATGTCGAATTATCGACCCCACACAAATTGGTTGAATTTTGTCACTCCGTATATTACTGCCAGGGCTTCTTTATCTAGTTGGCTGTAGTTTTTTTTTTTTTTTTCAGCTGCGGTTAGACGCCTGGATGCAAATGCTATAGGTTTTTTTTTTTTTTCACCGGAATTGTTTTTGTGCGCCAACACCGCCCCATCACCATATGGTGTCGCATCGCTGCATAGTACCACTGGCTGGCTTGCGTCATAATACACTAGAACCGAAGCAGACGTCAAACTCGCTTTGGTCGTATCGAACGCCGCTAGCTCCTCAGCACCTCAACTCCAGGCCTCCCCTTTTTTTCAGCAGTTTATTGAAAGGATGCAACACCGATGGCACGATTGGCATAAACGACCGGTAAAAGTTTAGTAATCCCAAGTAGCTCGGTAGTTCTTTAACATACAACGGTTCTGGCGCCTCAATTTCCGCTTCGATTCGTCTTTTTTTCTTTTTGGTGCGGGGTGAATTCCTTCGGCGTCAATAATGTCTCCTATGTATTCCACACTTATCTGGAACAGTGAACACTTTGCCAGTTTGAGTTTTAATTCGGCCTCACTTAACTTCTCTAAGACTGCCTCTAGATTTTGTCAGTGGTCATTTTTTTCTGCCCCAGTGACCAGGATGTCATCAAAATAGACAATGGTGCCGTTACAATCTCACAGATTTTCCTTCAATTTTTAAAATATTGCAGAAGCCGACGCCACTCCCAAAGGGAGCCTGTTATATTGAAACAGTCCTTTCAGCGTGTTAATTGTGACAAACTTTTTAACTGCCGGCTCCAGTTCAATCTGTTGGTACGCATCGCGGAGATCAAACTTCGAGAACGTCGTTCCCCCAGGAGGCTTCGCCCACATTTCTTCCAGTTTCGGTACCGGATACTCAGAAAATAGACAGGACGACGTCTCAAGAGGCGTCGTCTTGTCTATTTTTTGTCTCTTCTACGTTTTGATGTTTCTCCTTCATCCCAGTCTCAGGTTAATGTGATTAATATTCACAAGCTCGCCTGCACCATTACGATATTTACGTAAGTTATGTTGCCAGGGAGACATTATTATAGGGCTAATTGTCACGATAAGCTAATAAATTAAGTAAAATTGTTGAACAATTCTGAGCAGTAAAAGTATACATATTGTTGAAATTCGAAACTTGCTGAGCGTCATCCAAAACCACCAGATCAGTAAATTGTATAAAGAATGGCAGATCATTGGAAGAGTGGTGGTGCGCTGAGGTTACCACTTGTGTAACAAGAGTAGTGCGAAAACGCGGATGATAATTTTATTATCGGCGTCAATCGTGCCATATGATCAAAAATCAACGCATAACCAGTAGCATCTTCTCAGAGTTGTGATGGTTAGGCCGTGTTGACATGTGCGTTCGATCTTTTGAAATTTGGGCACCCGCGCCTGAAAACGTTTTGACGACAAGTTATTCAACAACTAAAGGAACACAAAGTGTAGCCCTCGAGCCCATACTGGTGACTTTGGCAAACACTCTAGAATTAATTTTAAAAAAAACTGTTTTAAAGTGGGAATAGTTCGCCTTTTTTTACGCATTCGGTCATCTTTTGAAATTTGGCCACCCGCGCCTGACGAGGAAATATTTGTGGCAAACTCAGTCCCCAACTAAAGGCTGATTATAAAATGCAGAGCGCTCGAGTCCATCCTGACACTATGGCAAACACTCAAAAGTGATCCCTTTTTAAAAAAATCGGTTTTAAATTGGGGATGGCTTTTGTTTTCACGAATTCTTTTATCTCTTGAAATTGAGCACACGCGCCTCGCCAGAAACCTTTTTGAGCTAGGACAAGGCAGTTTCCAACTATAGGATAAATATAAAACGTGAAGCCCTTGAGCACGTTTGGTACTATGGCAAATATATTGCGTGATGCACGTTAAAGACCCCAGGAGAGCGGTTGTACTGCACTGGCTAAATTTCTCATCTACAGCTGGGAGACAAGTCGCCTGTTGAGGCAGACCAAGTTCTAGGCTGTATAAGCATACACACACCCGAAGTTTGCTTTTACTATGAAATATTCCTCAAACAGTCTTTTTTTCGACAAAACCGGTATCAAAGTGGGGATGGTTCGGCCGTTTTGAAGCATTCGTTCATCTTTTCAAATTCAGACACCCGCACCCCACCGATGAACTTTTTGAGGCCGGGTGAAAACTCAACTGGTAGCAAACTACAAAATTTAGGGCCCTCAACGATACGCTGCTGCTATAGCGAATCCTCTTAAATTAACCTTCGACTGTTTTCAGTGTTGACTCATCAGTTCGAATTCGGGGACGCGTGCCTCATCCATAAAGTTTTTTTGAGATCGACCGAGTTTTTAACTGGTGACGAAATACTGACCCTAGGGCCACCGAAATCGGAGCGCTTATTGTCATGGTACGCTATTGTGTATGCCTGCTATCTCTTTCCGATCAATGCCCGTCGTTGTGCTGTTCCGAATGTAAGCACACGTTCCATTTCGGTACATGCTGTGATGAAACAGGGGAAACGCTGAAAGCGAAACATAAGGTTTTCAGGTAAACATAGAAATGCTTCATGTGCAGATTGGGAGAAAAATACGAGCGTGGAAATAAAAGAGCTCAAATCGGAGTGTGATTTATGTGTATTATTAGTAGAACTAAATCAAAAGCTGGATTCTCTACTAATCTTGCCTGCCACAGTCGCAGACCTTCTAAGGTCTGTGCAATATCATTGTCATACGTTCGACGACTTACAAAAGCGCTTACTTGCGCAAGATAATTCAACTAAAGAACTCTAAAAACGAGTAGATTTGCTTGAGAGTATACTGGCTCACCCAAGGAACTTGCTCAGCTCAAGTTCGGTGTAAACAACTCGAGTGGCGCAGTCGCCGCTTAAACATTGAAATTCATGATGTTCTAGAAACACCAAATGAGGATTTGATTAATAAAATTGATGGACCGGAAACAAAACTTGATATTCCGCCTGTATCCCCAAGTGACATACAGCTTTGCACAAATTTTCAGCCAAATCTTGTGAAACGAGAGGGGTTATCATTCGCTTCCCATGTCAGCAGCTTGATATTCTTGCCTCCTAAAACCGCTGGCACTCAAGAAAGAAAAGGTAAACATGTAATTTTGTAAATCATGACACGGTTCTCCCACACTCTCCTATCGATCGGTTTGGTGTGGACAACCTGGATCGTGCGCAACCCTTGAATATGCGCGACAACCTGGAATGGGCGAAAAACATGGCTACGCCTTTGTTTGGCAAGCGAATGGAAACTTAATTAGTCCGTAAAAAAACGTGGTGAACGAGCTGTGGTCGTTCACGGTTAAGAAGACATTACCAGTCTAAAATAAGACTCACGACAGAATGTCAAACATTGATGACCTCTGTTTCTAATATGTCTCGTGACATTGCATCTTTGAAAAGTCATCAAAATATTTTATTCTTTCCTTAGACACCGAGAGCTTACGAAATAAAAATGATGAGGTGAACCTATTTTTATTTGAATTAAATAATTGTTTTGACGTAATTTGTTTTATTGAGTCGTGGTTCTCAGATGATGATTGTTTCCTGCTGGCTAGTTTCGATTGTGTTTCTGCATGCGGCTCAGTAAAGCGTGACGGTGGTGTTGCGATTTATATTGGTTCAAAACTGCCATACAAAATACTTCATTCACAGCAGAATTATTGACAGGAACGTTGAGTGCATTGCTATACAGTACTGTGTCATTCTGTTAGCTCTCTTGTACCACCCTCTATCGGGACCCGTGAGTTGTTTTCTATGATTCCTAGGATAGTTATTTGAACGGATCTTAAAACTGAGGTTACAAACTCTTTTAGTTGGTGATATCAACATAAATGCTACATCGGACAATGAGCCTTACTTGCATTTCCAAGAAATATTTGAATCCTACGGTGCACAAACATAATTGACATCTGAGACAATACTTGACCTTTGTATTAAAATTTTACCTGTTAATAATTTTAGACCAGATGTATTGATGTGTGATTTCAGTGACCACTTACCCAGATACTCTCTTCTTTCTTGTAAAGACCATGTAAATATAAAGAAACATTGATCAGAGACTATTCGATACGAAATATTTAGCGGTTCAAAGACATTATCATAGATCGGGATTGTAAACATATTTTTTTAGAGAAAAAGATAAAGAGAGTGTTTAAAATGTTTTCTTATCTTGTTTGTTTCCTGCGTATAACACATGTTTTTCTCTAAAAAATAAAAAAAAGAAAGAAAGAAAACACAAAACTGCGTATATCTCGCCAATTATATCGAAGAATTCGGCGCCAGAACAAGCCGTTTCAAATATTTTTAGATCCGAAAAACGAAAATGAAGTTTGTATGTTTAAAAAGATACGTAACAAACTAAACGCTAATATTAAAAAAAATCATACTGTGAATATTACATAAATAAGTTCTCAGGAATTTTGGAAAATCCCCGCATTATGCGGGACAGTGAAGGAGATAACTTCAAAAAAGGCCTCGGCGAAGAAAATATCCTGATCGAACTGAGGCGCTATCGGAGGCACAAATAGCAAACTGATTTTATGCACACGTTGTTGCTGTTGGTGATCCTTTAAACGACTGCGTAGAAATACCATGCGAACAGCTCATTACAACAAATTGCATAAAATATGTCTTTCTTTATCTGACTGACCAGTATGAAAGCAGTAAATTAATTATATCTTTAAAAATGACTGCATTTGGAGCGGATGCTATTAAACTTAGATTGCTAAAGGACCTCTGGAAGACGATCAGTACTTCACTGGCTCATGTTTGTAAACTTATGCTAACCTCTGGCGTTTCTCCCGAACAAATTGAAGCATGTACGTGTTGCTCTTATACACAAAGGTGGCCCTGTTGATGATTTAAACAACTACACACCCATTTATGTGCCAAGGTAGCTTAACATATTGTAAATAAAATACTTGTCAATTTCTTGAATTTAAATAATATTTTATTAAACGAACAATTCGGTTTTCCGAAGAATAAGTCTCCAGAAGTTCCACCTCATGAAATAAAGAACAAATTTTCGAGAACATAAAACATAAAACCTGTGCCCTTGGAATATTTCATGACTTTAGTAAAGGCTTTCGATTTTGTTCAGTATGATATTGCTACGAATGGCAATTGATGAGGCCCGGGGGGGGGGGGAGGTGATTAACTGGAGAAATTAAATGTTAATGGGGCAAACTTGTGCCCAAACCAAAACGGAGGAAGGTTAGCGTCGCAGGCGTCGATGTCGGCGTAGCAGCAGGATTATGCGCTTGGGCGACACTGACTCCGGCTAGCCACGCGGAGCCCCTTATATACACGCGTGGGCTTCTAGAACAATCGGCGTAGAAGGTTCGGCGCGCTGAACATTCTAAGCTCGAATAAGCTACAGGGTTCTAGAATTTACCAGAACGCGACCTCAACAGAAACAACAAAAGGGTATATCCCCGGCCAGGCACCGAACCTCGGCCCTCGCCGTGGGAGCCAAGCACGATAACCGTTGGGCCATAGGCGAGCTGCCTACACGACCAGCTGCGCACGTGGCAATAGACTTTTAAAACAACTTCCGTTCCGCGGAGTTCGTGAAGTATAATTGATGTTGATAAAAAATAGATATCACTTCTTGAACGCAGTATACAGTAATCAACGGTGTAAACTGAGAACTTCAGTACATCAAATATTGGATCCTCCAATAATTTGGTCCTATTTCGCTTTCTTTTATAAATAAATTACATTGTAAACATACAGGGGGTTAGTTAAAATATTGTCCTCTATGGCGACGTTACAATTATTTTTTTTTTTTTCCGGCGTAGTCATTTATGAACTCTTCAAAAAGGCGGAAAATTGGTTGTCATGTTTAAACTTGCGGCTAAAATCAAATAAATTTTCTTCACTCGTAGGTAAAACAAAATACTCACTGTTTCGACCAAAAAGAATGACGCCACCTTCAAATTTGAAATTAGACTTTCAGATTTTCAGAATAGAACTCTTCTATTTTACAGTCATTAACAATTCCATTCTGGGCAGTCGAATCTGAGATCGTCCTTTTGTGGTGACAACTCAATCTAGACGTTCTAAGCATCCCAACAAATCCGAAATCACAATCGTGCGTAGCTTATTTCCTCGTAAAAAGAGTGTTCGAAGATCGGGACCCGGCCTTTTTGGGAAGGAGTTTCTTTCGAGTGAAGTGGTCGACGAAGGGCGTTTGATGGCGAGTTGCAAGCAATGGCTTCGCCCACGGTAAAAAAGGGGAGTCTTATCTGAATGTGTACCTCTCAGACTCTCTTTAAAACAAGTTTAATAAAAATAATCGGAATCGGCGCGTATCGTAGGGCTTTCATTGGACCACACAATGCAGTCCGTAAGAAAAAAAGAGTCTCATGTTTTTCGCTTGCCCTGAGATGAATAGGCGGTTTTGTAATATCACACTTAATAAATGTGAGAACTAACACCGTTTACACAATATAAAATCAAAAGCGACATTTTCCAAAAATGACTTCAGTGTTCCTTTAAAACAAAACGTACTAGTTGAAACCTTGTCACAAAACAATTATGGAGACCAGAGGTTAGGTTTTCGATACTAGTTCATTAAAATCAATATCTAATTATTTCAGGCATTCTGAAAAATGCCCCAATTCCCCAAAATTATTTAAAAAAAAAAACTTTTTTAGAGCAATAAAGGCACCGCGACATATTTTGTCACTTTTCAAAAAAATATAACATATGCGAGTACATGCGCAAAAGTGTATATTAAAGATTTATTTAAAACAAAATATATAGTACATCTGACTAGAAAATGTCTGTTTCACCTGCTGCTTTTCTTAATCTGCTGCTGCTAAGAGGGTGGCGTGGCACTATCAGGCACTAAAAGTGCCTTTAGTCATGTCCCTTGAGACAAATCTATAAATGGATGTCTTGAACAAACTCAAACTCAAAGCTTCTGCAATGGCAAATCCTTTGAGGTGAATCATCTTTCAGAGAACTTGTCTTGAAGTGGACATGGTTCGACTGTCTTAGGCATTCGTTAATCATTTCAAATTTCGGTACCCGCGCCTTGTTCTTGGACGTTTTCAGAACGGCCAAGTTTGCAGCTGGCGACTAAATATAAACTTTATGGCCGCCGACTACAACCCGGTGCTATTGCAAAATCTTGGGCTTCAGCCCAAGGTGTTGCAACAGCACTGAAGAGGGCGTCGAAGAGGGCTCCCTCCTTGACAAATGTGATATCAAGTCGGATATTTCAATATGCTCTTTCACCAATTATTATTCTTTATGCATTTTGTACGCAAAATGATTGGAATATTTGATTTTATATAAACATTTATGACGTTCCTAAATATTGCTCCTGACATGGGAGTGTTGAATTCACAAGAACAATCGTCCTCTCATGGATTGCTGATTCACTGTTCATTTACCACAATAAAAATCACTTCATTCTATTCACGTAACATTGTAAAGTGGGTAGAATATTTTGAATTTTTAAAATAATTTTAACTGACGTATTAAATAACAGCTGTTTTAGTTTACTAGATTATGATTGTCCGTGGCATAATAATGGCAATGATTGTAAATGTTTAAACGAGAACGAATCCACCTTATTTGGCTAACTGGTTTCAAAAACCATAGAAAATAATTTTGAGAAAACACACCATGTACCCAGCACATTATAGATTCTTCTAGACTACTTCAGTCGAATGACAAATCTTGTATTTTTATGTACTTTTAAATAGCGCTCGTTTGAGCTTCCTTGTTTCTGAAAACGTTGTGTGAGGTGACTCGGATATATATTTTTCTGCAGATGTAATGCGCATCTTAGACACTGCAGAATTTGCCATGAAAATGTGGAGGGGATCTATTAATTTCATACGATCATAAGCATTTTTTTTATGCCGAAAAGTAAACTGTACACTTTGATTAACTTCGATACTATCCGTAGTGGCAATACATCAAAAACGTTTATTCGATTGAGGAATTTGTAGTTTATACCTCAAAATCTTGAGGTCTTTGCACAAGAATAGCGGAATGTGATAGAATGAAGTAGTTGAATGGTAAAATTGTTCAACGCGTAACGTTTCGGAGTTATGGCCATATTTTTATATTAATAATACGGGTTTTTATGGGCGCTCTGCCGTAACCCGCTAAGAGATGGCGCAATCATATGATGTCACAAGTTTCTGAGGATGTCCAATGGTCGCCGCAAACGAAAGTAATGACCAGAGTGTCGAACCGGAACCGAACCGAACCGAAAACCGGAACCGAACCGTTATTTTTAGCCGAACCGGAACTGAACCGAACCGAAATCTTCGCCGCCATCTTGGAGCTGAACCGGAACTGAACCGGAAAAAAATATAACGGTAACCGGTTCAAAACGGTTCACAGTAATTTTTTTTACTACAAAATGAGTGTTCGAGAAGTAAAAACTGGCAGCTGTATTTCTATGTAGTGATCAAATTGTCATATACCAAATTGCAATGTATAAAAAATTGTGGGTTTTCGTGGCGCTTTTTGTAATGGCACCGCGATTAATCATGTGTCACGTGGTCACGTGACATCATAGTGTCAAGATATTTTGTCAAATAATGTCACGTCACGTGGTCTTGTGACGTAGTCGCGTGGCTCATCGCGTCAAGTCGACATAAATTGAGTACGTCACTATGATAGTCCGTTGCAACTCAGGAAGGTAGGGCGAGGGAAAGGAAGGCCGAGAAGGAGGAAGCAGGTGGAACTTTGGACAGAAGAGGAGGTTTCCCCCTCTCTTCTCCAGCGTTCCGTCTGCTCCTTACTCTCCGGACTTCCTTTCCCTCTCCCTACCTTCTTGAGTTGCAACGGATTATAGATGTATTAGCGTTGTTGACACCGTGACGTCACATGTCATCATGACTTCTCACCACGAGTCACGTGACATCATGACGTACTCGATTGTCATGAGCCCGAGTCGAGTGCTCGTGTTCTTGACAATCAGCATCGCCAAACATTCGTGTTGGCTCGTGTTCAGTCAAAGATGAGAATAGCTGAACTCTAACACCGTCGGCATACAATTAGCGTCGGATCACATCACCGCTTCTTCTAATAGCGAGTTGAGGAGGAGAAAGCTATTTCTTTCTTTTATTTTTTCTGCGTGTGCCAATGGGCGGAGAGAAAAACTAATGAGTGTTTTTGCAGGCTATCAACATCAGGGATTAGCTCTTAGTGGTATTCATTGAAAGTACAAAACTTGTTGCATGAAGCATTTTCCATGTGCGGATTATTGAGGCAGCCAAACATGTTTCCGTTGATGCTGAACTGTCTCGTAAAAGTTGACCTCGAGAATAGAAGCACTGAAAGGACTAAATATGGTTTATTAATCTGACGATAAATGAAACTAGAAGTGTGTACGGCAGGGATACCTGAAAAGAAAGATTCCCGTGGCCTTAGACGCAGCCGCTCAAATTCTCCCAGTTTTATTTAAACTTCACAGTCTTTGGGTGCAAAATAAAATAAATTGAGGATTACTGTTAACACATGGCACAAATATAATTGTCAAAGTGGTACCTCCAAACCATCAGAAATAAAAAGTACTCTATGGAGGAGCATCGGCTAATGAAAAGGGGGAGGGTGGGGGGGGGGGGGGGGAGTTTTCAAAACATAATGTGTTGTAAAGGTTTCTATGCTCCGCATCGTGGACGCAGACCATACAGCGTGATCCCACAAAACTACTTCGTTTGCAAAATCACTCCTGCTAGAAAGCGAGTTTTTGTGGTGCCAGACGCTCGCGCCGTTCCTCGCTACGCTGCGCCAAGAAAGAATTTTTTGTTTGTTTCTGAATACGAGTTGCACTGAGCGCGAACCTTCTGCGGCGTGCATTGTGCACCACGAGATTTGATTTTCTCAGCAGAAATATATCTCTGACCACTAGCATGTAATGCCATGATGTCACGTGAAAACCATGTTAAACGGGCGACGCAACATTTTTGTACTTTGCGCAAATACCGTTAAGAACGGATCCCTGACGTTATTGACCTATGAAATACGCGTTCGTTTTTCACCCCACGCAAAAGAAGTCCCAGAAAAAAAATCAAAAATGAGCAGCGTTCACCCTCTCAACTCGCAGCCAGAACGAGCGGCCACAGGATCTGGAGCCGATTATATGCCGCCACTGTTGACCATAACCACGCGCTGGGGTTGGCAAAGCACAGGACACGCGCTGAGTTCCAGACATTGTTATGGTTCGGCTATTGTCCTCGTTGCAACGATTGGACAAGCCACTACCCGAATTCTTCTCGAGATAGTAATTATCACGAGCCCAAACCGAGTGCCCACGCAATGCTCGGGCCCAATCCATGAACCGCATTCAAATATCGTCATTGGGGTGTACTGCGATCCCCACGTTACGTCATCACATTTTGCAAAGGAGAGACTGAATGAGAATGATCGCTTTTGTCTCTGATATTACACCGCAACAAAAGAGTTTCTTGGCCAGTGGCGTTGCGTGCGAGTATCCTGAGTCCCACTAGTGCCAGTAAGCTGGCGTAAGTGAAAAAAAATTTCTATTGAATATCGTTGCATCGCCCCTTTAAAGGGGCGATGCAACAATTTTTGTACTTTGCGCAAAATACCACTTAGAACGGATCCCTGACGTTATGACCTATGAACACGCGTTCGTTTTTCCCCCCACGCAATAGAAGTCACAGAAAAAATTAAAGAAAAACGAGCAGCGTTCAACCCCTCAACTCGCAGCCAGAACAAGCGGCCACGTGATCTGGAGCCGATTATCTGCCGCCAATGTTGATCATAGCCGCGCGCTGGGGTTGGCAAAGCCCACGGACACGCGCTAAGTTCCAGACATTGTTATGGCTCGGCCTATTGCCGTCGTGCAAGCGATTGGGACACGGGCCCCCTACCCGAATGCCCTCTGAGCTAGTAATTATCACGAGCCTAAATCGAGTGCCACGCAATGCTCGGGTCCATCTATGAGCCGCATTCAATATCGTCCTGGAGGATGCTGCTACCACCAGGTACGTCATCAAAATTTGCGAAGGAGAGATGAAAGAAAACTCTCGCTTTTCTCTTGAAAATTACACCGCAACAAGAGGTTTCTTGGTCAGTGGCGTTGCGTGCGAGTGTACTTGGGTCCCACTAGTGCCAGTATGCTCATACAAAAGAAAAACGCTCAAAACGAATTCGTTGCACCGCCCCTTTAAGCAGTTTAGTTTTCCGGTTAATGTGATGTTCTCAACACAATACTTGGTTTCACTTTAAAGGGATACTGAACCATAGAATTCAGTGTCCATAATAAGTGGCGCACGTTCTTTTCACGAGCCAGCAGCCGCCGGTGTGCGCGAGCACTCGCAACCAAAATGACGTCAAAGACCTCCATTCGCGCTTGAGGACAGTGAAATGCATGGGCTTCGGGCCAAAGGAGAATAAAGACAGGCTTTTCATCTCTACAAGAGCTAGCTACATGCTTGTTAGACCAATTAATCGCTTACCTTTTACACCAGACACCACTTTATAGATGAAAAACTTGTCTTTATTCTCCTTTCGCCCGAAGCCCATGCATTTCACTGCCATCTTAACCGCGAATGGAGATCTTTGACGTCATTTTTGTTGCGTGTGCTAGCGCACACCGGTGGCTGCTGGCTCGTGGAAAGAACGTGCGCCACTTATTATGGACACTAAATTCCTTGGTTCAGTATCCCTTTAAGTGTGAGCGTAGCAGAAGCTAAAAAAGCGAGCTCCGGGCTTTCAGCGTTCTTGCCAAGCACGCGCGCTCGTGCACTGCAGGCACTGGCCAGGACCACATGCTCGCGCTTGTAGTATCGGCTGCGTCTGTGGATTGAAGGGGCCCTCAAAGCGCTTCTGGCCGCTCTGGCTAGTTTTTGATTTGCATAACGATCGCTCTAACTACTGAGTGTGACTCTAGCAACACATTAAACATAAAATATAGAAAAAATCGGACGTATTTTGAACATAATAGATGAAATAAGTTCAGATTTTGAGCACATCTTTTGCTGACGACTGTTATTGGTCTGAGCCAATAGAGAACCTACACGACAAGAGCGTGCAACAACCATGTGCGATCTTCCTATTGTATAAAATTAACATCCAGTTATGAAGATGTTAAGGCCCACAAGTTTACGGGGTGTCCAAGCAAACAAGCCAAAGTTGAGTGAAGTCACGTGCTTGAAGGGTTCAGAAGGGTCACTTGCGCCTATTCAGCCAGTCCTTCCTCTATAATTATATGTTGTCATTATGTGACGCTCTAGACTCCAATTTCGTCACTGAACGCTCGTGTATGACTACGATAGGCACGCCTTTTGATGCAGTGTTCGGTTTTTCTTCGTTCCTTTACAATGCCCCTTTAAGCTGAAACGAAGTATAGCAAAAGGGGATGTCCAAACTGTAACGTTGTGCAGTATATATAGCAGTCTCGCGATGATATGCGGCAGCCTCATAAAATGTTAGACCGCGTATGACTGATAAAGTACAGAGTTGTAATATGAGGCCCCAAAACAAGTGCACGTAAAACCGAATATAACTTTCGCCTCCCGAGATTGTATTCTGCGAAGTTTCGAGCTCGTGCAATCCGATGTCCGAACTGTGATTTAAATTAGAAACGTAGTGCAAAAACGAAACATAAATGCACGCATCTTTATTAGAGAAATACAGATCATAACCAACCAAGTCCTGACAGTTAGGAGTCCGACGTTTCAAAACCGGTTCGGTATTTTCACCAGGGGTTCGGTTCCGTATTTTCATCGTTAGTTTCATCGTGGAGAGCTGCAGCTTCTTTCCATTACGGTGTGTCGTTTGCTTCTTTCATTTTTAATGCGAAAACATTACCTGTACCATGGATCGAACTCACGTCAACAGCTTTGAAGCTGCGCAAACGCCGCCTTCCCCCGTCCCAGTGTCGTGTGTAGCAGAAATTGATGGATAGGCTCCATTGGCTGGCGCGCGTCATCAAGGAACGAGGCTCCCATTGGATCTCGTGCGGCGTAGTTCCAAAAAACGCCACCAGAGTAGCGCTCTCCATGGCGGTGCAGCGCACGCAGCGGCCCGGACGCGGTAAGTGGTGCGGCAATGCGGGCCTGGCCGCACAGCCCGCTCGGGCAAGCTCCGAAGAGGTCGCACGCCGAGCTCAGTGCGGCGAGGCCACTTCACAAGAGCGCGCACTCGGCCGTCGTCCAAAGAAGCGGGGCCGTCCACGCCACTACGCCGCAGAACTAAGGGAGCCGAAGAACGACATTCATGATTTCGCCTTCACAACTCAGAAGTGCTTAGGTGTCCTGAGATTTTTTTGTTCAAGTGCCCTAGTCCGTTGACATACGCCCATGATTAAGTGGCTGCCGACCTATTGAGCCCAACCTACTGAAACGTCGGGCTCCTAAATATTTAGGACTCGATTTGTGAAGGTCAGTATTTCTCAAATTGTTTACTCTACCAGACGGAGTTCCGTCAAACGTGTTTACGCTTAAAACCTGCATCTCTATGCATTAAATTTTGCAGTAAGGCGTCCTGTATGGGAATAGTTAAAAGAATACCAGTTATTATCTCTCTTTCTGCACGTTTCATGTATTTGCCTTCAGATGTATAACGTGAGCACACAGTCCTTTTTGGCGTAGCCCGCGACCCGGTGTTTCACACTGCCGAACAGCGAACAAAACGGCGCGTTCCGCAGACTCAACTGATGGCGCATTCTCGAGTATCATCCTCCTGTGTCGGTCTCAAGCAGTTATGTGGACTTCGGAGTCAAATTTATTGATGACAATAAAAATTATTTTATTGCTGCCTTGAGAACATAAATAAAGGGCCAATCAACCTAAAGGTATACATCGTAAGTAAATGCACCCCCAAATTATCTTAAATATGATGTGCTAATCTTTTCCGGCGTTTTTATCCACGATATGCACGTCTAAGTGATTTCGGAGAACCTTAAACAAATGTTTTATTTTGAAGCTGATTGTGTTCCTGACGCATATTCAACTTCTCAAACATATAGATGTCTTTTGCTTTTTTTTTATGTGATGAACAAACATTTTCTTTGTCGGTGGGCTGGACGAAAACAAAGTACACAGTGGCGCGTGGCGGAACTATGACGATTGCGCACGCAGACCGTCAGGAAGTGACCAATTAAGTAGCTGTAATGTCGACAAGAGTATAAAATACTACTTTGTTCTATTTAACAAAAAAATATAAAAAGTAGCGAGGATGTGCCCATTTCATGATTTTATGTACTGTAATTAATTCCTAAGTTCAAGCTATGTTCAAGAGCACGGCAAGATTCGACTTTTAATACTGCGACGCAAAGTTGTAGCATTAACCGGTATTTTAGGCGACCTATAAAACTGATAACATCTAGATTCAGGAAAAATATATGCGCCATTCGTAAAAAATATATCTTGAGTCATATATGTTAATCTAGCTTTTCTTTTACTGTGTCCTTGAAATGAAATGATGCACTTCAATTTTGAACCTGAAAATAAAAGTAAATTCTACGAATGATAAAAGCTATATAAATACTCGCTTCACTGTTGAAATTGTGCCTATTGCCAAACAAACGCAGAAAATATATTCTCAATTTTGCGGTTCAAACCGCTAATTTTTGCTCCCCGGAACTGAACCGGAGCTGAACCGAAAGCCGTGAACCCGAACCGGAACTGAACCGATAAAACTTTCGGTTCGACACCCTGGTAAAGACTGCGAGTCCGGGCTCCTATACTCTGTTCATCCTTAAGGCCAGTTCAGACATTTGCATTTGAGTGCGTTTGACTGCGTTGCGTCGAGAACCGAAAGCGAGTCACCGGCACATCTGTGCTTTGTATGAAGCGTGGAATCTAATTCAAGGAATCATCTTGGCACACGACATAAGCAGCATGGGTGTCCTGGTTGCTCGCAGGCACAGAGCAGTCAAACACAACTGTCTGAACCAGGCTTTATGCTGATACTAGAAGCTCCGCCTTTCAGCGCGATCTTTCTCACCTTGCTCACACAAGGGTGAACGCGCAGGCACGCGCATTCAAAGCACTGCGGAAACCGCGAGCTCTCGCTGAAGGCGGAGCTTCTAGTCCTCATAGCGGCGAGATGTTTTGGTGGCGCCCTCCTATGGTTCCCCCTTGTGACGTTATTACCTTGCAAACAACATATAGAGGTACCTAATGACGCAGGAAACATTGAGAGTTCATCTAAGACATATTACTAATCATAGTCATCACTTACTTGCTGATCTTACTTTCAAAAGACCTTACTCAGAGTATTCAAGGGCACTGGCCAAAAATACAGCAATACATCCCTGATGACATAGGCTCGTTTGATCTTCCAACGATACCTCCATGAGGACTCCCTCTCCCCGTTGTGGAACTTGACATTCAAGGCATCAAAAAGAATACAATACACCATTGATAGTGCTTAAGCAACTCACTTTATCCACCATTGCCTCTATACACGCTTCAAAAACTCACATATACGAACGGATCAGGTGTCAAATAGTTCTACCGCAAGCATTGTGATTCCATCGTATGTCACAACGAGAACCATCAAACTTAGCCACAAGACATCTTCAACAGCGGCTGAACTTGTAGGACTTCATCAAGCCCTTCGATTTATATTGACAAAGCCATCTCAGGCATGGACCGTGTTTACAGATTCTAAACCTGCACTCCAAAGCATCTGCACAGACCTACGACGAAGTGAAAATGGACAAATTATTTTCAAACTTTTATGCCATCTTCAGAAATGTATTGACAGGAGACACTCTGTTGAGTTCCAGTGGATTCCTGGACACTGCAAGACTACCTGGAAATGAAGCGGCGGATGGTGCGGCGACTTCCGCCCATACCTTATTTCCCAACGTCGAAATACCCTACTCCAGAAGCGACGTCACTTCATTGATAATCTCCACGCCCGAAATGCAACACGAAGTCTTTGGCAGAGCTCTGCACACCTTACCCTCCTCTATATCTACTAGATCCTGACTAAGATACCGTGTGTCACGTAACCTACCCAAGCGAACTGAAGCTGTTATACACCACTTACGTCTGGGCGTTTCCTACACTCAGGAATTTCTGCACCGAATTGGAAGAGCACACAATCCGAACTGTCCGGGATGTGATTGTGTGGAATCTATATCTCATTTATTATGTGATTGTGCACTTTACGATGCAGAAAGAGAACTCCTAAAGAGCACTCTTTCACACCTAGACAACCGGCCATTTACTACGTCCAAAATACTTGGGGCCTGGGACTCTCCCCTTAAAGAGGAGAAAGCCGCAAACGCCCTTCACCGATTTTTATCAGAAACTCGCCTCGAGTTCTGTTTGTAAAAAAGTATCTATTGTTAATTATTTGCTGTCATATAGAGGACTATTCCTTTTACAATTCCTGTAAGTGTACATGTGCGCGACAGAACTTCGCGCTGGCGCGTACAAAAACTCGAGTGTTTTGGGTGAACATTGGTGACAATCCAGCACGCACTTTCAGTATGTTAGTTTTTGTGCCATATTGGAAACTGCGGCATTCTCTTGATTATTGATTCTGCCCTCACAGTGTTAACGGGAGTGATCGTATGTTACCTTCATCTCCTCTACTTCTTCTTTCCTCCTCCTTTTATTTCCTCATCCCTTCCCCAACTCAGAGTAACCAACCGAGGCAGGCCGCCTTGGTTAACCTCTCTGTTTTCTTCTCCTGCCCTTATCTTCTTCTTGCAAACAACAAGTTCGATGGTGTTTGTAAATAGCATGGTGGAAGCTTGAAATCATTGCGCTCTCAAAGGAACACTGCAACACCGTCAAAATTAAAGTTCTTTCATTCCTCTTATTTCCGTCGATGATAAATCCTTTTCTGACGTCATAGTCAGCATTCGGCCAATCGTGGAAGGCCGACCACAGCGACGCTTTCGGTCGCGCACGTCGCCAATAGGTACGGTTGCTGCTATCGTTGCACGTGCTACCAAACAAGATCAGCATCTCTCAGAGCTGGGTCCTTGCGACCGTAGCTTTCGCTCAATGATGTAGAGGGGCTTAGAATGATAAGCTAGTACCCCGTTCACCAGAAAAAAGTGACCCCCCCCCCCCCTCCCTGCCACAGTGTTCTACATTTTTGACCACTAGACACATGACCGTACGAAATCCTCAGGAGTTTACTCAAAACTGAGCTGAGATTTGTATTGCGATCGCTGTAAAATGAACATTACAACCAAATTTTCAATACCGTTAGCCCCAGAGGTCACTGTCTAGCTACAATAAAAACCCAAAATACAGCACCGCGGCTGTCGGCATCTAGCGGAGGCATTGCGAAGCTGCCCGAGTTTATATTGTAAATGCACAGTTTGGAGTTAAAACAAGCGAAACATGACTTATCTCGCCGTAATGCTATTAAAGATCAATAACCAATTATCTGTGCTTGGTAATTTGTTAAAATGTAGACGTAAAACTTTAAGGTCACGTGTCTAGTGGTGAACATTGTGCAACATGTCGGCAGCCGGTTAGGGCCAGGAGTCAATTTCCGGGGCCATTTTATCGCTCTAAGCCCCTATACCTCGTTGCTTTCTCTTCACTCCAAGCTAAGAAGGAACCACCATGCAGGGAACTTGATATTCGATTTACATCCAGTCAGCGTTTGACCACTCTGCAACTAATGCAGACAAAGATGAAGGGCCCCAGGGAGGAAGCAGCGTTTTTTTCTAATTTTACTCATGGAAAAAATTTCTACAACTGCGGTTCCTCCAATACGGCCAATTTCGAAACAAAGGCGTACAATGCCACATGATTAAATCAGCGAACAACGTTGGGAAACTGTTGAAGAAAACAGAAGACAGGAAAGACGCAGCGGCTTTCCTGTCCTCTGTTTTCTTCGTAGTCGCAAGTAATAAGGTTGTGCTTCTCGAAAAAATACGCGGACAAGGAGGTATACACGACGTTTCGGGCGTCCGCCCGAAACGTCGTGTATACCTCCTTGTCCGCGTATTTTTTCGAGAAGCACAACCTTATTACTTGCGACTACGTGTTTTGGCTCATTGTGCTCGGCAGCGCCCCGATTCTCTTGGATACTTCCTGTTTTCTTCAACAGTTTCCCTACGTTGTTCGCTGATTTAATCATGAGTAACCAGTACCAACTAGCCCAGCTTACCACCCTTCTGTACAATGCCAATTCTGGCCTCAGCGAAGAAATGCAGCGTCGGTTCTGCCGGTATGGGCCATGCATTGCGTGTGAGTTCATTGAACGCTGACTGATTGCAAATAGGGCATCTGGCGGCCGCCGTGTTCCTGCTCGTGTGAGCAAGCACATGTAATAGACCTATTGCTAAATTACCCAAGCATCAAGGAGGATGCAGGGATTGGTGTTCCAAGCTCCACACGCGCACGCCTTCCCCTTATAAAAGATTCAAAGTAAATAACCAAAATAAAGCGTTGACGAGCGAGCCTGCAAGATGCAATTTGTTTTAGGCATTTGCTTTAGAAAAGTTACAACTGCTGAGGCCTGCACGTGCGGGCCGTAGAACACCAATCCCTGCAGTCTCCTTGATGCTTGGGTGATTTAGCATTAGGTCTATTGCAGGCATGGCAAAGCTATCTCACGCGCAGGTTGGACGTGCTTGCACGCATGAGTACGCTGGTTAGAAGGGGGTGTCAGTATCGGCGCGCGAGAGAATGAGAAGCCGGACAGGATGAAGCTGTGGCACTGCTCTCGACGCTCAGATGCGTCGTCCGCTTGCGTCCGCTGCGATTCGGGTGCTTTCTCGCTACACGATTAAGTATCGCGTGCAAAACGCGCTCCTTAAAATTCATTTGAAAGTTAAACTATGTTGATTTTAAACATGTGGTTAACGTAAGACAAGAATAAACCTCCCGATCGCTTTTGTCGTTGTTGTATTCCAACTTCTTCTTTCATTGTCACATCTATAATTCTCGGCCACTAGATCCCACTTCGTCTTTCTCTCCTCAAGCTGGGTTCTTGAGCCCTAAATAAACGTCATTTGTCTGATGGCGGCTGCTCAGTAACGACGTCCCTGCCGTTGTCCCGCGCTGGGACACGACATCTTTTTGGCGACGAGGATGCTGGACGGTCCATGCTAGCCTTCAAGTTCGTCTTGGGCTTGCGCGTCTTGGCTTCCCTTGGTCCGCCGACCTGCAATTCTGCTGCAGCTCAATTCTGGACTCAGCGCAATAGACCTCTTGGCGAATATGTGCTGCCACCTAGACACGCGAATCGGTTCGAGACTAGGTGACTGGAAAACAACGCGCGCCCAAGGCCTCTCCCACCCGTTCTACACCCAAAACGTCAGCTACATCCTGTTCACCCATTGAGGCGATGTGACCTAGATACGGCTCCCCCAAGCTCACCTTTGTCCCCATCGTGCGTAATCTTCCGCCCCGAGGTCGACATAACGAAACCGCTCAAAGGCGAGAAATGCAAGATGGCAGATTGTTTGGAACTAGATACTCTCAAACCCAGGCGCAGGAAATACTCCGCGCATGCGCACCGCGTATTTCTACAAAAGGTCCATTAGGCCTTACCGCAGCGTTCGGACATAGGCCTCGCTCCGAGAACGTTGACGCAGCCTCCTGCTAGATCAGACCAGGACGTCAGATTGCCACAAGCTGATCCGCTTTTAACTGAAGGTGGTCTTTTCGAACATGGCGCCACCCAAGCTATTTTTGGATGCGCCTGGACGACCTCCGGTACTATGGAACGAATGCTACAAGCGGTTACAGCACTACACGAATGCAGTCGGTGCTGCCGAGGTTTCTGCCGTTCACCGTCAATCGATCCTCATTCACAAATTGGGTGATGAAGATCAACGAATATATGATGCCGTCATAGTAAGTCGTCTTCCACCACCCGCTTCGCTACACTTCCGCCAGCAACGGGGCCAGCTGTAGACGCGGCTGGAGAAGCTACGACGTCAAGTCAGTCAGTTCATTTGGCACGTCCCCCTCGCGACTGCTACGTAGAAACGGTCGCAGCCTTAGCCAACACTTCGTCTGCAAACACGAGTGCCATTTTAGAGCGATATCGGTTTCGCCGCCGCTATCAACAAGCCAATGAGTCGCTCGCAGAGTATATCGCGGCATTACGTCAATTGGGGACCACAGGCCATTTTCGAACCCGCGTTGACGAAGACCTTCGTGAGTAGCTCATCGCGAGAATATCCTCGACTTCTCTTCGTGAACGACGGCTCTACGACAAAGCCTTAACGTTCGAGCGCGCTGTCGACGTCACTTTTCACCTAAAGAAGGCCGCACAAAAAGCAAGTGCGACGCGATCAAAGCCATATGCCGAAGAATCTTCAATAGCATGCGACGTCAACGCAGAACGTCGAAGACCTTCCTATCGACAGCGAGTAACAGATGACGTTCTTCCTCGCGCCAGGTGTCGTGGCGTCCGCCCACATCGGAAATACCGACTACCCCCCATTCACCACGGCACGACCAACCTCTGTCTCGTCGAGCCCCACATTGGAATGTCTCCCGGACGTCCCATCAGGACCAATTAGTGTCAGTACCACGCAACAACCGGGAGTTGGTCCAGTTCAAAAGGCTTACATCCGAGCCTTGGACACCTAGATTGCACCACGAGACCTTGCCAGAGTGCCGCAACTGTGATTTGCACAAATGTCTAACCGCCGCGGCCTGCCCAGCAAAAAATGGCACGTGCTATGGGTGCGGTAAGCGCGGACATTACGCACGAGTCTGCAGGAGCTCCAACCGTCGACAGAACTCCATTCATTATCCAAGAGATATTTTCCGACACGACGAAGACGATTATGAAGTTGTGATGAACGTCACTCCTGGTGGTTTTCGATCGGCCATTTACATAGGACGTCATCGTCTTCCATCATGTTGTCAACTTTCTTGTGGACACCGAATCGTCCGTTTTCATCGTTTCGGACGCGGTTTTCAAGAGCCTCAAAGAGAAAAGAACCATCGAGCTTTTCTCAGCAACACCGGCTCTCCTGAACTATTCAAGACGAGAAAATAACAGTCCTGGAAAAATTTCACGCTGATATCTCCTACCAGGAATAGACGCGTTTATATATTCTATGTTACAAACTTTGGCACGTCTCTCCTAGGTCTTGATACTATTCAAGCCCTGAACCTTCGCATTCTAGGGACAGCGTTGCGCTGTCTACTTCTCAGGTCGAAAATTGGACCCCTCAACGGGGAAGCGCACAGTCCTCCAGAAAAATTCCAGCAGCGCCCCTCGTCGCGGGAGGATTGCCTACGTGCTGCTGTAGGGGAACCAAGTTCCGCATTACCGCTCTTTCCGATGAGTGGTCTTCCTCATATCGGAGATCGGCAAGTTACTGCTGGAGCAGCGGCACCTAAAACAACTATAGCGGAACGCCTTCCAAAGTCACTTAGCGCCGAATCAAAGCATCTTTTTGTTTCCAAGCTTGGTCACGCCAAAGGCTATGTGCACAAGGTAAAAGTCCGTCTTTCTGTTACACCAGTACAGTGCAAATTGCGGCGTCTTTCGTTTACGGTTCGCAAGCAAGTTTGAGACGAGCTAAAGCGCCTTGAAGCAAATGACGTTATTGAACGGGTTGACGCGTCTGAATGGGTGTCGCCAATCATCTTAGTCCAGAAGAAAGAAGGAAAAATTAGGATATGCGTAGATCTCAGGAAACCAAACAAGGCAGTTGTGGTTGCCAGCTTTCCTCTCCTACACACACGGGAACTGCTTAATTTCCAGGTTGGTGCAACCCACTTTTCAAAACTACATCTGGCTTCTGCATACCATCAGGTAGAACGACACACAGATAGGAGAGACCTGACATCCTTTGTAACACAACGAATTCCTGTTCCGGTTTTAAGAGAGTATGTTTGGCCTGGCATTTACTTCAACCACACTCCAACAAATGATGTCCAGAAGTTTACCATGGCTAGGAAGGAGTGCTGTTCTACATAGACATCATTGTCTTTGCAGATCCAGCAAGGAGCTGCTTGCTAACCTCCGAGTCGTTCTTCAACGCATCTCCAATGCGGGGCTACGCTTGAATGACAAGTGCGGTTTTGATGTCCGTCTTTCTTGGGTCACCAAGTCACCCGCCAGAGAATCGCTCTTCTAAAACAAAAAGTCGACACAATCAACCAGACACAAGTGCCAATGGACATCAGCCAGCTCAGGTCATTCCTGGGACTGGTGGAGTACTATTCAAGATTTATTCACAGATGTGCGACCGACGTGGAACCACTTCGCCGGTTCCTGCGCATAGACGTTCCATTTATTTGGGACCCCGAGGCCAACGAAAGCTTTCAAACGGTTAAAATTTAACTTGTCGTCCAGTTAAGTGCTGCGGATGTTCGACCCCGCCCTGCCGATAATTCGTCGCAATAGATGTGTCGGAAATGGCCTTGGGCTGTCCTCCAGCAACGAGCAGGGAAACAAGTCCGCACTGTTGCCTTTGCCTCCCGTACCTCACTCCAGCAGAAAGAAAATATTCCGTCGAGGAAAAAGAAGCCCTGCCATGTCTCTGGGCATGTGAGCGATGGCATAACTATCTATGGGTCGCCACTTCACATCACGTACCGACCACCAGGCCTGATTGCCCTTCTGTCAACACGCGGTACAGGAATATCGACCGCTGCGCATCACGCGATGGTCCTCCCATCTGCTGATGTATCACTTCACGTTTCAGTATCAGCGAGGCTTTGAAACCCATGTGGCGGATGCTCTGTCACGCTTGCCAGTAGCTGACACGGAAGGTGGGACATCTTTTGAAGAGGAGATCATCTCGTTTGTCACTCCTGCGTTACAAAAGAAAGGTGCAGCAAGTCACGACAGATGGCGTCATCCTAAGTCAAGTGATGGATTATGTGGTATCTTCTGAACCAAAATAAACATTATTATTCTTATTATTATTATTATTAATATTATTATTATTATTATTATTAAGAAAAAAGAAGAAGAAGTCCCCGAGAGCAATCGTTCTTCTCGATTGCTCTTCATATTTCCAGTACTAATCAAGTATTCCAAGCTCAGCTAATACCGGCAATCAGTCTGCTACGAACGCCAAATCCTGGAGTCTTCATTGACACGGTCCCTGATCTGCACCAGGGCTCCATCGTTCCAATCGGTTGTTGACTCGGAGGGCAAGCCTTCCAAGCGCCGACCTGACTGGATTTCATCGACTGCTTCACACCAGCTTTTAAGCCCGACGCTTTTCTCAAGCCGAGTGCACACATCAGGACAATCGGCGTGACAAGACGGCACGGTATTTCTCACCCTTTGTTTAGCCTCTACTGCCATGTCTTCTCCATCTAAGTGTGCTAATTGCCGAGAAAAGATCATCAATGATGGTCGACACATGTCCTGCGCCGACTGCAAGAACTCGTACCATGTAGGAAAGCTTTGCTCGGGAATTGCAGATAGTACCTTTAAAACCATGGGGGCCGCAAAGCGGGATATTTGGCGCTGCCGTCGATGCCGAGAACAGAGTAGAGGGCCCGGTTCTCCATCTGAGACGGGCTTGTCACAATGTGAATCTCCCGTGACCGCCGAGCACTTTCGATCGCTGGAGTCAAAACTAGATTGCCTAACGTCCCTCAAGGCCAACGTCGACAGCCTCCTTTCGTTACCAGCCAAAATAGACCAGCTCTTGACATTAAAGCCTGTGGTCGAGAACCTTAAATCTGCACTAACAGAGATTCAAAGGTCGGTTGACTTCCTGTCGGAGAGCTACGACTCTCTGCTCTTGACAGCCACCGCTAACGCATCATCAGTGACAGAACTCCGCAACGAGACCACGTCACTGAGAGAGATAGTTACGGAGCAGTCCAAGACCATTGAACACCTCCAGGACGAGTTAAATGACAGTGATCAGTATAGCCGACATTCAAATCTCGAAATACATGGGCTGCCTTGTTCCTCGAATGAGAACTTGATCACAGTTGTCGATGAGCTGGCCAGTAAGCTCGGCCTAGCTGACTTCCAACAAAGTGATATAGTGACCATGCACCGCCTACCATCTCGACGTGACATCCCTCCTCCTATACTGGTCAGATTCTCTACGGCAGCGCTTAGAGATCAGTGGCTTTCCACAAGAAAAAAGCTGCGACCTCTTGCAGAAAAGGGGTCTTTACCCAAACTCTTCTTCAACGAAAACCTCACCCGCAGGAACAAGGAACTCTTTTGGAAGTTACGTGAGAAAGCAAGAGACATGCATTACAAATTCACATGGGTGAAGAATGGTAAACTGTTTGCAAAGAAAACGGAATCCTCTCCTGCAGTACGCATCCATCGGTTTGCTGACCTGGAGAGGATTGCTTAGCTGCTCTTTTGCCAAACCGACAGATAACAAGGTATCGAATGACAACAACATTGATTTATGGAGGTACAGTTTTCTAACTGCTCAGACTTTTTATCTCTGCAACGTTTCTTTGATACAGTCAGTGATAGCACTTTTGGTTTATTACATGTTAACATCAGGAGTATTCGAAAATATTGGGATGAGTTTACACTAACTGTCAAAAATGTAACGTCAATATTTGATGTTTTTGTCCTTACAGAAATCAATGTTAAAGACGTTTCCTGTAATGATTTCCAAATACCAGGGTATAATGCACACTTTTTCACACGTCCGGTTGGCCGAGGAGGAGGAATTGCTATCTTTGTGAGAGATTCGTGGGGTAGTGAAAAGCTTGATGTCGATTTCATTAATTGTGAGACACTCTTTATAAGGATATGGAATTCAAAATGGTCTTTATGTTTGCTAGCCTTCTACAGACCTCCTTCGGCTCATCCTTTGAAGTTTTTGGAAGAGCTCAGGAATAAGCTTCAGACTTTTCAGTCCATGAATGACATCTGTTTGGTAGGCGACTTCAACATCGACACGCTTAAGCCAGTCAAGTCTCTCGTGTGTGACTATCTGAATTTATTGGCATATTTTGGTCTGGAGTGTTTGATTCTTGGTCCCACACGAGAAGAACATTTAGGTGATCATATTGTCAAATCATGCCTAGACCATATCAATGTGCGTGCTCAGAACATAGCAACAAAATCGGCCATAATAGAGCAGAAGCTTGCTGACCATTACTATGTGGCTTGCCAATTTGTATCACAACTCACTCTTAGGCCCTCGACGGCTGTAACACAAAATAAAGAAATAATTGATCGCGCACGACTTGATAAGTTGGTACAAAAATACGATTGGAATAGTCTATTGCATATTCAAGACTTCAACGACGTCTACACTAGGTTTAGTGAGCAGTTCCACCTTTTTAGGTGGCAAGCTAGAAAAGTTATTACTGTGAGGCGGCGTCGAAACGACCATGATTGGATAACCGATGATATTCTGTCATCTATAAAATCTAAAGATGCTCTTTGGGCCCGTTGTCGCCGGTCTCCAAATAATGCCCAGTTGAAGGAAGAATTCCGCATTATGCGAAACCGCGTAAACGCGCTTATTCGTTCAGCGAAGAGGATATACTTCCGTGAAGCGTTTTTTAAAGCTCGATCAAATATTTCACAGACATGGTGTTTGGTAAATCAGTTGCGAGGCAAGGGTGTGAAGAGGTCGATTGATGACACACTTGAAACAGTTTTTGGCCATGACAGTAAGAAATTGGTAGAAGATTTTAATAAATTCTTTGCTACTTTCTCCGGAGTAGCCCGTGACACTTCTCAATTTGCAACAGGTGCTTCAGATTCAAACTCCGCCTCGGCTTTCCTACCCCAAATGACCGAGCCTGATCTTCGATCCCAGCTTTTCAGTTTCAAGGCAAACAAGGCGCCTGGTGTAGATGGCATCAGTGCGGAGGATCTAAAGAGGAATTATGATTCTATAAAACATGTGGTCCTTCATATGCTAAATGGTTTTATTTCTTCCGGATCAATCCCCGACACTTTGAAGAGCGGACTAGTGAAGCCTCTATTTAAAGGAGGAGAACGCAACAAACTTGACAACTATCGACCAATTTCAATTTTACCTTGCATAATACAAATATTGGAAAAACATATTCTCGAAACTATGACGGCATTCCTTGAAAGGTTTGACATTATTTCGCCTAGGCAATATGGTTTTGTTAGTGGGCGTGGAACCCAGCCGCTGTTAGAGAACTTCACAGATGAATTGCATCTCGCTTTCGAGAAGAATCAAGTCGCCTGCGCGCTCTTTATTGATGTTTCCAAGGCGTTTGATACTGTAAGTCATAGCATTCTGCTGAAAAAATTATCCAACCTTGGATTCCGCGGTCCTTTCTTTTCTTTACTACAAAATTTTTTAACTGGTCGGACACAAGTAGTTTCTATAGCCAATAACCGAAGCTCCAAAATTGACTTAAAGGCCGGGGTTCCCCAAGGATCTGTATTATCGCCTCTCCTTTTCAACATCTTTGTTAATGACATGTCCAAAGCAATCTCCGCTTGTAACCTTTTCCAATACGCGGATGACACGGTTTTGCTCTCGGTCCACCTTAATCCGGCTACTGCTATCACTTCGCTGCAAAACGACACTTGCCGTTTACACGACTGGTTTGAAGCAAATTGTTTAACGATAAATGTATCAAAAACCAAGCTTGCCTGCTTTCATAATCCCCTTAAAATTCTAACGTCCAACCATCCCCTTTTCATGCATACGTCTGGGTGTATTTCTTGCAACTGCAGTCCTGTAACTTACGTTGATAAGGTTAAATATCTTGGGATAGAATTTGACAATGATTTGTCATGGAACACTCATCTCTCACAGCTTTGCAGAAGACTGCGGAGTGTGTCATGTTTGCTGTACAATACACGATCCTTAATACCTAGTTCAACAAAAAAAACAATAGCTCAAGCATTAGTATACGGAATTTTGCGGTATGGTATAACAATCTTTGGACATAGCTCTGGAGCCTGGCACAAAAAAATAGATACAATTTTGAAAGGCATTTTTAGAAGCATTGTCTATGGACCAGCATTGCAAACTGAAGAGGAAAAACTCGCCAATCTTAGGTTTGCCCTTCTTCAGGGCTTTTTTGGTTCAGACTGTGGTCCTTAAGTATTTTTGGAGCGATATATATAAGATACCCCATGTGGCTACTAGATCGCTTAGACACACAGAACGATTTAAGGTACCTTTTGTAACAACAAATACGGGAAGAAGGTTCGGGACTTTTATGTACCAACGATTTTCAACAGCCTACCGGACGACGTTTATGGTGCGGATTCCCTGAAGAAACTGAAACGAGCACTCCAAGATCTCAGCAAAACATCATGACCTTGCGTGTCTGTGTGTGTGCGTGACCCTGTGTGTGTTTTTGCGTGAACGCTAACAAACGTGATTTTTTCTTCTCTTCTTTCTTTAATCATCATCGTCACTGTCATAGCGTGGTAACAGTTGCCTGAGTCGGTTACTACAAATCAGGGGGACATTTTGTACTCATTAAGTGAAGGGTGCTGTCCCACAAGTCATCCAATTGGCTTTGACAGACCCGTATTTTTACCAAGTATGATACATGCAAAAAATAAAAATTATTATTATTATATTATTATTATTATTATTATTATTATTATTATTATTATTATTATTATTATTATTATTATTATTATTAGTATCATTATTATTATTATTATTATTATTATCCTGGCCATCGCAGAAGGTTTTATCCACCGACATTGTTCCTTTCTCTCATGTTCGTGACGAACTCTCCAGTTACAGATAACATGCTGATGAGAGGCGAAAATGTTGTAATTCCTACGACACTGATAAATACACTGATTGCGATTGCCCACGAAAGCCATCCAGGAATCGTCAGGACCAAGAGCCGGCTCCGAGACCTCTGCTGGTGGCCAGCCATTTATCGTCACACCGAAAGTGTGATCAGACGCTGCGGTGTTCCAATCGACAGACAAGCCTGTCAGAGCTTCACCTACACTTTTGCAGCCAGTTTCACTTCCGGAGCGGCCATGGGCCAAAGTCGCCATCGACATTGTCGGTCCCTTTGAACACGGAGAGCCAGCATGCCGGTATGCCATCACTATTGTTGATTTTTTTTCTAAATGGCCAGAGGTTCAGTTCTGCCACGAAGTGAGAAGCTCTATAGTGACGACATTTCTGTCATCAGTCTTCGCTCGAGAGGGTTATCCAGGTTGTCTCGTGTCAGATAACGGGTCACAGTTCATGTCATTACAGTTTAATGACTTCCTAAAAGACCGAGGCATAAACCACGTCTACTCGTCGGTGTACTATCCGCAAGCCAACGGGCTCATCGAAAGATTCAATCGAGTACTGAAACACTTCATTGAGCTCGCTACCGCTGAGAAGCGTCATTTACAAGAAGCAGTCACCGACTACCTAAGGGTGTACCGGTGTGCTACACATGCCACAACAGGTCTGTCGCCAGCACTCCTCCTCCACGGAAGGAAACCGAAGACGCGTCTCCATATCCTGGGTTTGTTACATCGGGAATTTCTCCGCAACCCAGTGAAAGAGATGAAACGTCTACGAGAACGAGCATGTCAACGGCAACAGTCCAGCAAGAAATACACTAACCAGCGACGAGAAGCCAAACGACCGACATTTGTTGTTGGTCAGTTTGTTTGCTACCGGCTTCCAAAGCAAACGTGCTACGATAAGTCTAATTTCAGCGAGCCCTTGAGAATAGTAGAACGAGATGGACGCTCGGACATTCTGCCTAGAGGACGGAAGAGCCTGGAACGCGTCCAAGTTGACCACAGCCGTTCCACCCGAGAAACAGTCGACGCCCTCAAACACGTTACACGATCGGCCATCAGGAAGCCTGACTGTTCACTGGGCTCCTGAACCGCCTCCTGTCGCGGATGACCGTCAGGTTCCTGCCCAGTGCACGCCATCAGGCGTTGTTGCACGGGATCCACCGGTCCAGCCTAATGGCGATCAAGACACTTTCAGTCGGCGATCCACCGGTAACAGGAAGGTGCAGTTGAATAAAGGTGCAGCGGGGCATCTAACACCGCCGCAACAGCGCCAGCAAACGAGGAGGCTGTTAGACGCTCTAGACGAGAGCGGCGGAAACCTGTGAGATTCGGAGATGCTGTGTGAATGCTATGCATGTTAATGTTTGCGTCACTGTGTGCGATGCTTATTGTTATTTGTCACATACCTATCCAATAGATCCTTAGAAGCGGGCCCGGAATTTATTTTTGATTGTATGATTTACGAAAGCCTAATGTTTATAACATTTCGAATCTTTTGTGTGTGTGCCAATTGCAAAAAGCTTTGCAATTACTCCGTGTATATTATTATGTAAAAGCCGTGCTGATTCCAATTGAGGTTATTATACATTTATTCATTCTTGTCTATCGTTTTCTGTATATTGCATTAAGGCCTATGAAATTTGTATTGCGTTTGTTTTGTGTCTACTTCTTTTTTCTTTCTTATTCTCTCCTTTTCTTAACGGAGGAGGGGAGGGCAAATGTTGTATTCTCACTTCTTCTTTCATGTCATATTTATAATTTTCGGCCACTAAATGCCACTTCGTCTTCTCTCCTTCTCTAGCTGGGTCCTGGAGCCCTGAATAAACGTCATTTGTCTGATGCGGCAGTTCAGTCACGACGTCCCTGCCGTTGTCCCGCGCTGGGACAAGACAGCCGTCGTCGTCGTCGCCGGGAACGTGAAGGAGGAGGCTTTCTTCTCTTTATTTTTCGAAGAAATGTCCCGGTGGTGCATACGGGAGCAAAGTAGTATGTTTGCCATTTTGCCGTCGCGGTAGTCTGGATACATGGGGCAGTCTCTCCGGGAAGAGCACCTCATCGACCGCTTCTAGCGAAGCGAACGAGCCTGTCCCGGCGCGGCGTCTGCGATAGGCCTCTCAGAGTCGATTAGAGCGCCACCTATCGTCGTCAAGATACACTAGTGCACCGCCGCACACGAAGCAAGGTGCGCGATGCTGACACCTCTTCCTTCGAACCGCCGTAGCAGGGGGCACCAGTCAGGACGCCATGTTTGCGGACGTCCAAGACCACTTCCGAAAGTGTGCCCTCTGTTGGGTGCTGTGGAGCCCCTGCACAATGGCGGACGCAAGCGCGAGCTTCTTGGGGTCACGAGACCTCATGCAGTCGGAGCTCAAGTCGAGGAAGCTACCCTGTCGAGCCAGTTGTATGTTGCGTGGTGACGGTTGTTCTACCATTGAGCATTGGATTTGATTTTTTTATCAATCTGCACGTGACTTTCAAGCGGGATCTGTTCTGGGAAAATACCCAAGATAAAAATACAATTATGGAGAGATTTTGATTTATTTATTGATATATTTTCAAATACTGTCGGCCCACGGACCATTACAGGGAGATATACTAAATATAGCATACATGATAGCTGAATCTCTGTTAACATATATGTAAACACTCATTTTAAGGAAAAGTCTGATGCGTCGCAGTTTAAAGACTGGAGAAGCACATACAAAGAAAAATGTAACATTTTCTGCTGGCCTGTCCTGATGTGTCACAATTCAAAAATATAAAAAATAAAACCTCCTAAATTATTAAAAGAACACACACACACGAAATATTACAACGAAAAGAATACATTTCTGGATATACACATGGGTCGAAGCAGAGAACATGGAAGCCTCATGTGTATAAACCTTAATAAAAAAAGTAGAAGCGCATTTTCAAATAGAGACACGTTGATAAAGCTAACAATGTGCTTAAGAAGTTTGTTCCAGTGATTTATTGTTTTAATAAAAAGTATTTATACACATGATTACAAATAGTATGAATGTAATGCTTTAGAATTATTTAAACGAGCGGACCTGTTGGCAACAGGTTTAAGATAAACATGAAGATCAATTTTTAGCTGAGCATGAAAAATACGAAACAAACTTTAGACGCGCTTTTTTTCATCTAACCCCCAATGATTCAAGCCCGCACCCGTTTAACCTTCTCGTAACCGGGGCAGTCGATCTGTGATCTGATTGTATAAGCGTGCAGCCTGTTTATGCACTCTCCCCAGTTCGCTAATGTCTGTCTTAGTAACGGGCATACTCGAGTTTCGGCTGTATCAGAGTTTTGTACGCTGTGAGTTGTACTTCTGTATTGACATCCTGAAGTTTCCGTCTCAACACGCGTAATTTGGAGTACACAGTAGCACAGATATTTATAATGCGAGATTGCCATTTTAAATTTTGACTTTTTGTTACTCCAAAATACATAACTGTTTCTACTTTGGTCAGTTCTATATGTCCACTTTGATACTGAAAAGAGGATATGTTCTTTCTATTAGTGACGTGGGTGTAGGATGGCTTGCTGAGGTTAATTTATGTTAGTGAAGGACGGCACAACTGGCTACTCTGATACAATATTGATTTAACGCAACTTCGTCGTCAAATGTCTTGATTGGTGAATAAATAGGACAGTCATCTACGAATAGATTAATTTCTATTGGAGGTGAAAAATTTCTGGTGATGTCGCTAGTATAAAAAAGAAACAACAGCGGTCCTAACATAAACCCTGTGGCACCAGTGCGTTAAGATTAAGGAGTTTGATGAGGTTTTGTTTATGTCATGTATATTACTTTCTAACCTCTAACCTCGAATTCCAACTGTCTGTGCATCTATTCTTGAAGTACGCTTTGATCCAACTGGTGATAGTGTTATTTATTACTAAAGGTTTTAGTTTTGCTAGTAAATTTGTATGCAAATTGCGATTGAAGGCCTTCATAAAATGAATACTTATGACATCAATTTATACGTTTGAGTTCATTGCAGAAGCCAATTCGTGGAAAGCGTCTACCAGACGAGTCGTCGTTGATAAGCCCAACCTAAAGCGGTGCTGTTTTGAATAAAGTGATGTGGTGCTATCCAGGTATTGAATTATATATTTTGCAACTAAAAGCTCCATCACTTTACAGCAGGTTCTTGTTAGAGATGCAGGACGGTAATTGGTTATCTTTAGACAATTCCCACTTTAAAATATCGGTGTAAGCTTAGCCTACAAACAATTCAGAAGGAAGATTACTCGTCTCTAGGAGCCTCTTAAGGGGGATTCAACCGCTCGTCACTCAATGGGCAAATTTCCCTACACAAACCTGAGTTTCAGGAATACACGATAGTATTCATTCTTTTGGGGGTTACTTATGATAACGTAATGAAGGTTGTGCGGCCCTTGGATTTTTCTTTTAGAGCTCTGGAGATTTTTAATAAAATCCAAAAATATGACCGTTTTGACTGTTTTTAGCGCGTTTTGAGGCATTTTTGAAAATACAATTATTTAGAAGACAAACGTGACAAAACGCTTGGCCGTACGTACTAGGGGTGCCTATAATCTTAATTTTAAGACCATGACGAGAAAGCAAAATCTTGTTGTATTTGCGTATTTGTGAATAAAATCACCCTGTTAATTTCATTTCGAACTTGATAAACGAGATGGCGACACTAGTACTAAATGCCTCAAACCGGAGATTTTCTTGCTTTTGTTGTTGTTGTTTTTCTCTCGAGCTCCAATTCGACCGCGATGTCTCGTTGCTCGTGGATCGGTAGCACGTGTAGCGAAAGCTCACGCTGTAAAGCTCAATGACCGTGGATTCAATCCACCGCCTCTGCCCGTTTCAATCAGGAATGAGCATCGTACCGGCGTGCTGTCATGTATCCAGTCTTGTACACGTTACTAAAAAAACGTAATCGATTACAGTTACTATCACTCTTGGCTAAAAAGTATTCGAATAGATTATTGATTACTCGACTGCAAAAGTAATTTGACATTACTTGAAGAAGTAACCGTTACTTTTCTGATTACTTTATTGCGTGAAGACTTACATGTTTAGCGCTCATAACAATGAACTACTTCGAACATATATTTCACATTTTCAGAAGTATTGAAGAAGAAAAAACGGGTTCCCTCTTCGGGGTCGTTGCACCTTCAAATTGCGGACACGAGCATAGAATTCGTTTGAAGAAGTTTAATGATTTGGGCGTTTGCCAGTTTGGGGGGGGGGGGGGGGGGGAGAGGGGGGGGGGGGGGAGCGGAGGGGGTTCTAGATCTTGATTGTTGCTCATTTTACTATTCACATGTGGATGAACTCGCATGTTATACAAAAGAGCAGCAGCTCCAGGATTTGAAAGGGATCATGTGTAGTATCCATTAGCGGAAGAGATCGCCCCGACCAGTTCTCAACTCGAAACCTTGCTTGTCACAAAGACTACGTAGGGGAAATAGGGAAATATTTGAACTGGCTTTGAAAAATTTTGCATCCGCTTTAGACATTCTTCGGTTCTGGTTCTCCTACAGGCTGCATGTAGATACCGTAAGCAGGGTTGTTTTTTCTTATTATTTCTGTGTGTGTTTGCGTGAGGGCGCTAGTTTGAACGAAGGACTTACAAAGCTACATTCTGCTCCCTCAAACTTCACCCTGAATGGCCTTTGTCACGCACTGGGGCTTTCCTGGGGCATCCCAGTCCCAGTCCCAGCGCGAAAAAAAAAAAAAAAACTAACATTCCACAGAAATTGTACATACGAAGGGGTTGACCTCGTTTCCTACAGCTCCGCAAAAATCATTCTTTTTTCTTTCGAAAAAAGAAGCAAATTTTATTTTTTTCATTTCAGAAAAAGAAGGTGTGTGCAGGGGGTTAGAAGTAATTTTTATTACTTCAAAAAGAAATCAGATTACTCTTGTGATTACTGCCTAATCAAAGTAATCAATCAATTACAAAATTACTTCAAAAATTATTCGATTACAAGTAATTTGATTACTTGTAATGCGTACGGTACAAGTCTGCATGTATCACTATTGCGTGATGCACGTTTAAGATGTCGGACAAGCAGTGGTATACTGCACTGTCTTTCATCTCCAACGAATGACACGAGATGCCCTCAGAGCTGACTAACTTCCCGCTGTATAAACATAGACACAACAGAACTACAATTGATGGCTCCGTTGGTCGGCACTTTTTGAACGTTGCAAAAAAAAGTTGTAACTATACTCCGTTTCACCTTATGTTGTACCGCAGCGAAGGCTAGAAGCGCGAGTTCATAGCGTTGGCAGCTGCCCTTGGTGCACGAGAGCTTGTGCCGCCGAGATGTGGCTTAGAACAAGGAGCTCGCGCTTGTAGCCTTTCCTGCGGTACAACACAAGGTGAAACAGAGTATAGTCATCAGCAGACTCCTAGCGAAAGGCCTGATAAGGCTGTGAAGGCGATACTTTTGTTGATTCTCTTTTTTTTGTGTGTTCTATGTTAGCGCGTGTGGTCAAACGCTTGCATGCGCTACAAGCGTGGCTCGCAAGCACCCTAAGATCGTGCAGGGTTGAGCGGAGATATCGTAGGGTGCCTCAATGTCCTTCTTTTTAGGGTGATGCCACCCTTTGTAGTACCCATTGCCGACAGCACGCGCTCATGGGAAAATACAGAAAAATCGATGAAAACAAAATGTCGCCATAGCACAGTCAGCGCCACAAACCCGTGCCGGGACACGCTCTTTCACGCGCTTCTGAACAAAAAAAGAAAAATAAAAGTGTGGGACAAATTGGCCAGATGTCTCCACCCTAAACAAAGCGCACATGAAGGCACCTTACTATATGTATTTGGAAATAAAAAAAAAAATAGTTCAGTGAGTTGCAAAGAAGGCTAAAATACTTATTCCGAACAACATTCATTTTATGAAACATAATTTCTGATATTCTCAATCTCTGCAGACCTTGTTTGGTGGCTAGTGGATATGAAAAACAAAAAAAGAAGCATTAATACTACTATTTTTAACAATTACAACATATTTTCTTAAACAACAAACAGGTGCTTACTCTGAGATGCAAATTGAATTTTGACGTTAGCGTTTGGCGCCCAAAACAATTTTGTTTTTGTAAATTTAACATTTCCCGTTTTGCGGATTACTAAGAAAAGCAAACGGGCCATCAATAGGTAGAAAATACGTTTCTACCTAAGGTGAGGCGTACGTTTCTTTTTAGATGCGGAGCATCTCTTGCTCGGGTCTATGTCCAGCGGCGTCGGCGTCGTAGTCCGCACTTACACTACGCATGCGCAACTCTCCTCATTCCCTCTCTCCAACAGCTGCGCGTTACTCTCTCCGCTCTCTCTCTCTACCAGCTGCGTGCACTTCGCGTGCGTTCGCTTCGACTCACACCGCGCGCGCATGCGCAACTCTCCTCCTCTTGTCTCCTCTCCTTCAAGTGTGAATATAAGCAGCGGTAGCGCGCTGCGCGCGTTCAGTTCAGCGCTGTTGACTCCACTTCACTCCGTACTTCCGATGAAGTGTGATGGAAGCAACAGTCCCGTCAGTTAGTGGGTTGGCGCAAGCAAGCGTCAGCACCACCCCACAAACTAACAGCAACGCTACGTCCACTGAAGACAAAGCTGCGCAGCAAAGGGCACGCGACGCTGAGCGCAAACGCTTGAAGCGAGCGGCAGACCCTGAACTACAGCAACGAGAAGCGGCGTCCATTCGTCAACGTCGAGCGGCGGATGCTGAACTACGACAACGTGAAGCAGCGGCGGTTCGAGAACGTCGAGCAGCAGAACCTGAGGTTCGGGACCGTGAAGTTCAACGTAAACGTACGAAGCGAGTGGCGGAACCCGACCTTCGAGAACGGGAAGCCGCGTTGGTTCGTGAACGTCGAGCAGCAGAACCTGAGGTTCAGGACCGTGAAGTTCAACGTAAACGTACGAAGCGAGCGGCGGAACCCAAGTTAACAACGTTTCTAACAACGTTACTAACACCGTTAATAACACCGTTAATAACGATCCGCGATGCTCCGCATCACCCCATGGTTCCCCTCGGGAAGATGGTGTAATTTTTTTTTTCTCTTCACCTTTCTAATTTTTAGGCAAAATCAAATGAACCTCATAATAACTTTAGTGTCTTCATAAGTAACCACGGAAGTTCACTATGCTATTGTTTGTTACGAAAACCTCTTTCAACAGTGATCTTACTATGTCACGGTGGAACGAAGCGGTGACAGCCTAGAACATAGTCTGCCTCAACGGGCGACTTGTCTCCCAGCTGAAGGTGATGTATTTAGCCAGTGCAGTACAACCGGTAGCCTGGGGTCTTTAACATACATCACGCAATAGTAATATTACACGATCGCACGTCGGTACAATACTCATCTAGATCGAAACGGGCAGGGGTGGGGATTGAACCCAGGATCCCTGAGTTATACAGCGCGAGCTTTCGCTCCACGTGCTCCGAGCTGGTGTGCTCTAGCCCACTCGGCCACCGATCCTTTTTTTTTTTTCTTTATTGCCCTTTCGATGTGTTTGCGTTTGTCTTGCAAGTGGCATCGAATGCGCCAGTGCACGAGGCCCGTGTCTCGAGCGGCTCTTAGAAGAAGTTGTCGGCGCAGTACTGAAATGAGCGGCCTTTGAAAGCGAATGGCAGCGGAGCACCCGCTCCTTGCACGTGTCTTGCGCGTTTCCACAACAATGGTTCGCGGTACTTGAAAGCGTGATTTATTATCAAATGAGTTTAGACTGCACTTGCCGGCAGCGCCTTCACCTTATGGAATTTACGAGGATAACTCGAGTGCAACATGGCTTTGTGTATTTAGGTGGTTCTTTTTCGCTGACAGGCAGACAGACGGAAAGTGTCCTTTCTTGCCATACCCGTTGCCAATCTTGTCAGCTGTTGTGCACTTGGCGAGCTATTGTGGACGAGTAGTAGAGCCGCGCCACTTGCTTGGACAGAACTCCTTGGTACAGTTTACTGGTGGGAAACGGTTGCTTCTTGTTGCTTTTGACTCGACGCGCAGAAGTGTGGACCTCTTCGACGAGGTCCACACCTCTGGACGTGCAGAAGTGTGGACCTCGCCACTAAATGAGCGACGCTTAGGGTCGCCACTCTGTTCCCCAATATTGCCGCGGGCGCCGCCATCTTGGTGCTTGTGCAGAGCAGACGCAACTGCCGATCGTCATGATTCAAAAGTGCAACTTCCTCAGCATTTGATTCGGTGTTAGGAAGCTCATGTAATATTGCTTTGCTCTGTCGCGAAGCGTTTAAACATTCGTAGAGGACGTAAAAGCGTTTCCTGTGATTTCAGATAAATTTTCAGATAACTGTCAGCCATGATTTTAAGCCACAATATGGACAAGTGTTGTTACCCTGAAGCGTAGCTTATTTAGTGGCACTAGGGAAGATCATGGCGGAACAGCGCAGCACTGAGCTAGATTTCAGACGGCATGTTCTTCTATATATAGTGCCACTAAATAAGCTACGCTTCAGAGTAACTACACTTGTTCATAATGTGGCTTAAAATCATGGTTGCCAGTTATCTGAAGAATTAACTGAAATCGCCGGAAACGCTTTTCCGTCCTCCACAAATGTTTAAACAGTTCACGACAGAGCAAAGCAATTTTATATGAGCTTCCTAACACCGAATCTAATGCTGAGGAAGTCACACTTTTGAATCATGATGATCGGCAGTTGCGTCTACTCTGCACAAGCACCGAAATGCCGGCGTCCACAACAATGTCGGGGAACAGAGTGCCGATACTCTAAGCGCAGCTCATTTAGTGGCTCTAGCTCTTCCCAGAAGTGGCGCACGGCACGTGTCTCTAGCAATTCCACAAACGTGATTGGCGCCACTTTTCCCAAGATAGATGGGCTTTACTCCACACAACCTGAGAGCGGGTTTGCAAACCAGTATTCAGACGAAGAGCAGGCCGATATACGACATAGGAAGTGCAAAACTGCCACTTTATCTCTTTTTTGTTTTCTAGCTTTAAAGTAAGCTCAATCTTTTTTTTTTCTTTTTTTTTTGCGAAACAACGTTTGCGTGTTAAATGTGGTGCTCGAAACGGCCGCAACGCCGCACCTTGTGCTTTCGATAAGTTCGAACGTGGATGGAACTTCAAATTCATTCGGAAATCAGAACTTCTACGTTTTGTAAGCCACTGCAATCTACGCATTTACTGGCTCGTATCTCGCGCCGCCTGTTGGCCGCTCTCTCCAGCGGCGGACGCAGAGCGAAGAAGATCTAGCTCGAGGTCGGCGGCGAACAGCCCGTGGCCCGAGCCCACCCCGAGCGCCCGACCTGCATGCGCAGCTGCGAACATGCAACTCGTTTGTTCCGGAAACATTCTGCGCCATCTATGAGGAAAAGGGTACAAATAAATAGCGGTTGAATCCCCCTTAAACATCGCCTTTAAGATAAAAGGACAACTATCCTGCGTTCGACGAAAATAATCCCTGGAAAATGGGAACAAGAGGGACAACGGACAAACACAAATCTTCAAAATCAGCTAGGTGACTGGTGCGTGAAATTTAGCGGAAAAACCTTCCCGCTAAATTTAGCGGAAAAATTTCCCCGTTAAATTTAGAGAGGGAAACTGACGTCACGTGACCTCAACACGAATTCAGTTTCTCCGCTAAAATGGGGGGAAATGTTCGCTAAATTTAGCGGGAAATTTAGCAAAAAGTTTTTGCTAAATGGAAGGGGAGCAGGAGAGTAGGAGGGGAGGGTACGGAGGGGGACGAGGGGCATACCCTCCCCTCCGTACCCTCCCCTCCACCTCCTCAAGAGCTGCGCTCTAATTCGGCATTACAGAGAATTGTGAACGTCTTTAATTCGTTTTCTTATTGTCAAAGTGTCTTTTGCATAATCTCAGTATACACTCAGCTTGCTTCCTTTAAGTTTTTTTGCAGCTTTTAGAACATATTTTTCTCATTAGAATCTAGAAAGTTTATAAAAACTGGTCTCCATATGCTCGGTTGTTTTCTGCGAAATTTTATGTAATTGTTCAACTGAGGTAAAGGTTGGTTCAAGCGTCTTAATAAATTTGGTGTTCAAAACATTTGCTTTTAACCCCCCGAAATCGTTTCACCATCTTCTTCCGGTAGTCCAAATACTATTAAGCTATTACGTCGACTGTTGTTTTCTAGTTCGTATATTCTTTCCTTTTGCTGATCTACATTATGCTCTAGTTTTCTTACAGTTTCCTTAATTAATTATATGGTTCCTTTGATTTCCTGAATGATGGACAATACGTTTTCTAGTCTATCTATGTTTTGTTCATGTCATGCATATTACTTTCTAATCTCTAATTTTGTTTTATTTCCTTACAATCTCGACTTAACTCTTGCTATTTAGCACTTTTGCAGCAGCACTTCAACTCTCGGTCCCAGATTTGCTCAAACGTCTTCCGCAAGTCGTAATTTTAAAATAAACCAACACTCGTTCAACATATCCATATAGTTTTGAGAGGACGGCAACACAAGACAATATCAGCTAGAACAAAACGACCTCTCGTCATCGGGGTCGCGAACCTGTAGGGCGAACCCGGCATTTGAAACATGGTGCCGGATTTGTTGATACCGATCTCACAAATTTGTCTGAAATCTTCAGCAGGTTTCATAGCACATAGTGTCGATGTCATTGTCCCTCTACATTGGTCGCTGCTGCCGACTATGAAGGATGATGTGTTGATGTCATGCTGGTGCGGCTGCACGTGCTCCGGTGTAAGGAACTGTCCAGCAATTGAAAAGAGCGGCAGCCCAGTGCAAAGAGCACTCTTCCTGGTGCTCGTCGGAAAGGAAGCAACGTTGAAGTTGCTCGATACAAAAAATGCGGTACCCGCTGTCGTCCCCCGATTTCTTTCAGCGTCATCGCGTCTAATAAAATCGAACCGTTACAGTGAGGTTTCTATTTCTGCCCGAAAATAATAGGCCAAAAGACCGTCATCAACTGCAGGTCGGAAAAAGTCGGCAGCGGCATCCGAAGGTATGTCGAGCTGGCAAATGCCACTGGCTATGCTGGTAGCGCATGCGACACACCAGACGAGAACTCGAATCAATCAATGAGTGGGAATGCGAAAAAGTCGATGATCTTAATGGAGTGCAGCACGATGACACGCAGCAGTCGCCGAAGTACAGCAACCAGAGCACACACCAACTGCCAGGGACAAATGTGCAGACAATGAAATTCGCTCCGGACGCTCCTCAAGATTTCGAACCCCGCAGTCCTGCCAATCAAAAGAAACGCCCGCTGTGGCCGCAAAAACGTGTGGCTGCCAAACACGAACCAATGTTTGCAGGCCCCAATAGGAAAGAAGCCGACTCCGACCGGTAGAGCGATGTTGGTCGAGATCAAGCTCCAGACCAGGAATATTCCAACATACACTATTATGATCGCCGCAAAAACGATGAGGGTGGACAACTGTCGATGAACAAACATTTGCATAAACGCCATCCTTCACCCAATATAACTGTGCAAAAAAAAACATTTTTTTTGCACCGTCTTTAAAACAATAAGTGCACGACGGTTCATTGCGACATTAGGGACTTTTAGCAAACCGTGACCGGTGTTCCGCGTACCGCACTACAGGAGCATTCGAAGCATGCTTTTAAGCACGCTCCCCGCTAACACCTGGGCGCGCGCTTAAAAGCATGCTTCAAATGCTCCAATAACGCGGTACGCGGAATACCGGTCACGGTTTGCTAAAAGTCACTAATCTTTCACGGGACGAGTCTGGGCGAACGCATCAAAAAAAAGTTGCGGCCGATCTCAATAAATTTAAATGGGCATGCGGCCAAAATGAACTGCCATGACGAATTATTAATGCGCGACTTGCGTGATCGATGCCAGTGTGAAGACGAGGGCGTTTCAGGTAAATATTGGATGACGCCAAATATATACCAACCCAAAGACCCGAAGAGTGAGTCGCAAATGGGCTGGGCACGTGTTGTACGTACCTGGAGTCACGCGGCGTCAGGAGGTCACGTTAGTCTGTGACGCCATGCATGGCCATGGTGTTGCGTGACGTTACGAAGTGCCGAAACGTAATAATTATAGTCATATTAAGAATAATAACAATTTTATTCTCGACTTGTTCAATCAGGGGTGGGGTAAAAGGTAAAAAGAGATTTACTTGACAAGGCCCCATAATGTTACGTTAGGTCATAATGTCACGTGAAGTCAGAGCGCCAAGTGGCGCCACGGCGTAGAGTGACGTCATGATGTCACGTGACATGGTGACGTTATGGCGTGCCTTGGTCGCTATGGACTATATGGGCTATGGTCGCTATGGGCCCTATGTGCAAAATGTAACAGAGGAATATGACGTAACGGTTTTCTCATGGAAATGAGTTCATGCGCCGAGAAAGTGAGGGAGAGGATGAGACCGGGACGTCAGAACGCCGATCTCTGGTTGGAATGATTAGGGGGTAGACCTAAAGCTAGACGCCTTGGTCTCTACTGCACTGGTCGAAGGCGTTCGAATGTGAGAGTCAAACGCCGGACGACGCCGTTTCGAGTTCTAAAGCGTTCGACGAGTGCGGTGGAGACAAGAGCAGCTAGCTTAATATCTACCGATTAATCATTTCAGGCCTGGACACGCTGCTTCAAGAAAGCATCGTCTATGCCGATACCCGATACCAGGGAGTTTTCGGGAACCGTTTTTGCACATCCGATACGGTACGATGGGCCCTCCGGTTCGAACTGCACATGCGCTGCCAGAGAAGACAAAGCGCATGCGCATTTCAGGACCGGACGGCCCATCGTACCGTATCGAACGTGCAAAAACGGTTCCCGAAAACTCCCTACCCTCAAAAGTTGTATTTCCGATACCGATACATGACACAGAACCGCAATTGACTTCCGATGCAGATACTTGATATTGTATCCTCGATGCTTTGATACATCTCTGAAATCGCCAATATTAATAAAGCTTGTAATATGATTAGCTAAGTTCATGAAGTTTTTTTCGAAATTTCTGGAATATTTAGTGTTTTCGATATAGCGGATTTTTTTTCCAAAGGGCTTAACCAAATACGGAAACACCAATTTCTCTATGCTCTACTCTCGGAGCGCGAAACAAACTAAATCACAAAAAAATTATTTGTTAGTTTTGGCAATGCGTGCCAAAGCTAACGGTAGAAGATTTTACAACAGAGAGAGGTACGTGGTGCCCCCCTTTCCGTCTCCGCCCCCAGTCTGCGATCGACGTGCTGCTCTTGTTTTTTGCCTGTGTGTGTGTTTCACAACAGAGGGCGAGCAAGCGGGTGCATGCTGGATGCGGCATAACGCGGCATAATAAGACAAAAATTCAAATATTACTTATCAATTTATGCAAGTTTCCGAGCCTGCCTAACTGTACACTCCCCTTGGTGATGATGGAGTGCCATCAGATCCTGCGTAAAAAGAGAAGAGAAAATTACCCTATGCCACCCTATGATATAACGTCACACAACTCGCTCAAATGACCACTATGCGAGGAAGGCAAGAGAGATAGTAACAGCTTCATCCTGACACAAGGGTGAGGAAAATCGGACAATAGCATTTCTGAAAGTCTGATATGTCAGACATTGGTGGTGTGCCTTCTTTGCATGCCCAGGGCTATGCTACAGGTTATGCACTGCAGGGCACAACATTTATTACCTCAAACCTTAGGCACCCTAAAGAAAATGTGTGACAAACAATAGCCTTTTCCAGATTCAAGGTGGCAGCTGCTACATTTGAAGCACATTAGATTGATGAAGGCCAGAGCGAAAACATACGCAAATGGCTATTTTTCAGGGCTGTGCTAATATTAAAATTTTCTTATAGCAGTTTAGTATTATACGGTATTCAATATTGGTTTCAACATTAATCATACTACTGTAAACGACTTAATTTTTGCAAAGGCTTAGTTTTTGCGAGTTTATTGAAATTGCTTAAAATTGGTCATGCAAATAATAACCAACCCCATGGCTACGAATACATTGAACATTACTTCTGATTGCAAAATTTTGTACCCGCAAAGTATTTCCAAAACTGACACTTCGCAAAATGTATGAAATATCAAGCTCGCGAAAATAAAGTTGTTTCTGCCATTGTAACCTTTCAAAGCGCTCGTAAAGTCACCCTTGCAATGAATTGGCTTTGTTCAGGGCGCTTCTCCGCATGCGCACTGCTCTGCAGAGAAGCGACACCCATGGAGCAGACTCCGCAATTGCATTAATCGCGCTAACACCCAACACCACCTAGAATAATCAAAGCCTCGTCATCGCCTCCTCTCCCTTCATGAAACGTCATCACAGTCGGATGGCGCTAACTCGGCTACTGGGCCCGAGTCCGAGCTTCGACGAGCTGATGGAACACGAGCCCCGGCCGAACACTGACGCAGCACTCGTGCCCAATCTCAGGCCTCAATCGATCTGGCCGTGATGACGGTGCAGAGGCCTTCTGCTTATCTAGGTGATGTTGTAACACCCCGGTCGCAAGAATGTCGCTTCGTCGCAGTGCAGACTCATAGTTTGGTGAAAAATGCACACCTCCATAGCGGAGAGGTTCCCATGTACGCAGGAAGAATTAAGAAAAAAATTTAAACATGGTTGGGTGAATGTTTATGCATCTGATGGATGTCGGTGCTCCCCTCGAGGTCAAATTTAGAAAACAAATACCACTGTAGCTATTCTGTTATCAAGAAAATGTATTAGGCTGCAATGTCCTAACAAGCTATGTCATGACATTGCAGCAACAGTTCTAATTTTAAATTTAAGGATGAGCAAGGCGAGAAGACCATCAAATCATATATTTATACTCACAACCTCTATGTGGGCCTTGACCTGATGACAGCCAGAGCCACCACATATTTTGGATCAGAACTAACCGAGCATTGGCAGTGGGCAGGATGATAACGAGATCAATTAGATTTTCATTTAAAAAGTATATTTATTGCCCTCATGCTGATTATGTACGCTTATAAATCTACATGCCCATGCAACATGCTGCTGACAAGCATAAATAAATGACAAGCTTTGCTCGCTGCCTCGATTACAACTGCGCAGCTTAAGCAGATCCTTGAGAATTTTAACAAAGCATTCAGTTTGGTAATCAAAATTATTCACTTCTAAATTTATTTCAGTGGATGACTATTTGCCCTTGATATTAGGTATTTTTTTGTACCATACCTAAAGTTACTATTCGTGCACGATCATGCTCCTTCACTAATATATTACTGCATTTTGAAAACATATGTACTAAAGTAACCAAAGCAGCCTACAGCAAAACAAGTGATACCAGCACTGTCAGGATGGCTGAGGCTAACGTGACGGCACTAAGTAACAGGCTTGGAGAGAGGCACAGACACTGTGATATTCAACTGAAAAGTTAATAAGCTCAAGTCATTATCCACTTTAAGCGCAAAATTCATGATTCGCACATGCCTATTATTCTCAGTATGAAGCCAAAGGCGAGCCAAGTAGTAGTCCGTTGATTTATTGCCGGAATAGAATACAATTTGAATACCAAACCGGATGCTTTGCTTATTTTCGGAAGGTTGCGATAAAAAATGCACTACTTAATTGGGTGAAAAACAAAGCTTTGTAACACAATTATGTGCATGATTACATTCTACAAGTCGTTTTACATGTATACACATCATTCTATTTCAAAGCTAACAGAATTTTTAAAAAACGTCGCGAGAGTTATGAGGATGTCTTCTTCATTGCGTGTTCGTGGGACTCTACGGACATTAGTAAAGGGGATAATCGACACAGTATATTGACTAATAGGCCAAAATTTGTTAGCTTTGTAACTAATGGCTTTATGGGCCATGCTGCAACAGCAGTGTTAAAAGGCAGTGAATATTTAAGGCTATTCTGACTTAAACAATTCACGAAATGCCAAGCGGCTTCAAAATATTCATTGTCCAACTTTTGTGTTTTAATGTCGGATGCAAAAACCGCGCTCAGCTTGAGCTCAAGAATTTGTGCCGTTAATGGTGGGTAGAAGAGTGACATAGTCGTACTGGGCACATTGTCACTATCTCGACAGTGTGTCCTTGGTAGATGCATCGACGTCATACTTCCAAGATAGTGAAGGTGCGTCCGAAGCAACCACGTCCGCACAACATCCTGAGGTCTTCCCCGAGTGCGCAATTTTCGAATCGGGTGACAAAAAGGCCAATTTTTAGCATTCAATATCTAGAACCTTGTTGCTGTACACAAATTGTGTTAGTCTTTAATATTCACTGCCTTTGAAACTAGAATTGAAACATATCCCATAAAACAATTAATTAAAAACATTATTGAAAATTTTTGTTCAGTAGTTTTGATTAACATACTGCGACGATTATCCCCTTATCTAATGTCCTCAAAGCCCCACAAACACACAGTGAAGGGAATCATTTAAGTAACACTCGTGCCGTTTTTTTTTTTTATTTTATATTTCGTTCGAATCAGAATAGACAGCTTTGTATATATGTATATATAAATACTGGGTGCATGTGCATGCAGCCGATGCGGCATCCCACTATTGAGGTCCACTTTTTTCTTAGGTAAACTGGATCAAACTGGAGAAGGCCAGTTTTACATAAACCCCCAGCATAATATGTACCAAGGACCGCCAGAAATGATTGCTCACCTCATAGAACACTCTGTGCGGCTTGAAGAGAGCGGCTTGCGGTCTTTGACGGTGGGTCTACCAGCTTGGTTCAGCTAGGACCTGCAAGAAAGTTAACGCAGCTTGCCATATACCAGAAAGTAACAAAGATGAGGCCAGTATTACATGAACCCCCAGCATGGCATGCACCAAAGACCGCCAGAAATGATTGCTCACCTCATAGAACACTCTGTGCGGCTTGAAGACAGCGGCTTGCGGTCTGACGGTGGGTCAACCCGCTTGGTGTAGCTGGGAACTGCCAGAAAGTTAATGCAGCTTGCCATATACTAGAAAATAACAAAGACAAGGTCAGTATTACATAAACCCCCAGCATGGCATGTACCAAGGACCACCAGAAATCATTGCTCACCTCAGAGAGCACTCCACGCGGCTTGAAGAGAGCGGCTTGCAATTTTTGTTGGTGAGTGAACCTGCCTGGTGCAGCTGGGACCTGCAAATATTTATTACAGCTTGCCATATACCACAAAGTTACAGAGACGAGACCACTATTACATAAGCCTCCAGCATGAAATATCCCAAGGACCACTAGAAACGCTTGCTGAACTAATAGAACTCCCCATGCGGCTTGAAGAGAGCGGCTGGCAATCTTTGGATAGTACCTACGGGTTCATTTCCCTTCCTTGATATGCCTGAGCACTTTTAGATAAATGCCGCTCTTTGCGGTATGGCATGGTGCACACCTGGTACCTCTTTTGGGGTTTATCTGGCCAAAGTACCTATAACAAAAATATAACAACTGGGTCACACACTGCAGTAGCCAGCAATCCCACAGCAATATCTTCATCGAAGTAAAGTAGGAAAAGGGGATGAGGGTGCTAGTGGAGCAAGTTATTGCTCATTACTATGGTAGCCAATATTATATGGATGCCATCTTCACTGAATAACTGTGTGACTCGGCGAGCGTTAGATAAGTGAATAGACATAAAATTATGTTTACTAACCAAAATATGTTAATTACCTTCTTAAGTATTGGTATAATGGGCTAAGCTGCAATTGCAATTTTAAACGGAGACATTATTAAGGTCTAAGCTAAATGAAACAATTTTGTGAAAAAGCAGCAAGTTTTGAGGTAATCCATGTTTTTTGGAAATCGCCGGTTAGAGAGTTTTGAGGTTAGATTACTCTCTTTAGAATTGCAATTGCGAAGGGGCCCATTAAACAGCTAAATAATAATAATAATATTCATAATAATAATATAATGCATTTATTGTATTTAGTGCACATTAGTTAGCATGACGGGCACATCAAAGCCAACATGAGGCTTGTGGGATATGCCACCCTAAATTAACAGTCCAACATAGCTATACTTTGAACCCGAATGCAAAGTGAAACAACTATATGCAGACGTCCTTAGGATGTCACGGGTGTCATGTGACACAGTTAGATGCAGACACACACATGCACATACACACAAACATATGCAAATGCAACGTTAGGTTTGAAAATAGCCACTGTAAAAATGAGGAAGCTATTATAACCGCATTATGAAAAAAATCATGCACTAATGATAAATAAACGTAACTATACTAAACACAAATAACGCAACTATACTAAACACAAGTTCATTAAACCGAAGTCCAAGGGGAAGTGTCACGGCCGAGTGTCTGAAGCAGCACAAGTGTAATCTACAGTGAAATAAAAAAGAAAACTAAAAAGCTATGTATTTAACAGTGACTTTACAATTTTGGTTAATTAGTAAACATATTTTGACGTTTATCCACCTGTCTAATGTCCGCGCAGCCCTACAATTATACAGTGAGGACGGCATCCCACATATCTATCACCGTCATTTCCTTTACAATCCGTTCAAGATTACAAAAAAAAAAAAACTATATCGCAAGAAGTTTCGACGTCATTTCAGCTGTCTAAAGACTCAGGTATGCAAATGAATGAACAGTACTCATCAATGAGAAATGAAACAAGAAAGCGCAGAAAAGTAAATAAAATATAAACTTCTGCGATGCCGATCAGCCGTTGGGTATGCTGAGCTAATTATTACGATTTCGCGAAATGTTAACCCCTAAACTGACAGTGCAGTGGAAGCTGCATGTTCGTTTGACCAGTCAACTGTCGATTCTGCACAACGTGATCACCGCCTCTCCGCATAATCACGCGGGGAGAGCGAGGTCAAGTGATACGAGGCTTTAATTATAGTTGCGAACAAGTAGCTTGCACCGCACTGTCAGCTAAGGCGTGAACGGAATATAGGACATGCAAAAACCTAAAATATATGTACCGTATTTTCCGGCCTATAGTCCGTACCCGGTGTATAGTCCGCAGGGGCAAATTTGGGGTCGAAAGTAAAAATTCTTGCTTATATACAGGGTGTCACAAAAGAAAATTTACAGGGTTTTTATTTCCGCAAAAAGAAACTAGGCATCGCCGAACGCTCATTCTCCGCCCAAAAGTAGCGCTAGAGGTCACAACCAGATGCCACAGTTTCAGCCCGATCCGATAACTTAATCAAAAGTTATAAGTTATTTTCTGAAAATTTCAATGGGAAAATGGAGCCCATTTTTGCCCGTTTTCTTTTTCTGGTGCCATAGAGCCCCATGTATTCGAAAACTCCGTCGGCCGCCATTTTCCCATGGAAATTTTCAGAAAATCACTTATAACTTTTGATTAAGTTATCGGATCGGGCTGAAACTTTGCCATCTGGTTGTGACCTCTAGGTCACAACCAGATGGCAAAGTTTCCTTTGGGCGGAGAATGAGCGTTCGGCGATGCCTAGTTTATTTTTGCGGAAATAAAAACCCTGTAAATTTTCTTTTGTGACACCCTGTACTTAGATAGTCCGCACCCGGTGCATAGTCCGCGTGCCATGCATAGTCGGCACCTGGTGCTTAGTCGACACGAAAATCTTCTTATAGACGACACACCTTAACAAATATCTGCTTTCTTAGCTCACAAAGAAGCGCGTATTATACACAAATCATCGTTAACATACTCTTTCACTCACACAATTCGTCACATCTCCTCATAATGAACGATCTTGAAAAACAAAATTCGTGTATAGTCCGCACAGCCTGAAATTTCAACTTTTAAACATGTCTAGACCGCGGACTATAGCCCAGAAAATATGATATAAAAAAATAAGCACACTGTTAAATATAAACTCAGAGCCAGCAGCGAACTGCAGAGTGGATGTTTACAATAATTAACCCTCCCAAATGTTTGAGAAATTTCCCGTCAAATTACAAGGGCGGCTAATATCTTTGTGTACCTCTTGGAGACTCGTGAATCGAGTGCACTGAAAACTTCCGTTTTCGAAGCCGTTAAAACGTCGTTCAATTACATTGCATCGTCACAAAGATGATAGCCGCTCGCTCATGTTGTCTGGCTGCATGAATGTTGTTGCAAAAACAAACACAGAAACTAAGCTACCATAAAAATTCGCACTCACGAGTTCTCCTAAGAGATAAGGCGCAGGGCTCTGGGTAAAGGCGCCGCCGCTGCAGCACAGATAAATAAACACGTGCATATTATAACGGAATCATAACGTGCTGAAAAAGAAACACCAAAAGCACGATGTTTCCGTGGACGCCCGTGTTCTCAGACCGCGGATATCGAACATGCTCGAGTGCTACCACGCGTGCATGGGGTTTCCGTCTTCAACCGAAAGCACTCGAAACGCGAACATGGAGAAATATTCGATTTCAATACGTAAGCAAGACATTGCAAGGATAAAGTCACATTGCATACCTTGAAGTGGGCGAGTTAGTCGTCGATGAGAGCTGATGAGGCCCTGATGCATGACAGAACACTACACTGACCACTATGTCAACAGCCACCGAAGCGAGTTCGACGAACGCCTGAGAGCGAAAGCTGTTTCAACCTCTGTTTGCGGCTGCGCGATACGGGCGCACGACACGGAGCAAAACAACAGAGATGGGAAAGAGCAGGCGGCAACAACGAGGTGTTGGAACAACCGCACCAACGCACCAAACCAACACCGCCATTCTGCGAGAGAGGTGGGTCAAGAGAGAGCTGCGCGATTGCGCGCTGCGCGGCGGGGCATTCAACTCCTCGCCATCTGCGCATGCTTGCACTCCTGGGATTTCGGCTTTTCTGGAAGGCTCGGCTCTCGCGCCAAATAAATAATGAGGGCATCCTCGTATTTTGAAATGACGAGCGTGCCCGTCTTTTTTGAAGAGGGAAAGACACGTAAAATTGACGTCAATGTTTTACAGTGTGGGCTAGCCCACACCAGCTCGGAGCACCTGGAGCGAAACCGCGCGCCGCAGAACCTAGGGATCCTGGGTTGAGCCCCCACCCCTGCCCGTTTCGACCTGGATGAGCCTCGTACCGGCTTGCGGTCGTGTATCACTACTGCGTGGTGCACGTTAAAGACTCCGGGCTAGCGCTTGTACTGCACTGGCTAAATTTCTAATCTACAGTGGGAGGCTCGTCGGCCGTTGGGGCAGACCAAGGTCTAGGCTGTGGAAACAACCCCCACCCCCTTTTTATTTAAATCATGCGCCTCCTTCGAAAAGGGATCTAACAATAGCGATTTTGAGATCACAGTTATGTGACCAAAAGTAATAAAGCCATTCAGCATAACTAGAAGAATATTCTTAATTTGTGCGAAATTCTGCTGCACATCCTATGCTCGAATGCCACCAACACCGGTTTACTTGCTTGCTTTGAAACTAAACAGCCAACGATGTAGATCGATATCATTTTAAGGGGGGGGGGGGGGGGGGGGGGAGAAAAGCTGACTTTAAGGACGCATGATTCAAAGTGCACGAGTTTTCAAGTGCAGCTCTTATGCGCCCGTTTCCGCGTATAGCGGCGTCGCCGTCGCCGTCGCCACCAGCGTAAACGCCCCGCTAAATTTAGCGGGAAACTGAATTTGTGTTGAGGTCACGTCACGTCCATTTTCCCCGCTAAATCTAGCGGAGAGGCTGAATGTGTTCATGGGTGACGTGACACGCGTCATGTGACGTCATTTTCCCCGCTAAATTTAGAGCGGAAACTGAATTGGTGTTGAGGTCATCTGACGTCATTTTTCCCAATACATTTAGCGGTGGGCAAACTGAATTGGTGTTGAGATCACGTGGCGTCAATTTTCAACCTAAATTTAGCGGGTAAACTGCGGTAGGAGGGGAGGGTACAAAGAAGGACGAGGGGAGGAGGAGGAGAAGGTACGGAGGAGGAGGAGAAGGGGTATACGCTTCCCTCCGTACCCTCCCCTCCTTCTCCTCTAGAGCTGAGTTCTAATTCCGCATTACAAGATTTGTAGACGTCTTTCATTTTAAAGTGCAGCTCTTAAGTGTCCCTTTCCGGGTTCAGTGGCGTCGCCGTCGCCGTAGCTGTCGGCGTCGGCGTAGCCACCCGCGTTGCATTATGGGACGGTACAGTTTGCCCCCTAAATTTAGGAGGGAAACTAAATTGGTGTTAAGGTCACGTGACATCAATTTCGCCTCTAAATTTAGCGGAAAACTTAACCCGCTAAATGGGAGGAGAGAAGGAGGAAAGGAGGGGAGGGTAAGGAAGGGAGGAGGAGCATACCTTCCCATCCGTACCCTCCCCTCCTCCTCCTCAAGAGCTGCGCTCTAATTGCGCGTCACAGAAAAGTGTAAACGTTTTTAATTTTTTCATTGGGTCTTTGATGCTCCAGAATATTTAGCGAAAAAGTTGTTGAAGTCTGCTAGTGATGATGTCAGTGAACCGAAATTTCTTTAAAGACCATGATCAATAAAACGCTCAGCACCTGTGCCTCAGAAGTGACTAATAGTGAACAGGTTCTGGTCGAGCTAAACCTGTATATCTCAAATTTTGATTTGAAATATTGGCGCTTTGCAGAGCGAGTTTTTGCGTTTACTTTATTTCTAACTTGCCTAAACTTACTTCGCAGCACGTTGTTACTGCGTGACGTCTGATATCGACTCCCCAGAAGGCCCCTTCCTTTGATTAGCTTAGACTATTAGAGCGGAGCCATGATGATGAGGTCTGCTCTTTTTCAAAATAACTGTTCGTCTAGCAGCTTCAGAAAAATGGTTAAAAACCTGCACAAAGAAACGAATATACGGGGGTAGTGTAAATGAACCTAGAAATCCTTCCCAATCATACGAGGCAAACCATTTTGTCGAACAAAACTCTAAAAGATAATCGAACTTGCTTTGAAAAATCTAGAGTCCGGGCTGAGTGCGGCAATATGTGTTCGTTCCGTGGGCATCCTACAAACTACTGTCGGCTAACCTTTCAGTATCACAGCAGGTTCAACCCAAACCTTCATTCTGTATTTAAATATGATCATGCAAGATGAAATTTGCAGAAATTATACATTCCAAACCAGGATTAGATAACTATCAAGTGTCACATGCGATAGGTTGGTTATGTTCAATATGTCGATATTAGAGTCGCCCACTAAACAAAGATGCTGCATGGAGGACAAAGCGGAGAGCGTTGGTCCAGATAATCAGGAAACATTCTTGCACTTTCCGCAGGAGGTCTTATGACCAAATGAGGGAGATAGAGAAGATTGAATTTTAACTTTTATTGAACGGACCTCGGTATGAGAAAATACTGATTCATGCGAGATACTTACCATGATTGATGAACATAAGCCGCAATGTCCTCGCCACTGCGCTTAGGTAGTATATAAAAAAGGCTTTATAGTCTGGAAGCCTGCGTTGACATAGTATACACTCGGGAATATTAATGTTTGTAAAAATAAATACATCGACATAAATCGTATCCCGAGCTACTATTTTAAAATGATCCCAGTTTTGGCGGAGACTCCGAGTGCTCACACGTAAACATATGAAAGTTCCTTCGTTTTTCTTGTTTAGTAAAGTTCAAACATTCAAAAACGTGAGTACACTGTGAAAACGTAGAAGTAGTTTAACAATTTTTTTTTTATGTCACCCACTGAGATGATTTGTAAAAGAGCTGAGCTCTTATGTTTTCTCACATAGATTTGCCATTTGTAACCCATATGTGCTTGTGGTGCTTTTCTCTGCCTTTCATGCCTGCCTTTCACAAAGGTTCACGCTTGGGATGAGTGAGATTTGCACTGAAGAATATCTTGGGCTCAGGTCAACTTGGTTGAGTTCCTCGGTCGGCCACGACAATCCATCCACTTCCTTCGCAGGAATCGATGCGAAGCTTACCAAGATTAATGGTGCAGTGCAGGGTTTCTCTGTCTTCTTTGGAGGGTAGACGTCGAACAGAAAGAACATCCGATGGTTGGAAAGTGAAGAGGCCGATTTTCTTAGGCCAGGGTCGCAGACAATCCCACCAAGTTTTCTTTTCGAGTGGATGGCACACGCTGTATCTCAATAATTGAAACGAGCGTTTTGGTGAAATGATACGAATACTTGAGAGGATAAAACATCGAGGACGGGGACGAAAACAGTACTTCTTTCTGAAAGAAGGCCTGTTTTCCATCTCCGTTCTCGATGTTTTATCCTTTCACGTACTCGTATTTGTATTCCATATTCGGCAAACGGCGTTGTTGGCCGAGCTAATTCAGTTCTGCCTGAAGTAGAAGACGGAATGAGCTTGCTCGTTTACCTCTGCTCTTAAGTGCTTCAACTTCGATCCCCATGCTTTGTGTTAGTTGTTTGAGTGTTTAGGTCCGCTACGACGGAGTCATATTGAGCATTAAGAAAGGTGACCGACATCTCAACAGCTTCGACGGTTGTCTGCATCCATTCCACCGTGGGTTTCATGGCCAGGAGGGCGTCGCCCTTGCTGGAAGCGTTAGAAGTGTGTCAACACTTTCATTCAACGAGCGTAGCACATCAGGTTAATGGTGACACATGTGAACTGCGCCCAGAAGGTGGGTTGAGTAGTCTTGAGAGATCCGCCGCGATCATTACGCTCAAGCGTCTGTCACGACTGTGACAAAACTTACATCGCTACTTCTCTTGTTTTGATGGTCCTATTGTCGTGAAGGTAGCAATAATATTAATAATGTTAACTATAATATTAATAATAAAAAAAAATATCTTAATTTGTTTGAGCAAATGAGCCTTATGGCGACAGCTGAGGCGCTGCGCACTGGTTGCAGCAAAGTTGTACAGCCGTGGTTAAACTTAGCGGCGGTGTTCCTGTTGCGCTTTGACGTCTCGCGACGCATGGCGCAACACCGTGACGTCACGTGGCAGCATGGTGGCACGTAAGAATAAATTCTCGCTGAGTTCTCGCCAACTACTACAAGAAATAGAAAACAATCCGATTTGTTGTTAGAATAGCAAATGCATTTTTTCCGCGAGAGTTAGGACGACTTTTTTTTCGCTAATTTATTAGGCCAGGACGTGCGTACAGGGTGCCGCCGTAAGGACAACACATTTGGCACGCCTTTCAAAATTCCAAGTTCGAAACCTTAAATTGGGCACGGAAACGTAGTTTTGCAAGACGTTTATGTCCATTTTTATTTTCATAGTTCAATTCTGGGGTAGTGAAATAATTAAAATAAAGCAAAATCAGAGGTTGCGTACTTCCTAGTTCTATACCAGCCTCTTGTCGTCTGCACACTGGTGTATGAGCTCACTCCCGGGTGGTTTGCTGAACGCGAAAACGCTAAAAATTGGTACCAAGGGCTGGCGATGAGCGCGATAATCGTGACAATTAACACTTTTAAAGCAATGTATGAACAATGACCACCGGGAGCACGCTCATAAACCAGTGTGCAAACGATGAACATCCTGTATAGGGCATAGGAAATGCACGGTTGCTGTGTTTGCTCTATATTTAATATTTTACCAATTCTGACCTCAGCACTGAAAAAAAAAAAAAAAATGGACGAAAAACGTTATGCGAAACTATGTTCGCTCACCCAATTTCAGGTATGTACGTTTGGAATTTCAATTTGGCGAGGCGTGGCAAATGCGTTAGTCCTTGCGGCCGCACCTTGTACACGAAGCACACACGGGATCCTCTTCGAAAGCTCGACCATAACGACTAGCGCCATAAAAAATAAATAAAAATTCATAATAAAGAAGACAAAAAAGCGAGGGGAACATCTAATAAATATTGAACTTATTCGCCCCTGGACAACGATCGTTAATATAATTCTTTTTGAAGTGTCCTGGGAGTCATTTTCGCTTAGTGACACGGTTGTCGGAACGAACCCTCCGGAGTAAACACGAGCTTCATTCTCGGTTTTTTTTTTATTCCCCACGAGGAGATCTAACTGACTCCAGTGTAGTCGTTAAAATTAATTTTTAAGCGTGCTAGGCCTAAGCGGAACATAGTTTTCACATTCCGCATGAATGCTTAAAGAGCGGTCGGCTTCTTTTCGTATTCCGCAGAAAAGGAATATTGAAGCGATAGTGCGCGCATAATAAGAAAGTTCCTGTATTAAGCACCTTTACGACCACACTGAGGCATACACCGCCAAATGAGGTAATGTTTGCGTCATTTTGTTCCGGGTTTTATTTACTTTTTTATCGATGTTTTTATCTCCCCAAGAAACGGCCCGCGCTAACAAAGAGCGACATTGAACATTTTGGGAGCGTGCTTTATGAGTTTCTGTCGGCCGCAGTTGTTTCCGTGTCCGGTCTTTGTTGACTGGTTAGGGCACGGTGCCTCTAACGGGCTCCGACTGGTGTGTTTTTTGCGTTCAAAAAGTGGTCCTTCAAGTTTCAGCCTGACGACGTCATAGAAGTACCACGCTGTCGTCGACTGCGATCCTGGCGGTGTCGCGAGAGCGGTAGCGGATGTGGCAGACGTGCGTTCTGCTGCACGCCGCCCTCCGCGGTGGGACAGCCCACGGAAGCTTTGGAAGCCAAGAGTCTGAACGTGGCGACAGCAGCGACACCCGCGTTTGGTCGTGCTTTCTGCCGGAACTTCTGCCACCAGGATCGCGACATCCGACAGCGTGACACTCCGGCGTTTGAAATGCATGGGCGGAATAGGACGGCAAACGCAGTAGTCGGAGATGCTGTCCCAGGCAGCGTAGGTAGGGTTAGTTAAGGCGCCGCCATATTTTCCACGTTCTCAGAAGGTGCCAGCGGAAGCCACCCATAAAAGAGGACAAAAATATTATTCCTATTCAAATATTTGTGACGCGTTACGAATCGACATTGGGCACAGGCGTAACATCTAACGTGTTCGCCTTTTTTGTTTGGCGACAAACTCAGTCCACGTATGTTTCCAAATTTTTTTACGCATCATTCTTTCACTATGAAGACTGGTTAGAGCGGTACCGTTTTCTTAAAGGGTATCTCTGGTCAAGGCTCAAAAGACGAATCAAGTAAATGACTAATACCGATTCACGGAGAGTGGATACACTATTCCCAATATATTACATAAAAGGGAAACCAGACTCCTCTTGAAAACGATATTAAAATGCTTCAACCAGCTTCTCAGAGAAATTCAGCAGGTTACCTGTTTGTCAAGCAACTTTGTACCTTGATGTCATCTTCCTTTTTTAAGCAAATTTCTGGTTCGTTCTACCGCCTCTTTCGCCGTTTTTTGTGCTGCGTCCGGGCGGACTATAATAATAATGATAGTAATAATATCGATAATTGGCTCCGGAGAGCCGTGGCACCACGGAGAGGCGAAAGCCCGTACCATGGAGGCTCGCGGTGCCGTGTCTAATGAACATAAAAATGCGATGATTATATACATGCAAGATTTTCTGCATGTTATGTTTTAGCGACCGTAGTTTCGAAGTGCTCTTTGGCGGTCGCGCACGAAGATTATTGTCTCCCTGCTCGCTTAAGCCCGTCGTGGTGCCGAAGGTGGCATGTGGCATTCACTGGCGGCATAGATTCGCCATTCCTGCTCAGCGCAAGCTTGCGATTGGGTTCCACAGCGCTTCTGCAACGTGCATAGCACACAGCCAAGATAGTGTCCTTCTCAGAAGATAAGTAGTGCTCGTTTGTGCTTGCGGTACTCGTGGCCAAAATCGCCTTTCGGCCGACAACTTTATAATGGTTTATTATTAATATCTGCTACAGATGTTTGATAAAGGCAAAGCAAAACTGCAAAAAAAAAAAAAAAAAAAAAACATCCGTAGTTGATTGATCGGAACTGTTGTTGCAACTAGCAACAGTCTCACGTTCTGTGCAATGTTCACTGAGTTGGGAAGCTCACCCTTGAAACCCTGACCGCTCGCGTGCTCCGAGACCAACTTGGATACGATTACAGCGCCGCGCTATAGCGGCAAGTCGAAACGTGAAAATTGCTTTATATAGGTATTCTGAGAGTCACTAGAAATGGTGTCACGGTCTTGCGGAACTCGACCTCAAAAGATGCGTGCAGTTCCCGGAAGTGGCCGCTGCGGGAGAAATGGCGACGTTGCGCACGCTTCGAGTTCGGGTCTCGAGTGCGGATCGGAGCCACTTTTTTCAAAGCAGGCTCCTATAGCAGTTCCTAACTGAGTTGTTAGGAAACTGCTATTAGTTAGGAAACGGCACCACCTAACCAACGCTACTAGAACAACTCAGTTTCCTAACTGAGTTGTTCTAGTAGCGTTGGTTTGGTGGTGCCGCAATGCGAAATTTGCGTCACACGATGGCCATGCAGCTGATCACAAGGGTTGCCATCATGCTCGAGCCGGTAGTTTTGGTTTCGCCGGGAACCCCCGAAACAAAACTTTGAGATAGGATATCTACAAAATTACACAAAACAGCAAAAAACGAAAAAAAAAAAAAAAAAACGAACATTTTTTAATTTAGGGACGCTTCCTTCACTAAAAATTGCGGTAACCCTAGTTTTGAGAAAATGTACCGCAGCTACCCTTTAAGTTGCGTATAAGTCACCGAAGCATTCATGTCTCGAATGTCGCATGCCAGGCTATCTCTTTGAACTGGCAGTCAGGCATGGTATGAAGCCCTGATGTCCGGTGGATTGTCGCGTAGCAGACGTAATCTTTCGTAACGCAACGTGACGTCAGAAAACGGGAATGTGTGAACCAGCCTTAAGAGTGCTTGAATCTTGTCACTGACCAACACCGTCTCCAAGGGCCAGGAATCTTGGCACACAAATTCCTGAGACTTCTCATACTAGAACATACAGAAATCACAAAATAGCTGATGCTAAACAAGGAAATTTGTTCCGAGATCGTGCGATGCCGACCCGCTTCTCCCTTTTCAGACGCCATTCTTGCGATAAAATACGTGCTTTCTGGTTAAAGCCAAATTCTAAAACTACATTCTGCGCGTATATCCATTTTTATGGGTTCAACCGAAACACCCTACGCAAGGTATATGTTCAAGTATACAGCACTGCTCTGAGGGCAAATAATTAATTCGCAGTTCAATCGTGCGAACGTACGATATACCCATAAAATGTGAGTGAATCAATATGCCCGTCCGCACGTCCAAATTTCCACAATGCCTGAAAAGATAGCAAACTTCCAAGAGCTCGACACCATTAAAACATTGTAGAACGACGTTAGAAAAAAAAAAAAAAAAAAAAAACTTAACGATTTTAATTATATTTGAAGCAACCTTTATTTCTCGAGACTATTCGGCCGTTGTTTTTGCAAAGCGGGCATAACGGAAAAAGCAAGAGACCACAGTTCAGCGGCGGCACATTTCAGTCTTGGAGAGATGCTTCGGATCAGCAAAATGCGGTCTAACACGACAGGGCAAGTGCCGCAAAGACATCGCCAAGAGTAGATATAGCGCTGCAGAAGGATAAAGAGGGTAGTTTCTGGTCGAATCAAGCAATACGCACCCAAAAAATACGCTAGATAAAACATGACAAAAGAAAGGCAATCTCTTTCACACATAAACATGGACATGCACACACACGCACAGACACACAAGCACAGGCTCGCGCGCACAGAAAAGGCACGCGGAAAGTAGTATAGCCATGGTCGAATCCCATGCAGCGTTCATTTTTCAGCCGAGGCGCCGACGCTGCACGAAAGGACCATTTTCAGCGGACGAAACGCGAGCTGGCGCCACTGAGCTCTCGCGGGGTCTCGAACGACGCGCGAGACAACGGGATGGAGGGAGGAAGCCATCTTCCCCAGCCCTCTGCTTCGAATCACTACTCGCCTCCCGGATACAAACACCCACTCATACATAGCCACACACACGCACATACATACACACGCCCACAAGTTCACGAACCTGCACAGACACACAAAAACAGACATGCGCACACTCACGTATACATCAAACGCAACCTCACACACGAACAACACACACCCGCACACGTACAAACGCTCAACAAAACACAAAATATACATAGACACGTATAATGGAGAATAGCCGTCTTACGCTTGGGCGTTGGTATCGTCTATAGGCAGCTCACCTAACGCGATGATCTTGTTTTCTAACAATCCAGTGGATGTTCCATGTCTCGGTAAGAAGCTGACCTAAATGATTCCCATTGAGTTAGCCTAAGTTGCCACGGGTTAAAAGAAAAATACATTAACCAGTTCTTGAATTTCTTTTTTTAAACGCGCGATAGCATTCTTATGGCGAGAATAAGGTGAGATGGGTGCGATCGTCCTTTGCATCGCCATAACTAAGTTTAGCAGGAAAACTTTCCTCGCTAAATTTGGAGGGAAGTATGTCCCCGCGAAATTTAACGGAACAAAACGAATGGGCGTGCAATCGACGGAATGACACGTCATGTAACACAGCGTCACACGACGTGACGTGACGTGATGTAATTGGACGCCACGCTGTAATGTCATGCGCACTCTGACGTCCCCTTACAGTGCGTCACATTTTGGGGCCTCATGTGACACTGTGTCATATGAATTTACGTTACGTGACATCGCGACGAGACATCGGATCGTCGCGCGATCAAATGAGGTCATGGTGTCGAGCGACCACTCTCTCGTGGTCATATGACCACCGTGCCAAAATGAGGTGTTGTGGTATCGCATTGTGTCTTTCTTTGCCCAGAGACAGGGTGTGCTTATCTTTTGTAGTGGACGTGAAGTTTTAATGGGACGAGGCACTGGAAAGTAGAGTATTTTGCAGAGAATAGCTGTGGGTAGAAAAGCGTTTCTAAAGATCCACGCCCCCCCCCCCTCCCCTCCGGTTACCCCGGCCATCGTCAAATAACAAAAACAAAAACGAAAACCTCCGTACCATTTCTTTTTTATTTAGTTTGAACACAACAAATTTTATTTCTCAGATTTCGCTTCGTGTGATCGCAGGTATACCCCAGAAAGCGACTTGCTCATCCGGCCTTTTCGCGAGTTCATTTTGTTTGTCCAGATACTGAACTAAAACCTGCAGGCCAAAGGCGGTAGAAAGGTTGCCCCCTTTTTTGTAGCTCACACCTCTTCCTTAAACTTCGTGAGTGTACGTTCAAAGTCCCATTGCCGACGAGCCACCATTGAATGAAAAGAGAATGCCGAAAGCAGGTACGGAGGAAAAACATAAGTAAGTAAGGAGGAAATCAAAGGGTTGCCCGCAACTGAAAAGCTGACGTAGCGATCAGTCGGCGCATTCCCCTTCACGATTCCCTTGCACAGGTGTGAGCAGAGCGCGGTGCCTAATGAAAGCGGAACTGGCGTCCGCAACATATTGCTGCCTGAGAAGCTCTTTGAGTAACCGAAGGCGGCGAAGTGAAAGCCAGTCGTTACCACTTTCATCTCGTGACGTCATAGCCAAGACTAATGGTATGCGTTTTCCTTCAGTCGCTGCAAGAAGCACGTTATTGGAGTCTCAGCGGTTTTACGTTGGAGTCGCTTATTGATGTAGGTTCTTTAACGGGACAGGCAAAAGCGGGGGCACAGCATCGGTGAGCTCACTTCTCATCTGCTTCCCTCTCGCTTTTATGTTTTCTGCGTTTCTACCCAATACGGTTCTAGGGGGAATACATTCCACTCTGCTCATTTGCGTTAGACTGAAGAACCTGGAATAATAAAGGAGAATCTATCTCATGCCATGGGGGTGGTTTGCAATTTAATGGCGGACGCCCCCCGCGGATATTAGTCGCAAGTGCGGAGGCGCTGCGTTTTTTGCGTCGCGAGGAGGAAAGCAGGCGAAAAGGTGGTAACGTTTGCAGACGATGGACGCTTTAAGCGGCTGCTTGCAGTTCGTACTGCAAACATGACCCGTAAACGCCGTGACATCAATCGATCACTTGGAAACTGTCTGTAATGCATGCTTTCTACCTTAAACAGCGTGCCTACGGCGCCAAATCTTCTTCTGACAGAAAAAAAGTAATTATAATTGTTCTTATTGACATAAATCAAATTAGTTAAAATCGAATTTGTTTTATCTGGATTAGACGTATTTCATTTAAGTCAAGTTTCTTTAAATTAAATCGGATTAATTAAATTTACATCACTGTAGCCAAAATATAGTGATTTTTTACCACTTTATTCCATCTCATCTCACGATGGACTAAAGGCCAAAGCCACGGGTCGCCAGGTCCATTCACGTTCCACGCTGAACTACGGCACGATTAACGTCGATTACGGGTGGACGAATAGTGCCCCGAATCAAAAAGCGCGGCATCATTTCTATATCGTTGACACTGCATAGGGCGTGTATGGCGTGGCTTCCTTCGTAATGTAAAATGGATGAGTCCCCACTGCCCGCCCAATGCCACCAGTGAACCGGGACGTGGGCACCGATACGTTCATCGAAGCGAAATACCAAACAATTTTTAAGTGGCTCACGATTAGTTTTGGCGGTTTGTAGCTTTTTTCTTTAGTCCATCATAGAGTTAGAGGAAGTACTGCCGTATATTGTAACATGGCAATTCGATTGATCAATTCCTCCGATCACTGAAAGCAGTGCACAAAAAAAAAACACAATACTATACAGGTAAGGTAAAGTATAATTAACAACTTTTTATTGCTCTAATACACGCCATACTAGAACAAAAAAAGCTTGAATTTTTAGTTCTTTAAAAAACTGTTTAAAGTTAAGATAAGATAACATAAGATGAATAAGATGATAATTTTATTCAGATTATAAGCGTGTTAGGTATGCAGGCCCGTGAAAGCACGGGTGTGCTTGGATGATGTGCCTGGCTTTCAGCGAAAGTTACTTTCGAGTTCTGAATTGATTGCAATGGGACTTTGCTTTCCGTGTTTTGGTTCCTTTATTTTGTTGCAGTATTAAGTTGCGTAGCAAGCAAACGAAGTGCAGTATTAAGTTGTGTAGCAGGCAAACGAAGTGAAACGTAGATATCGAGCTCAACTCACCGGTGTTCTCATAAAAAGCACTTCTTTTTGCCCGACTTCAGTCTTAAAGGAATATTTCTGACTTGCGGATTATTTGATTCTAATGCACACCGCATCCCTATACAAACATGAAATGATAGATACACGGTAAATAAAAAAATATTTGCGGGAATATATTTGCAGAAACCTGTCGATTTCAATACATAGAGTCAAGTGGTAGGATATAAATAATGATATAAATCAAGAAATAAATTATATAAATATATTTTGACCACCCTCTCTGACGGTGGCTAGGTTGCAAGTCTTACCCAAGTAACCTGTCTCCTACGTGAGCGGGTAATACTACGTGACATGGCGAGTAATCGATCCACGACTCCATTTTGGAACGGCCGTGATAATCACCTGGATACTACAGATATCTGCTTCGTCTTGGGCTATGGCAGAAAGAAAACAGATAGCCTCGATGGTGGAAAATAGCAGAGATCTCTTTTGATCATGGATACAGCACTCGAAGAGAGAATACTTTTTTCCGGTGCGAAGCTTTTCTTTGAAACTAACGATCGACGCGGCGTTTTTTTTTGTTTTTTTTTAGATGAACTTATCAGCTTCTGTTGCTCACCTTCCTTTTGGGCTGTATATCGAGATCAAAATTTCTTTCTCCTTTCAATTAATCATCACAATTTTCGTTTTTATTATTCAGCGCGATCGCTAGAAGTCTAGTACAGCTTCCCTGAACGCATACTTTCTACGCATAGTAAATTGCACCGATTACGTTTTGCGAAAATTGCTTCCTCACGTTGTAGCGGGACAGCGCGGGGTGCTTTCTCAACAGTGATATGTCTCGTTCGATTTAACCCGAATATGATTACAAAATCACAGAAAGAACTTGCAAACCGCTATATTTCTTTATGAGGGAGATGGGGTGGGGTTGTTGACTGGTCAGTTAGATGAAATCGTCGTATCCTTCACTGCTGTACAAGCGTTTTACTCTCATTAGACGCACTATAAAAAAAAAAAGAAATAAATTCTTCCAGATTATCGACTGCGTTCAAACATTTTCAGTCATGAACGTAAGAGTACGAGTTCCCTCCAACGCCGAGCACGAGGATGTAGTGAAGTTCCTGTTTGCGCTCGCACTCTGGTAATTGCAAAAGGTATACTTTCCTGCGGAACGTACACGGTCTGGATGTGGTGTACAGTCGATTCGGGCGTTGAAACCAGCAAATTGCAATAACCCCATATTACTGGCTTCACCTCATTATCTGACATCTCAACCGTCTGCTACCAAAGAAAATGGAGCAAACGAGGTCTGGTCGCAGAAAGCGCAGAAAGCAGACGACGAGCAGACGACGAGCAGACGACGAGCAGACGACGAACAGATCAAATGACGTATTTACTCGATTTGATCCGGCCTTACCCCTCCGATCGAGGAGGTCAGCGTGAGTAATTACTCCTGAGTAAAGAACCCGCTTCTGGAACGCGAGTTCTGACGTCACTGAGTAAGCGCGAGTAAGTTTTGAAACGCCACGGCGCGAAACCTTTACCACAGAGTCGGATAGAGTGAATTTTGCAACACAGCCGTTGTGTGCGCCTCGCGTTTGAGAAAACGCATGCGCTTCGCAATGTCCACGCTGTCGTGCGGCCGCGCGGCGCAAAGGGAGAGGACTACCGCTTGCGCAACGAGATACAAGGTTCTTGGAGACAACAAAGACGGCTGTCTCGACTAGCACTCGACGACGAAAGATGCCCGCATTAACCTCTCCCAGTTTGAGAGGGGAAAAAGCCCCAAGGCTGCGGCGTATCTAGCCGTTCCCACGCAAGACCCGTCCGTGCCCGGGATCTACGATTTTCGTGGACTGATATGTGTTCCTCTATAGTCAAGTGGTAGGATATAAATAATGATATAAATCAAGAAATAAATTATATAAATATATTTTTGACCACCCTCTCTGACGGTGGCCATGTTGCAAGTCTTACCCGTGTAACCTGTCTCCTACGTGAGCGGGTAATACTACGTGACATGGCGAGTAATCGATCCACGACTCCATTTTGGAACGGCCGTGATAATCACCTGGATACTACAGATATCTGCTTCGTCTTGGGCTATGGCAGAAAGAAAACAGATAGCCTCGATGGTGGAAAATAGCAGAGATCTCTTTTGATCATGGATACAGCACTCGAAGAGAGAATAATATTTTCCGGTGCGAAGCTTTTCTTTGAAACTAACGATCGACGCGGCGTTTTTTTTTGTTTTTTTTTAGATGAACTTATCAGCTTCTGTTGCTCACCTTCCTTTTGGGCTGTATATCGAGATCAAAATTACTTTCTCCTTTCAATTAATCATCACAATTTTCGTTTTTATTATTCAGCGCGATCGCTAGAAGTCTAGTACAGCTTCCCTGAACGCATACTTTCTACGCATAGTAAATTGCACCGATTACGTTTTGCGAAAATTGCTTCCTCACGTTGTAGCGGGACAGCGCGGGGTGCTTTCTCAACAGTGATATGTCTCGTTCGATTTAACCCGAATATGGTTACAAAATCACAGAAAGAACTTGCAAACCGCTATATTTCTGAAGGAGGGAGATGGGGTGGGGTTGTTGACTGGTCAGTTAGATGAAATCGTCGTATCCTTCACTGCTGTACAAGCGTTTTACTCTCATTAGACACACCTGCAATAACCCCATATAACTGGCCTCACCTCATTATCTGTCATCTCGAATGTCTGCCACTAAAGCAAATGGAGCAAACGAGCTCTGGTTGCAGAAAGCAGACGACGAGCAGACGACGAGCAAACGACGAACAGAACACATGACGTATTTACTCGATTTGATCCGGCCTTACCCCCCCCCGATCGAGGAGGTCGGCGTGAGTGATTACTCCGGAGTAAAGAACCCGCTTCTGGAACACGAGTTCTGACGTCCTTGAGTAAGCGCGAGTAAGTTTTAAAACGCCACGGTGCGAAGCCTTTACCACGGAGTCGGATAGAGTAAATTTTGCAACACAGCCGTTGTGTGCGCCTCGCGTTTGAGAAAACGCATGCGCTTCGCAATGTCCACTCTGTCGTGCGGCCGCGCTGCGCAAAGGGAGAGGACTACCGCTTGCGCAACGAGATACAAGGTTCTCCGAGACAACAAAGATGGCTGTCTCGCCTAGCACTCGACGACGAAAGATGCCCGCATTAACCTCTCCCAGTTTTAGAGGGGAAAAAACCCCAAGGCTGCGGCGTATCTAGCCGTTCCCACGCAAGGCCCGTCCGTGCCCGGGATCTACGATTTTCGTGGAGTGATATGTGTTCCTCTATACCCGTACACACACACACAAAAAAAAGAAAACTACTTAGTACAAAAATGAAAAATGAAAATTGGGCTTCCTGCGGAACATTATTGATATACTGTTTTTTTTTTTTGTGATGAATTCAAACATGTGGGTGAATAGAATCAAAATACATGTGGGTGATTAGCTTGCCCTAGTTTTACTACGTCGTGCACGTTTCAAACGCCAAAAGGATAGTTTCTTCCTCCGACAGCCCGACCGTGTAAGAACTCCTTCATGTAACGCAAAATTAAAGCGCATAATTGCTTCTTTTTTTTATTGCGATATCAGTTAGGGGGATCCTTGCGGGTTTCACGCCGTCGACTGCACTGCATATCGACGCGGGTCGTTTTCGACACTCCGCCAAAAGATTTCCAGGTTGACGTCACACCGCTCGAAACGACTCTGACGTCAAGCCGCGCATCACGTCGCGTGTTACTTAACGCATGTCTTGTCTTCTAGCTGCTGTCGCTTTTACGTGGTGTGCCTGCATAGTTACTTGTTCGCCGGTGGCACTTATGTCGCATTATTGCGAAAGTGCCTCGAGTTATTGCAACACCACCGATAGAGAAATCAAAACCGGTGCAGGATACGATTAAAATGCAATTAAATGCAAAGGTGCAAGCGAGGTGGACGAGAAGGACGAAAATAATCCCTGGAAAAGGGGCCCAAGAGGGACAAAGGACAAACATACCACGATCCACGTTAAAAAAAAAAAAAAGGTGAAGAGGTTCTCGAAAAAGAAAAAACAAGTTAGAGTTGAATTCTCGAGTACTTTTATCCCGTGAATCTGAATAGTATCACGTTTGTTTTCCACCGAAGATGTTACTAAATGCGAGAAAACTCGAAACAATTTCCGGCCAGTCGTTACGTCATACCCAGACCTTTGGGCTGCCAAGAACGCGTGTCGCTCGTATACGGGGGTAAATAGCTTCGATAGGCGCTAAACATGCGCGAGAATTCCGAAAACTTTGGTTGTGACGTCACGCTCCGCAAAGGGGGGCTTTGGCGACACTTCGGAAATTATTTTCTGTGGACTCCGTGCACCAATCTGAAAAAAAAAAGACATTTGAGGCTATTAATGTGTCAAAATGTGAAAGCATTCGTATACGTAGCGCATTCCTACAAGCTGCGCGCCGTGCTGAGCTCGGCCGTGCGGCATCTCCGGAGTCTGCACGGGCGGGCTCTGCTGGTTCTGCGGTCGGCCGCTCCCATTTACCGGCGGCCGGGCCGCTGCGGCATGGTAAGGGCTTCTTTGTGGGGTGGCGTTCCTTGAAAGTACGCCGCTTGCCAGCCAATGGGGTGGCTGTTACAGTCTACACGCTTCGCTCCATGGGACAGGGGAATGTAGGTGCCGTTTGGAGCGGCTTCAAAAGCTGATAACGCCCGTTCGCTCTATGGGACAGTTAATGCTTTCGCATTAATAATTTCGATATTCGTGATCCTGCAGGGCAAATGAACACAATTTAAGTGTTTTTCCTCAAAATACAGAACCGCATCACTTTCCCTTCAAGTCCGACCGCGGCCGTCGATGCGATGCGATGGAGACAATCGAACAGAGACAAAAGCGCTTCGTCACGGCTCTTTATCTTTGTGTGTTTGCTATCACTGGATAAACAAGTCAGGTACAGAGCCGTATATGTAGAGAGTTCGGTCAATGGGAGGCGCGGACAGAGCCAGGGCGTGCGGCAGAATCGGAAAGAGGGCTTGGCATGCTCTCTTCACCAACCAGAAGCCGAAAAGAATCCCCTACCGGTGGTAGCGAGACACAGTTCTGATCAAAGGTCTATGTTCGTCATAGAGATCAAACATACTAACCAGAGCCGTATATTAGGAGAGTTTGGACAATAGGCGGAGCAAAGGCCGCCGCCAGCGCCGAATATTCCCCCCACGCTTAGAGCGTAAACTAAATTTGTGACACAGCGTCGACCAATCAGGAGACCTCTACTCCATCTCACAAATGTCGACAGTGAAGACAAAGGCACAGGCGCGTGAGCCTAGCTCAGCGAAACGCTATTGTTTGTACGAGACCTCGTGCATAGGAGGCACTTTCCAAAGCCACGCGCTCGTGCCCATGCCTTTGTCTGCACTGCTAGAACAGCGTCCTGAGACTGGCTGAAAGAAAGCAGTGCAAAGGGTGGGGTGCGCGAGCGTCTTGAGACGCGGAGTTCCGCTCGGCACGGCTCAAATTATACTTCGTTTCACTTTACCTGCGAGCGAAGCCAAAGCTAGAAGCGCGAGACCAGCGCTTTTTGCATTTCTCCCCAGCTCGCGCGCTCGAGCAAAGCCTGAACGCACGGAGCTTCCGTGCTCGCGCTTCCAGTTTTGCCTTCGCTCGCACATAAGGTGAAGCGAAGTATTAGCCCCGAGCGCGACCGAAAGCGTCGCTGTGGTCGGCCTTCCACGATTGGCCGAACGCTGACTATGACGTCGGAAAGGGGATTTATCATCGACGGAAATAAGAGGAATGAAAGAACTTTAATTTTGACGGTGTTGGCAGTGTTCCTTTGAGAGCGCAATGATTTCAAGCTTCCACCATGCTAATAAAAAACACCATCGAACTTGTTGTTTGCAAGGTAATGACGTCACAAGGGGGAACCACAGGAGGGCGCCACCAAAACATCTCGCCGCTAATAGTCGTGGCACAAATTCAGAGCACGCGACCACCGCTAGGGGCTGTTTCGCGGCCTGCGGTTGGCCCGAGATGCTCGCCTATTCAAAAAAATGTATGGCCAAACTCTCTCAATAAACGGCTCTGATACTAACTCTAGAGGAAAAGGTCCGCCATTTTCCCATGCATTCTGGCTGCCGCAAGCGGCCGAGCATGCAGGCAGACCTTCTGGGTCCCACACATGGTTACCAACTGCCTTCGATTTCACGAATATAATTATATCATCAGAGCAGTTTCATGAAATTCAACAATCCGCGAACTTACCGGTGGAAAGATATTCGCGTTCCTTGCGAAGCTTTCTTTTTGCATAGCGCGCAGATGTACGGCCTCGCGTCAACGCTAAACTAAACCAGATAACCGGCGTCGCGGGTGGGCGCGAGTGGGCCCGGCCGAGGAATACGAAACCGCGCAACCACCAGATTTCCGAGATTTCGACAGAAGGGAAGTTAATGCAGCGTAATGAGTTTATTTGTTTTTATAAGCGTTAGAATAACTCAGAATTTAGTTTATAACGTTAAAGTATCACTGTTTATATTGCTGAGAGTTTTCAGTCTTCGCGATTACCATTGCGACTGTCGTCCTTCAGCTGGCAACATTGCTTTCTTTCTCTCGTGTTCTGTCGTTCTCTTTCGCGATCTTTCCCTCGGGACCCAGGATGTCGGCGCACGGGATTTGCCACTCCTCCTCACCCACCTTTACCCCCCTGATGTTCGTAAATGATTTTAATAAGCGCGTAAGAGTGAAATGTAGTAACTCTTCGTGATTGAAAATAGGGTTCACGTGCAGTTTTGATCATGATCATGCCGAAAGATGTAAGAAACGAATGCGCCGCTCAACTCTGTTTTGCTCGGACAGAGTGTGGCCGCTCGGACGGCAGATTCCCGGCCCTCGGCGCTTGGCGATTACGTCGATTGTTTCGCTAGTCGCACTCTTCCACCATCATTTTGGATGAGCGTGATTGAAACATCACGTGTACCATATTTTCAGTCATCGAGAGTTACTCCAAAGCAGTTATCAGGTTTGTTTCTCGCGACCACCGCCAGGGTATTATTTCCGGCTTCTGATTGGTCACATTCGAATTTCTGAAGACGCCCTGGAACACGCCCAGCCCGCTTTTGGGCCAATGGCGCCTCCTCATTTGCCTCCTATACGTCCCAACGAATGGCCAAACTCTCTACATATACGGCTCTGGTCAGGTAATCGAAAAGCGCGGAGATCCCAGCGCATTTAATGCGCGTGATTTTGTTTCGTAGATGATAGAAAACGAACAGGCATGAAGAACGTCGTGACACTGCACTTCTGGCGGAGCCCGATTGGCTCCAGGGGGTTGTAGCGTCCGCTCCAGTTCAACTTAAGGTGAAACCGAGTACCGCATTGCAAGGTTATCACAGCGAGATCGAGCGCAGACACCAATTGGACACGACGATTGCGTCAACGTTCGGCTGAAACTTGACTCGAAGCCAAGCTTTGACGCAGCACTGTGTCCAATATGTGTTCCAGCGTTGACCTTCTATGATTATGCCATCTCATACGGCACTACGGCTTTGTTATCTAGGTCCGTAGCGCGGCACTATCCGAGTGAGATGACGTTTCGGGGAAGGAAGAGGAGGCTGTTCGTAGGATTCGATTACTCTGGGTCGCGTTGGCAGTCAACCTGGAGCTCTCAGGTTTGACCAGCACCTGTGACGAGCAAAATCGAAGATTTCTCAGTCGCGTTTTGCTTGCGCGTCTTTACGGTTCTTCGCGTTGCTCGCGGACCCCGAGCTGGCAGAATTTTGTTGGTGGTTATAAATTTGGGAAATAATTAAGTATAAAAAACAAAAACAAAAGTTGAAAGAGAAGCATCCTTATCGTTTTGATAGGACACTGGAAGCACGAGATGAATTTTTAAGTTGTTCATTTACACCTTTTTTAGTTTCTTTCCGACGCTCTATTACCTCGTGTATACAGATGTTGACGCAAGCCTGATGACAAAGGCTTGTGAATGATTGAACGCTGCAGTGCCTTTTTATGTACGATGTAATCATTACATGATCGCGTCTTACGGAGGCTCTCGAAACCTCTCTTCGAAGAGAAACGCATATATTGACAAATATTTGATAAATACTTACGCAAGTGAGTGTGCGAACCTTGATTTTTCCTTGACAAAACATCTTAGCGCCGTGAATTTACATATTCAATATAAAATTAATTGTAATTGTTCGTAAAATAAAACCTATAAACAATTAAACTTGTGTAAAACCCTTGTTACACAAGCGCTCTCAACTGCCATTAAGTCAACGACCGTTGGCACCTCCCAACTGTCATCGAGTTCAACTAAATTGTCCGGTGCTACACGGACATAGGCCTAACAAACCCAGTTGAGATGGGCGTCACAAGCCACAGCTAAAACCGAAACGAACCAAAACTGATATCACATACCTCTAAAAAAAAGAGTGACGCGAATGAATTATGTGCACACCTTTCATCCATTATAAACACTTAAAACAAAAAATATAAACAAATGTTTTGTTGTTGTTTGGTTCTCAGAGTGTATCTATAACTAACACTGCTGCGTGGTGCGAGTTATAGACCCAAGGCTAGTGGTTGTACTGCACTGGCTAAATTCATCATCAACAACTGAGAGACAAGTCGCCAGTTGAGGCAGATTAACTTCAGGTTGTATAAACGTACACACAAACACATACAAAACAAAACAGGCCCGAAGAAACCAGGAACTATTAACCCCTAAACTGACAGTACGGTTGAAGCTACTAGTTCGTCGGACCAATCAACCGTCTTCCTTTCATTACCTGACCAATCAACCACCTTCAACCTCTACGCGTGGATATGAGGAGTGCAAGTTCGTCTGCTTCTTTCGCAGGGTCTGTGGTGGCGTCAGAACGCAGAGTTCTGATTGGTTCTGAATGAAGGATAGTAGGTAGACCACAAGGCAGCTTCCTTTAAGGTCTACTCGCTATTCTTTAATCAGAGCCAATCAGAGCTCGGCGTCTTTCTGACGTCACCACAACTCTTGCAAAAGAAGCAGACGACTTTCTCTCCGCGTAGGCAAGAGCATGACCACGAGGCTAAAGATAAACGCGTGGCTAGTCCAACGGGTACCTAGCTTCCTCCGAACTGTCAGCTTAGGTGTGAGCGGAGCATAGTAGAACTGCGCACTGAACGGTAAACACCATAAAGGAACCCGCGAAGAAACAAGGAACTAAAACAAAAGAACAATAATAACCAAGGTCACCAACACAAAAGCACAACCCTCCAATCAAATAGAGACCAACTTGATGAAAGAGACTGCACCGACTTTACATAATAATAATAATAATAATAATAATAATAATAATAATAATAATAATAATAATAATAATAATAATAATAATAATAATAATAAAATAATAATAATAATAATAATAATAATAATAGCAATTTGATGAGACGTTTCGTCTCCCATACAGGATACACCACCAGTAATGCCAAGCTGGCACGAATGAGAAAACGTCCGAACCCCGAGACAAGGGAACAAGGAAAGTGAACGCAAAGGGGAGAACAGAACGGCGTTTCTTTCCTCGTTTCGAGCTTTTGAGTATAAGTATACCATGAAAAGTTTAACCCGTAACTGGAACAGAAGGAGGAATTTCTTTTAACTAAAAAACTAACAGGGACAGACAGCGTTTCTATATAAGTATAAGTATGATCGTTCCCCAGCTAGCCTCCGTCATTACCCCTATTTCACAAGCAATAGTCATATTTAGGATGGCCCGCGCGCAAACTTGGCGGCCACTCCCGCAAGACAGAAAGGCAAAGGGAAACAGCAGCGAACAAATATCGGTGAGCCCCTCCACCTCTTTCAAAAAAAAAAAAAAGAAATGGAACTTTTTAATTTACAGGAATGTTGTAACAGGTTCGTTCAGAACCACTGATCACGCTGCTCAAACGAGGATCCTTGCTACAGATTTACAAGGACTGCTTTCCAAGATGTTTGTAGCGGTCATTCTCTGTATCGAGGACCTAAATCCGAGGTCTGATACAACGTACAATAGACCTTCTGCAGACAGTGTCTGATACGTTCCTTCTAGGACTGACGCGTTTGTCACACATGAGCTCTCCGCAGACATCTTCGAAGCATCTAGGAAGCTGCTTTGAAGGCGCTTGCGGCCTGTCCGCAGATCTCATCAAGCGTCTTCCGTCAACATCATATGTTTTTGTATGATGTATCAGCGGTGTGTCTGCGCCTTTAGTATTACTCCAGAGAACCCAGCAATCCGAGAAACTGGAAACATGTTTAGCTTGTTACGAAAATTAGTTGTTTTCTTAACCGCTTGCTCGTGCCACGCAATTTGTCATTAATGCGCCCAGCAGTTTGATCCACATTACTAGACACTCATTTCGCAGGAAATTCATGAGCAAACCCATGATCACAAGCCGCGGACGGTTCTTTATGCTTTTTTGCGGCATTTCACATTTTCTGACAAAAGAGGTGCTAATCAATCCAAACAAAAATCTGGTGTTGAAAACAAACGTCACACCGAACCTACTTCAACCGCCTTCGGGTTATGGGAAACAGTATAAAAATCAGGAGAGCGGACAATCTTGTTGTTGTCTATGGCTAGGTGGCGCGGGCTACCGCCCGTTATAAAGGGTAGAGCCGTTAACATCCATTCATGTATCCATCTACGACGTGTTTATGAAATACGACGAAAGACAAGCACTCTCGAATATAATTCGCCAGCGACAACCTTTTAAACTGTATTTCTTTTTAATCCTCCATTTTTTTTCTAAAGGTGAAGCGCCGCAGTGTGCGGCCACACTGCACCACTTTACCTTTAAAAAGCTTGAAGGAAATCGCGTCGTTGACGAGCTGCACACTTGCAGCTGTCAACGCCTTTCATCTTGGATGGACGAGAAAGAATAAGCACCCATCTCATCGATCTGAGCTCAGTTAGCTCTTTCGTGAACGAAGGACCGATACTCTCGAGCCACCATAAAAATTCCTCTGTTCGTCCTCGATGGCGGAAAAGCAAGAAAACGGAAGACAAGGGAAGGGAGATAACAAAGACTGACAAAGACGCGCGAGTGTGTGTGTGTTTGTGTGTGTGTGTGCGTGCGTGCGTGTGTTAGTGTGTGCGCGCGCGTGTGTGTGTGTCTGTGTGTGCGTGTGCGTGTGTTCACATCGTGCCTTTGCGTCTCCCCGTTGCCGTCCTTTCTCGCGAGATGAAAACGAAAATGACGAGATGCAATCGTTAGTCCTTCGCGATGGGCTGGGCGGCCACAAATATGCGCTTTCCCCGTCTTGTCAAAAAAGGCATCGCCTTCTCGCGACGCTTTGGAAGAACATAAATCTGTTTCGGCCCTTCTATACTGTTTAGTTGCGCTTCTATTTCGCTTGTTCCGAAAAAGATAGGGCTAGCGGAGATTTGTAAAAATCTCCGTTGAAACCATACTATAGGATAACTTCTAAGAAACTCGCAGAAGACGTCGTACGCGTCCAAACTTGCTCAGGTACACGCACGTACTCAGAGGCCCGTAAGTGCCAATTGTTGCATCCCAGAAGCTGATTGACCATGTTCGGAAGCATGCTTTCGGGCCAACCGCAGTTCGAGAATTATCCCCTAGGGAATGTTGTGAGCAAAAAAAAATGTATGCCTTGCTTACAACTAGATTTCGACGTCGCTGGAATGAAAGGGTTTTACTCAAAGATTCCCCCACCTCCTGCTTTTTTTAGTCCGAAAGTATTAACTGCCCCATGGAGCGAGCTGACGTCATCAGCTTTGAAGCCGCTCCAAACGGCACCTAAACTTCCTTCTCCAAGTGAAGCCGGCACCCAGCTTTGAAACCATGCAAAAGGCCTAGCCAAACGGCACCGAGTTTCCCCGACCCCAAAGGAGCAGAGTGAAGCTGATGGATTTGGGCTTCGGTCCTATTGGCTGGCGCGCGTCGACGAGGCTCCCAATGGCCGCTGCGCGTCAGTTTCAACGACTGCCACCCATTGGCGCTACGTGTCCGCGAGGCAGCGGCTCCAGCGCTCCCCGCCTAGGTCACCGCGCCGAGGACGGCCCGCGCGCTCGACCGTCGACGCAAGTACGCCGCAGACGAAAGAAGGGAGCGGAAGAGCGGCGTGCATGCGTTCGCATTCGCGACTCATAAAAAGTGCTTAGGTGTACCTCGAGCCTTTTTTTTCTCTCAGGGCGAATTCGACCATAAAACAAATAAATACAGCGCGCCCCTGCAGGCCTCTTCAAAAGCCTCATACCAATGAGAGATGGTGCGCATTTTTGTTTTTTCGATGCAATCACATTATATGTAAACAACATTCTACAGGCCGGCTACGTTCTTTTACTTCAGTGGATTCCTGGTCACTCTGGTATTATCGGTAAAGAGAGCGTTGAGAAAAAAAAAACCAAAGAAACGCCGATGAAAACATTCAAGCGTTGTAATCCCATACTTCCGAACAGATGCCGCATCGGCATTTCATCATGCAGCCATGGAATTCATATCGGCTATGTGCTGCTGTTGTGATTTCTTTCATACCCGCTTGGATTCACTGCATACCAATACGCTATTGCGTTCACAATCCGGTCTCTCTCGTAAAACTGAAACGACAATCGACAAATTACGTCTAAAAGTGGCTTTCGCAAGTTTTTTTTTTATTTTTTGTTTTCGTAAAACTGAGAAAGCAATTAGTTCAGACTTCCCAGCATGCTACACTCCGAAAATCAAAGAGCACCTTCTCCCTCTATCTACATTTCACGCCACCAAGAGAAATGCGCTTGAGAGGACACTCTCAAGCATGGAGAATCGGCCATTTACCGCCGATGTAGTGCTTGGCGACTGGGACTCAATTAAACGCTCTGTAAATGCAATAAACGCATTGCTTACATTTTTGCGAGACACGGGACTGGCACTGGCCATCTGAAGCGTTAGACAACGCCACTCCGATCTCCTCCAATACTTTACTAGAGGGTAATACAGGAAACTCTTTTTATTTGAATTAGACCAAAGGACGGCCGCGTCAAAACCTCCCCTGGTGGAGTGGCTTATTTGGTGACACCTCCTTCCCCCGTTTTTTCCTCTCGCTACTGTCATGGGCCAGTCATAATCCCGGCAGTCGGCGCTGTATCTCCTAGTGCTGAGTATATAAGCCAATGCTCGGCACCTAATAAAGTAGTTCATTGCCTGACTCTGACTAGACTACATGGCGTCAGAAGTGGGGTGAAAAGAACAAAGAAGATAGCGTGGCATCGTCGCTGCTCCCACCGCTGAAAGCACTGGATACAACGGGCGACCTGTGGCAGTCCTGGCGCATCTGGAAAAGTGAGTTTAAACTTTTCTCAAGTGCAACGATGCTCACAACGAAACCTAAGGAAGTACAAGCAGCCACCTTCCTTATGACGATAGGTGAAGAGGCACGGAAAGCGTACGCGATGTTCGTTTTAGAAGCGGAGAAGGAACGAGACGACGTTAACGTGCTCATGGAAAAGTTCGAGAGCTTCTACCGACCTGCCACGAACCTGACATACAATGAGTTTCTTTTCGGCACCCGAGATCATCGAGAAGGAGAAACATTTAACGAGTGGCTTACAGAGTTGCGTTTGTTAGCAAGTCGCTGCGAGTTTGACGTGTTAGAAGAGCGTATGCTTCGAAGCCGAATCATCCTCGGGGTAAAAGACAGAAAACTGCAACAGATGCTGATCTCAGAAAACCCGCCATACGCAGAGGCTTCGAAATATGTTGAGCCCGAGAAAAAGGTCAGGAACAGTTCGAAAAGATACAAAGCTTCGCGGAACAAAAGCATGCGGCCGTTGTTAATCGTATGGAAGCATCATGCCCGAAGTGCGGATTTTCCGCGCACCGAGATCAAAAATGCCCAACAATAGGAAATCGCTGTCAGAACTGCAGTAGCTACAACCATTTTGCAAATGTATGCAGAAAACCGAAAAAAAAAATCACCCGAAACAGCCCGACCAAAAGCAAGTACAGGAGATTCATGCAGATAGCGATAGCGAAAGAAGAATATTTCCTGCAGACTTTGCCAATGGCAAGTGTCTCCAACATAAACTTTCGTTCAGCCCAGGCTCACGTTGAAGACGAGCCGCTCGACTGTAAGCTTGATACCGAACCTGATTGCTGAGTCATGTCAAAACAGACGCTCCGGCGACTGACAGATAAGCTAACGCGGAAATGCAACGTGGCTCTGAATTGGTTTTTTGGTCATATGAAATATACAAGAGAACGCGTTGCGCTAACGCTCCGATGTGGGACCCACAGAACTACAGCGCAGTTCTTTGTGATGAATCAAAACATACCCCCTACACTTAGCGGATCGGTCGCAGAAGAGCTCGGATTAATCAAACGAATGGCAACAATTACGAACAGCGACCTGTACGAAGCAGCCAAGCCCTTTGATGATGTGTTCCAGGGACTCGGCAGACTAAACAACATCTCGTACAGGATGAAACCGAAACCTGGAGCGCAAGGTATCGTTAAACCACCGAAGAAAGTGCCCATTGCTTTGAGAGATAAGGTTAAAAAGGAACTCGGAGATCGCATGGAGCAGGATCAAGTAATAACCAAAGTCACAGAACCTACAGATTGGAGTAGTAACATGGTCGTTGTTACAAAACCCAACAAGATCCGCATCTGTCTGGGCCTGTCGGACTTAAACAAAGCCTTATTGCGCGAACATCACCCGATGCCAGTAATGGCAGATGTCTTGAATTCTCCGGGTCTGCACGACGCGAATTACTTTTCCTCTCTTGACGCCTCCTCTGGGTTCTGGCAGATTGCTTTAGACCACGAGAGCTCCAACTAGTGCACTATGAGCACACCATTTGGACGGTAAAGGTTCTTGAGGATGCCATTCGGCATTTCATCAGCTCCGGAAATTTTTCAGCGGAAAATGCACACTGTTCTAGAAGACCTTACAGAAGTAGCCGTTGTCATGAATTACATTTTGGTCTGGGGAGCAACAAAGGAAGAGCATGATGCAGACCTGCAGAGGCTGCTACAACGCTGCAGAGTGGCCAACCTGATGCTCAACAAAAGGAAATGCCGTTTTCTTCAGAAAGAAGTTCGCTACCTTGGACACGTCATAACCACGGAAGGTCTTCAAGTTGACCCCCAACGCGTGCAGGACATTCTAGCAGTTCCTGTCCCGACTAACTGCAAATCCCTGCAAATATTCCTCGGCATGGTTAACTTCGTGTCTCGTTTCATACCAAATATGTCTTCAATTGCAGCCCCGCTGCGAGAACTGCTGCGTAAATAAGTCGCGTGGGATTAGACGGACCGACACCAGAACAGTTTCGAAGTCCTGCGACAGAGGCTGATGGAAGCTCCAGTCTTGGCGTACTTCAGACCAGGCAAGCCTGTTACTTTGCCTGAAGAGTACGCAACGGGGTGTCCTTCAAGAAGGACACCCCGTTGCGTACTCTTCAAGATCCCTCACGGATTCACAAAGCAACTACGCACAAATTGAAAAGGAAACTTTAGCTATAGTTCACGGCTGCATGAAGTTTCATGACTAACAATGCTTGGATTTGGGCTAGTTGGTTTGTCATTCTGATTTATACTGCGCTGCGAAGTGAAACTTAACACATAAAGGCCAAAAATTACGATATGATATGAATGACAGTTAGAACATGACGTACTTGTGAATGCGCAGACTAACAACTGTTTATTTTCTGTTTCTTCTTCTTCCTTCTTTATACGCCTCGCAAGTGGGCTCATTTTCGTCTTCTGCGCATGAGAAAGGAAGTAGCGGTGACGTCAGAACGCCGAGCCCTGATTGGCTGATCGCGACCCCCCTATCTGAGCGTCGTCTGCTCCTTTGCAACGTCGTCTGCTCGCAACGTCGTCTGCGTCTGTCTTACCTTTCCTGCGACTTTCGGAAGTGCAGGTCTTTACGAGCGAGCTCGACTTCGCCTTTCAGAGAGGGCAGAGGAAATAAATCGAGCGGTACGTTGTTTTTAACAACTAGCAGACGCGCATCAAGGAGAGAAGCCAAAGGACTCACTGGCGAGGTGTCCCGAGGCGCCGAGGTGTGTTTGCTAAGAACCGAGAGTGAGCGTGTTAGTATCCGCAAGTTCCCTTCCAAATACTTTTTCCCTCCTTTCGTGTGCGGCGAGACTCCTCACTCTTTAACGGCGTCGGCGGGTCGGCGCAGTTAACATCGTCTGCTTTACGTCTGCTAGTCAAAGCGATGGCTGCTTTACCTTTCCTGCGTCTGTCGGAGATTCACCGCTTTTTCACCGGCGAGAGTCACCGCTGCCTCGGAAAACAAGGAGATGACAAGAGGAAGAGATTGAAGGGTTCACAAGGGTCGCGCGGGCATATTCCATTCAGCACGCCAGCCGGTCGTGGGCAGACGGTCTTGGCCAAGGACCGTCGGAGCACCGCTGTGCCTGCTAGGCCTATCTGCCGAGCTCGCTTACTCGGGGTCGGTGGAATCGTGGCCGTTGGAGCATTTCCCGGGTGTTTGTGGATCCAGCGTTCTTGTTCGTCGTGGTTTATTTCAAGTACTTTTTACTTTTTTTCTTGCTGCTTGCAGTCGGGACGCGTGAGAAGAGCACGTACAAAAACAAACGTCCGTTGATCGTCGCGACCAAGTAACTGAGCGACGCTGTCGGCCATGCTGAGTTGATCGTCGTAGGATTCCGTCGTAACCTGGGCAAAACTTAGGATAATTTCGTTTCGTGAATACGAATTTGTTCTCACGTTTTGTCTTACGCACTCTTTTGGCGTAAGATGGTTTTGTGAATCTGGCCTCTGCACTTCCGAAAGTCGCAGGAAAGGTAAGACAGACGCAGACAACGTTGCGAGCAGACGACGTTGCAAAGGAGAAGACGACGCTCAGATAGGGGGGTCGCGATCAGCCAATTAGGGCTCGGCGTTCTGACGTCACCGCTACCCCCTGCGCAAGAAGCAGACGAACTTGCCCTCCGCATACCTTTATTTTGGAGGATGAAGGTTGCCTGATTATTCAATGAATTGAAAGATAATGTCTTTGCGGGAAATTGTGGACAGGGAGGGACTGAAGTTTAGATGCTGCGTATGTACCTGAGAAATCGTGGAAAGGACTGGGACGATTAATGTCTTTTCAGTCATTTGTAGACACATGATGTTGGTGGTGTTTGTGTTTATGCTCTTGCCACCCTGGAGCTGATGTTTGCTCTGTTGTGCTGTGGGATCTTCTTAAGCAGTTCTATTTCTTTTTGTTTTAAAGCTATTGAGGGTTCACTTACGCACGAGCCATGCCTTTCGGAAGCCATGTGAAAGGCTTCCATAACTTCGCGCTTGGTCCTGTCTTGTGATCTGTCTAAGATGGTTGTGGTTCCAAGGAGAGCTTCGCAGCTGCATCTTGCACAGTGTGCCGCGAGGTTACCAGATGCCTGCAGCTGTCCGCAAGCGTATTTGTGCTCCCTTAGTCTCTCATTGACGCATCTTCCCGTTTGTCCTATGTATGATTTTCCACACGTCAGAGGTATCTTGTATACGACTCCTTCGGTGCCGTCAACGAACTTGTGTTTGTGTTTGACCTTACACGATGCTTGGCCTCTTGTGTTGTTTTCTTCCGGTTCGTTCACTTTCTTGCATCAGCCTTTTAGTTTAAACGGGGCGGAGAAAGCCACTCTTACTTCATGTTGTTCTGCTATCTTTTTCATTCTATGGGAAAAAGTGTGGATGTATGGAAGCTGTCATTCATATCATATCGTAATGTTCGCCTTTATGTGTTAAGTTTCACTTCGTAGCGCAGTATAAATCAGAATTTCATGACTACATCGTAGGACATGCCGAAGTCACTGTTGAATCCGACCACAGACCCCTTGAATTTATATTCAAAAGCCCCTTTCCGAGTGCACCCTCAGAGTGCAAAGAATGCGTCTCATTCTAAAAAGATACGCGATAACCGTGAAGTTCAAGGCAGGAAAAACTTTGCCAATCGCGGACGCGCGTTCGCGCTTTCCAAGCAAGATCGTCTTGAAAGACGAAGAAGAGCAATTCCACGTGAATGCATTGACGTTCCTTCCAATTTCAGGCGCCAAGCTGAAAAGCATGTTAGACGCAACAGAAAGGGACCCGGTGATGCTGCATGACCAGACTCGAAGGATGACGATGAGCTAAAGATATACTGAAACTATCGCGATAAAATTCACGTAGAAGACGGCCTGGCATTGCGAAGCAATAAGATAATCGTCCCGAAAGCAAAAAGAAATGAAGTTTGAAGCTTTTGCACGCGGCGCACTGTGGGGAAGAAAAAATGAAAAACAGAGCAAGGGAAGTCATATAATAGGGAGTTTTAGTCGATCGTTTTCAAGGGCCCGCTACCGCTACGGGCGCGCGCTTCAGAGCATGCATCGAAGTGGCAGCGCGAGCTACCGCTACAAATAGCGTGGCCTCAAAAAACGATCTACTAAAACTCTCTATTGGCCAAACATTACGAGTGACACCACATCACTAGCACGCTCGTGCACACTATGTCAAAAATTCAAACCCAGAAACGTGAAGCTGCCAATGCTTAGCCACGATGTACCGACCCTCCCTTGGCAAGTGATAGGAGTCGACCTTTTTCATCATGACGGTCATGAGTTTCTCATTGTGGTCGACTACTACTTTTTTTTTTAAAAAAAAGGAACTTCGCCAAGCAACAGCGGCCTACGGTGATTTCTGCCTGCACCGACATTTTTGCCACTTATGCACTGCCCGTCTGGATATGCAGCGACAACGGGCCGCCGTTCAGCAGCAAAGCGTTTAAGGACGTTTTGGCGAGCCTGCAGATCCAAGAAGTATTTTCAAGTCCTTACCATCCCCGTTCCAATGGAATGGCCGAACGCGCCGTCCAAGAAGCAAAGAAGCTTTTAATCAAGTGCTCTCGAGACAAAGTAATAACCGTACCACACGGACATGGCAAATGCCATTCAGGGCGAATCTCATTCGGGCGCCGAATGACATTCCATTTCAAGCCCGTGCTACACGTACATTTCGAATGTCATTTTGCGCCATGATGATGATAGCGCCTGCTCTCTGAAGAAAACTAATTGTAAAGTTTTTTGTAAGCTAAATACGTTTGTTCAAGGTTATGATCTCTAAAAAGTGTCTATAGGTAGTTTTAAACAAATTTTGCAGTCAATTACTTCATGTTTTTTTTTGCGTTTCCGCTGTAATTCATTTGTTGGTTACGCTCTAGTTGCTGTAGCAGCAATAAGCCAAAGCCAAAGACAGAAGCTGACCAAAGCGAAAGGAAATGGCGCCTGTACAGTCGCGAGTGTCGGTCCTTGCACCGGAGGACGGTAAACGGGTGCGACGGTTGATGAGCTCCCTCATTAATTTATGCGCCAAGCACCGTGCCGAACAGCAAAGGCTCGAAGCCGAAGCTGAGGACGCTCACTCTCGCGTTCGTGCAATCGAAGAGCAGCTGCTCTCGAACTCCGTGGCTCTGGCTGCTTTCGCTGCACACCACCCAGTGCACCGATCGCGTTGGCGGTACCCAAGAAACCAGAGGTGGTTTCTTGCGGCGCTTGCGGCGCTTGCGGCTCCATCGGAAGAAACTTAGAAGTTCGAGCAAAACGTAACAAAACCGAAAAGAAACGCGAAAAAGATGGCGACGCAGGCGAAGTGGCTGTGTCTACTGGGTTAAAGAGTAGCCGCTGCAATTATGTGACAAGCCGCGCTTCAAATTTAGTATAAACGAATGCATACATAAAAACAAACGCAAGTAAATACCTTTTAGTTCGGGTATACCTTGATTAACGTAATCACATTGGTGTTTTTTTACTTGGGGCCCGGGGGAGAGGCTACACATTTGGCCCGTGACCGAATGCGAATTAGTTCCGCCGAACCCCTTCGGTGGCAAATGACATTTGCAGCGAAGGCCATTCGTGCAGGCCGTGTAGCACTAGTCGAATGACATTTGGGGCTAATGTCATTCGTTGTAAATGACATTCGAGTTGCCCGTGTGGCACGGGTATAAGCTTCTGTTTAGCACTGCTAGAATGGCGCAACACGCCTAGAGATGCCCACCTCAAGTCGCCGGTACAGCGGTTAATGGGGCGCCAGACAAGACCACTGTTGCCCGTTACAACAACTCATATGAAACCCGAAACCGTACCAACAGAGGTAGTGACGAGTCTTCTGAAGGAAATTCGAGACAAGCAGAAGGCTTCGTACAAACGAACAGCGCGCCAACTTCCTGATTTGCGACCAGGTTTCCCCGTAACCGTTTATGACAGCTTGCAGAGAACCTGGACTCCCGCGGTCATCGAAGGCACAACAGTGTCACCCAGGTCTTACGGGGTCACCACTGAAGGTCGTCAGAGCAAAAGACGTACGAAGAGGAATTTGCGACTTCTGCCGACTACTATTACAGTTGAAAATGCCCCGTCGGTCCACGGGAACGGAACAGCCGATACCTCGAGTCAACAGACACCTCTCGGAGACGACCAGGTTGGACGCGCACCGTCGCCTGCAGATGAAGACGCGACCGCCTGGAGCTACCAGCGTTCAATCGGCTACCCCAGAGCGCAGAAGTACGCGACTAGGGAGGAAAAATCAGCGATACCCAACCTCGGAACGCAAGCGTCCTGAAGAGGAAGAAGATGTCATGAGCCAGTCATAATCCCGGCAGTCGGCGCTGTATCTCCTAGCGCGCCGAGTATATAAGCCAAAGATCGGCACCTAATAAAGTAGTTCATTGCCTGACTCTGACTAGACTACAGCTACCAGAGCACGTGACAAGGCGCCGCCTCGGAATGCTGTGCTGTTGGCGTGGCCGCGGATGCAAAGACGGTGCCCTTGTCGTCGTCACGCGTATTTCCGCGGTACTTCGTCGTCGACGTTTTCGATGTATTCTCGCTGTGTCTCCTGTATTCTTCCTAGAAAAATATATAATTTCCTCATCGTCATTCGTACACCCTTCCTCATATCATTTCATCTTGCCAATCTTTTCAACCCAATCCCCTTCCCCGCAGTGTAGAGTGGTGTACTAGAAATTATGCGCTCAGGCCAACGTTACTAGAACAACTCAGTTGGGAAACTGCCATAGAGCCTGCTCTAAAAATGTGGAACCGATCCGTACTCGAGAACCGAACTAATGGCGATCGCAAAGCCGCCATTTCTTCCGCAGGGGCCACTCGGGGAACTGCACGTCTGTTTGTATTCGTTCGAGAGTATCGCATCCGACAGCGTCCGCTGTGTCTTTGCGATTTTGGCTTAAACCGGCGATCTTGCCGTCAAAACGCCTACAGTGCAAGAGAGGGCTACGAATCCCTCTCTCCCAAGCGGACGCGCCGCGATCATGTACAGAAGCCAGGAGGCATTCAGGTCCGGACGCGTTACTTGAAGGCACCGGTGAGACATGGCTGTATAAAAACAATATTGATCGTGCCACAAAACCATGTAAACTAAAATTGCATGCAAACATCAGGCTCTTGTCATTTTATGCTAATCTCCAATAAACGTTCCTACAAAAAACATTTTTCGTTTGTTTTTACCTAAAAACGTGATCTCTAAAAGCTCTAGGTGACCACAATAAAAAAAAAAAAAAAAAACAATATTGAGCCTCCATCTAGGCATGTTGAGCCCGGGAGCTTCGGTACTCTGGGAACATTCAGTGACTCTAGCAGTAGCCGTAAGAAACAAATTTCATGTTTCAACTCGTCACTGAAGGGTGGCGCTGTTTTCATATTTCGCTCGGTCTCGGTGGACGCCAGCGGCCAAGGAATCAAGGGTGAGTTTCCCAACTGAGTGTTTTCGTAACGTTGGCTCAGGCTAACCTTTCTGCCTTTCAATCACTCTCTCCCTATATAACCCTGCCGCCGGAAAAAAAGTTGTACGGGTCGAAACCGAGGGAGAGAAGGAGATGAGAGTAAGATGGCAGAGCACCGAGCTTTCTTTGGAATGAATAGTCGGTAGACGCAATGTCTTTGTCTCTACTGATTCTTCGAACGCGCGCAAACGCGAGTTTCGAACGCAGACGTTCAATGTTCGAACGCGTTCGTCCGGCATAATTAGCGAAAATGCTTTGTTTTTATTGTTTTTGATTATCAGCAGTCTCATATTTATGTTTCTACCTGCCGTCATGGAGTCACGCGACGACGTATTGTCAAGTGACTGACGTTGTCATCCTGACGTCATTTAGTAGCGTGGCGTCACTGCGCAACGTCATCGTTCGTGGACCCCCGCCCAGCCCCATACTACACGGCAAACAAGCTGAAGATCCACGAGAGACGCCGCGAAGCGGCAGAAATGTGCGTCTTCACGTCCCCGTGTGCCAGCGTCGCGTTCGTTCTGAGACCCGCTGGCGCCTTGACCCAAGCTACGTGTATAGCGCAAGTTCGTCTGCTTTTCTTGCAGGGGATTCTGGTGACGTCAGAACGACGCCGAGTTCTGATTGGCTCTGATTGAAGGGTAGTGGGTAGATCTCGAGGCAGCTTGCTTTGAGGTCTACCCACTCTCCTTCAATCGGAGCCGATCAGAGCTCGACGTCTTTCTGACGCCGAGCTCTGATCGGCGTCCCTTGCAAAAGAAGCAGACGAACTTGCGCTGTGCGTAGGCGCCACTGCGTGAATCCACTAGTGATGACGTGGGACTCGTCTTCTACGTAGCATGGGTAGAACACTCCGGTTTCTTTTGTCGTTCGCTCCTTTCAAAAACGCGTCCGATCACCGCCTTGCACAACAAACCATCGCCGTCGAGCGCCAAACCCATCGCGCGGTCGGACCGACGGCGGAGACGGCCTAATAGCCACGGGCCTATCCCCCCAAAAAGAGCCGTCGCCAGCTCCTTCTCCAGATTCCAGTCACGACGCTGAGGGGTTTGGGGAGGATGGCTTTCTTTTTTGGCCGGCGGGGATTTCTGTAGGCTTTGCAGAACAAAAAAAAAAAAAGAGCAGAATATAAGTTAGACAAACGCCGATAGTTTGTGCCAAAAAAAAAGAGAGAATAAAACGTGGGCCAGAACTGAGCAAAGCTTGGCTCGACAGCCCTAAATGAGCGCTCAACGGCCGCGCCGAGATCGGCATCTTGATCAAGGCCTCTCTTCCGTACACGCGGTTTCGGTAGGTTACCGGGCGCTGTTTTCCGGTTCGAATGTAGGAAGGTTTGAGTGTTATTACTTTTTTTTTGTCACCTACTACTTTCAGTTCTTTAAGTGCAGTGCGCTACCTTTAGGTTGTTTTCCCTTAGGGGAAAGAGGGCTTTGTATTGGAAGACTGTAGATCTTTACTTCGCTGTTTTTTTTGTTGTTGTTGTTGTTTGTTTTGGTTCTTTTTAGGGGGGGTAGGGGGGGGTGTTATTTAGTCTTTACGCAGAGGCGTCGGAAGTGTTCGGGAGGTTAAGGGGTTGGGGGCGACGGCAAAGCGGCAGAGATTTTCCTCTCGCTCTTCCGAATGATTTGTTATAGACAAACGCACTGTTCACAGACAAGCCCGCGATTGCCCACGCCCGTTCTGTGCACTTCGCGTGCACAAAAACGCGCATGGCCCAGAATGTGCCATGCCCACAGCAGCGCCGCTACAGCAACTTGACGTCAGGGCCAAGATTCTGTTCATAAATGTCTGAAATGTAAGGCGAGAGGCCAGTTCTCCCTCCCCTGTTTTAGCGCCCGTCTTTATGATTGTATCGGTTATTCTGAATTTTATACTGCTTATTTTTTGTCCTTCTTGGAGTTCCGCTTTTCTGCTGCTTTAGACGACGTTGCGGCCATCGGCGTTTCTTATATTTTGCTCCAAGCTGTTTTGTTTTCTCCAAGTCATGAGTCCAATCCAGGTTGGTTAGGTTAACCTTGTAACGTGCAAAGCAGTTTGGACAAGCCGATGATTAAGCCTCGATTTATCCGATGGTAGCTTTTTTATCTTATCCTTTTCCCGAGGAAAGGGAAGAAGAGAGGGAAAGCGGGGAATTTCGGGGGATGAGGATAAATGTCCGCTCCGGAGGGCGTGGCTCTCATGTAGGTCAGCGTGCGAGCGCGCTCTGAAATTGCCGCTACGAGCGATCCATTAGTTTTACGGGCTTCGACATAAGCGCCAGGGATTTCGCCTTGCTAATTTGGCCGTATCGACCGTGTGCAGTGATATTTAGCCGGATATTGTGGCGCCACGATCAATCACAGTATTTATTCTTTTTTTTCACTTCTGTAGCGATGTTTACCCTTGCGGTAGTGTTTTTATAGGGAAGTTTTGAATCTCCGCTAACCAAGTGCTTTTAGACTAAGCGGAGTTATAGATTAGGTTGGATCGTGCCATTTAGTCTCGTATTTGCTCATACTTATATATGCCGCCTTAATAAATGCAAATTGAATGGATAAATAAAACAAAATTAACTTAGGAGGACATGATTATATGATCATATAAGAACTTATATATGCCTCGTATAATATTATAATATTTTCTTTTGTGTAGATTGTATTGCTTCATTTAAAAATTCTCTGTATAGTAATTTTGAAGTTTTTGGTTTTATTAGCATGTCTTTGGTAAATTTCTATGTATGCTGTTTGCTTCTTTTTTTCCTTTTGTGTATGTTACTTTTATGACTATTCCTCCCTTTTTGCTGTCCCCCATCATGTGATGCATCATCAGATGCCTCTGAGGTAAATTAAAAAAAAAAAAATGAAATGTAATAAAGGTGAACAATTCGGCTGACGTCTGCCTGGTTGGGTTAAACGTTATAAATAAAGGGCAAACGCCAACCAATCCTTAAAAGATCGTAGGATCCCAACGTTTTTTTAGGGATTGGTTGGCGTTTGCCCTTTATTTATAACGTTTAACCCAACCAGGCAGACGTCTGCCGAAATGTTCACCTTCTGGTCTATACGCCCCGACTTCGGAGAGAAGGCAGCACAGCTAGCGAAGCGGTATGTAAACGTTGCCTGCAGTACGTCTACGTACAGGACTCACCTCGATTTTACGAAAGCCTGTCGAGATTCGCCCATAGTTCCCCAGAGCCTTCTTCTCAAGCGCCTGGTCCATACACGTGAAGGACACAAGATACTCGACCACGCAAAGCACCGTCTGGTTAAAGCCCGTATTCACGAGACTCAAGCCACACTCAAGAAGAAAGAGCTTTATTCGTCGGCAGCTTGAACACCACATCCCAGATATCTTTCCACCCATTCAATCTTTCACCGAAAACATCGCTTCTACGTCTGCACAAAAACGACGGGATTCTCAGGAGAAGCTCTTGAAGCTGAAAAAGAAACGCGAAGCAAGATACGGATTCGGCACTACCAGGTTCGTCACAAACCTCTCCTCAAGGGAACTCTCTTCGCTCGAGACTGCTGTTTTGGCAAAAGGCCACGGCTTTAACGTAACCACGACAAAGCCGCCCATACCAAAGATTGTAGCCACAATAGAAGACGGCATCACGCATTTGAACTCAAGCGCCCAGGAACGGGTCCGACAGAAAACGGTCAGCATTCTGTCGAAAATGCCATTGCGTCAACAATAAAACATATCAAGAGAAGAGTCGACAGCCCTTCGGCAGCTAAGAGATGACACAAAGATTGTGCTTTTACCGGTGGATAAGGGTAACTCGACGGTCGTCCTAGATCAGGAAGACTACGCACAAAAGGTGAAGGATCTTCTGGACAGCTCGGCTTATCAGAAACTCAAAAAGGGCCCCACCACACAAGTTTAGACAAATCTGAACAAACATCTGGCGGGAATTTTCAAAAAAAAAAAAAAACATCCAGAATCAAAGAACCTATACCTACGGCTCATATGCCGAAATGGCTCTGCACCTGGTTTCTATGGACTCCCTAAGATCCATAAGCCAAATGTTCCCCTCCGGCCTATCGTGGATTTTACAACGTCACCGCTTCGGGCGCTATCCAATTACCACCATCGCACCCTTTCCCCTCTCGTCGGAAGAACGCCAACTAACGTACGAAACGCCGGTCATTTCGTGGAGCTCGTCTCAGAACTCAAGGTCACCACCGAGGACAGTCTAATGTCATTCGATGTAATTTCACTGTTCACAAGCGTTCCAGTGCCCCTGGCAGTAGCCACAGCCAGAAACGCTCTCGAAAAGGAGAAAGACCTGAAAGGAAGAACCTGCCTTAGCGTGGATGAAATATGCTGCCTCCTTGAATTCTGCCTTCACAGCACCTACTTCAGCTTCCAAGGAGAGTTCTTCAGCCAGACCAGCGTAACCGCGATGGGTGCTTCTATTTCGGTTACTACGGCAAACCTGACGATGGAAGCAATCGAACAAAGGGCGCTGCAGTCATTCCCGGCTAGCCCCAAAGTGTTCCTACGCTACGTCGATGATTGCTTTTGTATCCTCAAAACATCAGAGGTGGACAAGTTTCTAGCATACATAAACCCCATCGAGCCGGCCATCCAGTTTACATTAGAGCTTGAAAAAAAAACGGCACCTTGTCGTTTCGGGACGTGCTTGTCAAGCGAGTAGGTGAAGACATGAAGTTCACTGTATACAGGAAGCCGACCCACACTGCACGTTACATTCGGTTTGACTCATACCACCCTACGAGTCACAAAGCGTCGGTGGTTGCGACCCTGTTGTCCAGAGCTCGGAACATCTGCTCCTCAAAGAAAGATAAAGAAAGTGAAGAACAGGCTGTCATCGCCGACCTCGAAAAGAAGGGCTACACCAAGAGCTTCATCAGGCGTGTTGCCCATCGTCTTGGTCGCAGTCTTGAGCACCCACAGAATAGTACGCAGTTCCGCCCTAACATCCGCATCTGTGTACCTTATATAAAAGGAACTAGCGAAACTCTAGCCCGTACGCTGTCCAAAGAAGGTATTCAGGTGACTCACAAACCTGTTTCGACACTTGGGCGCCTAATGCCTCGTCCGAAAGACCATCCAGCAAGAAAAAAAGCACGAGGCGTTGTGTACCAAATTCCCTGTGCTGAGTGTTCCGCTTCATACGTCGGCGAAACAAAAAACCTCAAGGAAAGAGTCCGCCAACATAAGAATGACGTACGCAAATTTGACTGAGTGCGTAGCGCTGTTGCGGAACACTGCGACGACAATGACCACCGCATCGACTTTGAAAATACCCGAATCCTGGATGTAGAAACCAACTGGCGCCAACGGCAGTAAAGTGGAGATTTGGGCCAGTTGGTTCATTGCAAACAAAAAGCGCCGAAAAAATACAGGGACACAGACGAAGGGAAACAGGACAAGGCGCACTCTCAACTAAAGTTTATTGAAAATTCACACGTTATATAGCCACAAAAACCTTGTTTACCCTATTTGTTCAGCCCCCGTTTCAAAAATTCAAACTCATTTGTAGATAAGGATATGGACGTGTCACTCATGCAATTCTTCTCCCTGTTTCTAATTTGAAATGCCTCGTGTAGTTCTCGCGACACTTTATCTTTGTACCTAGCCAAAATCTTAGTGTCATTGAAGGCCGGGATGCACGAGCAACTATCACAATAAATTGCAAGGTGCCCCGAAGGCGTCGATCTTGTAGAGGCAGCGTGCTCGCGGGTGCGATCATTAACGCACCTGCCCGTCTGGCCCACGTATGTCATCCCACACGTCATGGGGATTTCATAGACGACGCCAGTGGCGCATTCGACGTACTTATTTCGGTGTTTAGTAGTGCACGGGTCTGAAGACGGCTGTGGGGAGTTTATCTGGCGACAAAGTCGCGCCATCTTATTGGGCGCTGAAAAAACTACCGGTACATTGTAGCGCTGGGCCACCTCTTTTTTTTTTTTTTTTAGATTGTCCGTGACATTGTGCATATATGGTATGACAACAGGCCTCGAAGTCGGTCTGTCGCTGTTTGATTTCTGATTACTTTTAAGCTTTTTTATTAAGCTTTCTGCCACTTCAACCAAAGATCTCAGCGAAAAACCATCCCTCTGCAGGCGTTTTATCTGACCCTCAAAGCTGCCTTGCGCACTGTGCAAACATGACTTTGAGGGAAGCCCCCAGGCACGAACTGGCTATGCCCCTTTTCACAACCTTCGAGTGGGCGGAATCAAAAGGAAGGATGCCCTTCTTTGTTCGAGGCGCATACTTCCAACAAACATGGTCCCCCAAAAAGGATAGCTCGAGGTCCAGGAATTGCAGTTTGCTTTCGTTTGTTAATTCATGCGTAAATGTCAACCCGGGCAACACAGTATAAACACGTCTAGCAACTGAGAGACTTCACTGCAAGGGGGCCCCGCCGAGCGGCTGAGGACGAGGAAATCGTCGACGTATCTGAAGATCTTCACATTGTCATCGTTCGAAATTTTTAAAGCAATGTTTTTTCCACAGCTGCCCAGAAAAATGTTACACAAAACAGGTGCAACACTGGACCCGATGCAAATCCCTTTTCTTTGCACATAAAGACTCCCTTCGAATGACACAAACGTATGTTTTAAGTAAAAACCAGGAGCTCAAGAAAGTTATCAACATTGACGCCCGAAGAATTCTGGAAGGCGACAACTCCGTTCTGGTCTGTGCATTGTCTCACCGCCGAGAATAGGGGTTCATGAGGAATCGAGTAAAACAAATCCTCGACGTCAATGGAAAACCCACTGCGCATACACTGCCCCCCCCCCCCCCTCCCTCAAAAATTCAATGACGCATTTTGAATTTCGCACTATGAACGGGTCATTCAGCTCAAGCAGGCACAAATGTTTGCGCTGAAAATTACTCATGTGAAACTGCCAAGCGCCTCTTTCTGTAACAATGGCCCTAAAGGGAACTTCAAGCCTAGGTGTTTTAGTAGTAAAAAATATATGTCGAGGTTCAATTTCTTGCTAGACCGGACGCTGTTTACGGCTCTTTATTGGGTCATGGCGCATACAACCACAACAGGAAATATTAATCGATCCTCCGGCACCTTGCCCTCAGCATACGTTAGTGGACTATGACACTTAGAGGAGACACCAAAGAAACAGGCCCCTACCATAGAGGAAAACGAAGATGCTGATCCTCGTTTATAAATAACCAACTTTGAAGAAAACAAAGGTACCGCACCTGGTTTGAAAACTAACCACCGAAAAAAACGAAGATACTGCTCTACATTCACCGCAGAAGAAAAACAAAAAAGCTGCTTCTCTTTTAAATCGCCCTCCTGAAAAAGGTGCTGAGCCGGCACCGAAACGTTGGGACCCAAAGATATTTTAGGGATTGGTTGGTGTTTGCCCTTTATTTATAATGAAATGTAATGAAATGAAAGTCATATATGACAATTCTTCTCTTCTCAATAGTGTAGTTTTGGTCGCTAATATTTCTCTTTTAGCGATTTACTGCTACTCCTCCGCCTTCTTAACCTTGGGCGTTTTCGGGTTTCAATGAATTAAATCGAGGATATTATAAACGTCATTTGAAGTCTGGGCTTTTCTCATTTAGACTTTAAATAGTTTCTCCAGCGTCAAAATGGCGATCGTAGGTCTTCAAGCCTCGCCCAAGTTTACATACCTTAAATAACGCTGCTCCATTATCAAAACAATATAACTAAAAATTCATCGGGAAATTAATTCGAGAAGCTCAAATTTAGACACACGCATTTTCGTTTCGTTTGTCGACAAAACCTGCGACTCAACAAGATACTACAGCCACTAATGGCGACGTCAGGGCTTTTTCGGTTCTACTCTTTACCAACATCGAGCCGCTCTATTGAAGCACCCCAGATGTATGTCAGACAAAAGTGGTAGATGCCTCAACGATCGGCTGTGAGAGAATCATCAAAACACGAGCAAAGACTGTTTCTCACCATCTAAAGATTCACTGCCGAAACTGTGGTTGTGACCATCATTACACACCATGCACTGTATTGGCGCGGAGTGGCGACCCTCTGATTAGAGAAAATATCGAGGCAGAGAAGATAGCGCGACTCGATGTCAAGTGTATCAGAGCCCCTTCGGTTTTCTTATCCGCCAAAACACTATGCCCTTGCGAAGTAGTCAATGTGATGAGCGCAAATTTCGAAGATTTTTTTTTTTTTTCGTTTGCGCCAAGTTTTGTTTAAAAAAAAAAATAAAGTCGTTTACAAATCTCTGTAATGCAAAATTAGAGCGCAGTTTTTGAGGAATTTTGACTGTGCGATATACCGTGCTAAACAATTCGAGAAAGAAGTATATATATATATATATACCGGGAGTTTCACGAAAAGAGGAGAAATTCGATATTGCGAAAACTACACGTCGCAGCGAAAATAGGCTTATGCGTTTTGGTCCTGGGCCAGGGGCCTATTTATTAAAATTATTAAAGTTAGGATAATTAGATAGTTAATTATTTTTTGATAATTAACTTTTTTCAATATAGTGTTTAAGATCATGGTTTCAATTAGACAATTGCTAAGCATCATCGAAAAACACTAAATCAACCAATTGCAGAACGATAAAAGGCACGCGCAGCATTTTACGGCTTTCTAAAATACCGCACAAATTCGACGGGTTTTTAAGTTTCGGTTTGCAATCGGAGCACTTCTCGGCCCAGACGGCACCGCACCCCGTGGAAAAATAGTGCAACCAACCTCTGCTGCGCTGTCCTCGCGCAACGCTACTGAGGCTGATTGCACTATTTCTCCACGGGGCGCGGGGCTGTCGGGGCCGAGAAGCGCTCCGATTGCAAACCGAAACTTAAAAATCCGTCGAATTTGTGAATGTTTTCAGAAAGCGGTAAAATGCTGCGCGTGCCTTCTATCGTCCTGTTATTTGTTGATTTAGTGTTTTTCGATGAGGCTGAGCAATTTTCTAATTGAAACCATGCCCTTAAGCACAATATTAAAAAGTTAATTACGCAAAATAATTAACAACTTAATTATCTTAAACTTTAATCGTTTTCCTAAATGGGCCCCTGGCCCTGGACCAAAACAACACAAGCTTTTCTTTGTTGCGATGCGTAGTTTTCGCAATATAGAATTTGTCCACTTTTCGTGAAACGGCCTGTATATATATTGTCACAGTTTATTTCCTGGGTTCTCCAATGTTCTCGTCCTCGATCCCTGTCCCGAGCACCTCTTCTTCTTCTTCCCTTTTTCTTCGCTGTTACACTCGCCCTCCCCCCCCCCCCCCCTGCCCCCTATGAATTGATAATGATCGATTTCATGGACCGAGTTCAGGTGCATGGTGTGTGTGTGTCGATGAACGTGGGACATAGTGCTTAAGGTGGCTACGATGTGCCGTGAATGTTGCATTGGTATGATGGGGACAGCCAGCACAATCACGAACTTGAAATGTCATGGGACCCAGCTGACGAAGAACTTCACAGGGACCGGCGTACCAAAACCCAGTCTCCACAAGGGGGGGGGGGGGGGGGGGATGGTGGAGCAGTGCGTTCCTGAGTGCGTAACTGAGCACGCAACATGGAATCGCGAGCTTTCTTTCTCACGGCTTGGAAACGGCGTCGAGAGCTACTTGTAAAGTTCTCTGCTGTTAGCTTCCAAGCGGCATTATCGCCGGATTCGCAGGGAAGAACTGGTGCACGTCCATACACTATTTGGAAAGGGGTAAACTCGGTTGTTGATTGTTCAGCAGTGTTCATTGCAAAGGCTGCGTATAACACCAGTTCGCGCCAGTTGTTGTGTTGTTCGTTCACGTAGCTCGCGAGTATGCCACTGATGGTGCGGTTGGCCCGTTCAACAAGACCATTTGTTTGTGGATGGTACGGCGCTGCTTGAGCGTGATGGATACCATGAGCTTCCATTTCTCTCGCAAACCGACGGGAAATAAAGGATAAGGCGCGATCACTCACGATGACGCGAGGTACACCATGCCGAAGAATAACTTCTTGTCGTAAGAACTGCACGATGTGGTCGACTGCGGTGCTTGGAACTGCACGTAACTCTACCCATTTACTTAGGTAATCGATGGCGACGAGAACATACGTGTTACCGCTTGGAGTAGGGGGAAACGGGCAGAGATGGTTGATGCCGAGAATTTCAAAGGGTGCTTTAGGCAGTGGCACAGGCTGGATGCCACAGTTGATGGTGGGGTTCGCAGTTTTCCGTGACTGACATTTAATGCACGAAGCTATGAATTCGGCAACGTCTGTGCGAACTCGTGGCCACCAGTAGCGCTCAAAGATCTTCTTTGTAGTTTTTTCTTTTCCTAAATGCCCAGCGGTTAGGTTGTCGTGACACAGGTGGAGCACGGCGGTACGTAACGGCGTGCGTACAAAAGGTTGTCTAGTAGCTCTTAGACAGACGCACGGGCTGCAGCTATAGAAGTAGAAGACGAGGAATAAAAGGGGAGACTGGCTCGTGTCTTCAACCTGGCTGGTCCTGTTTCCTCGTCGCTCGCCGTACCCCTAAACACCCAACACAACGAAAGGCAACCAACCTTGCGTTCCGCGGTGGCAGAGGAGCCCATGACATACACGATAGGCGCGGCGTAGACGTCGTTCCGCTGTATGAGAACGAGATCTCAGTCACGACATAATATCTTGAACTTCTGGGTCCGAAGTTTGAGGTTCCGCAAGGTTAAACACAGGGGGGCAAAACTGAACCTCTTCTTTGTTCATTTCTTCAACTGGGGCTATCGGATTGCGTGAGAAAAAATAGGCGTCCGTGTGATATTTGCCACCTCGATGACAGATATTCAACTGATACTCTTAAAGTAGTAAAGCCCAGCGAGCAAACTTGGGGGTAAGGTCTCGTTTCGACTGTAGCCAAAGTAGGGCCGAAAGTGTTGAATAGCCCAGATGAGAGCTAGGCATTCGAGCTCCGATGAATGGTTGCGTTGTTCGGCATCGGTGAGGCACCGACTGGCGTAAGCGATTACTCGTTGAGATTTGTCGGGGTGTTCTTGGAGTAATACAGCTCCAAGGCCAGTTCCACTGGCGTCGGTGTGAAGAAAAGATGGGAATTCCAAGTTAAAATGGGCTACGATTGGTGCCCGGAGAAGGCTTTCTTAATATCGTTGAAGGCACGTTCCTCGTTTATTGTCCATCGCCAAGGGTTGTTTTTACGAAGTAAGAGTGTGAGTGGTTTTGCACGACTGTCGAATCGTGGTATAAACCGGCGAAAATAGGATGCAAAGCCGAGAAAGCTTTTGACCTCTGAAAGGCGGCTTGGTCTTGGATACTTTGACACCGCTTTCAGCTTTGCGGGGTCGGGTTTGATGTCATTCTTGGTGATAACATGACGGAGATAGAGAAATTCTTCAAAACCGAAAAAGCATTTTCGAGGTTTGATTCGTAAGTTCGCTCGTTGTAGTGCGTCAAGAACGAGCTCGAGTCTTCGGTTGTGCTCTTCAAACGTCGTCCCATATACAATAATGTCGTCAAGATACACCAGTGCCATAGTCCACTTACGGTGGCCTAGAACTCTATCCATAAGGCGTTGAAAGGTAGCTGGCGCGTTGCAAAAGCCGAATGGTAATCGCGTAAATTGGTAAAGCCCGGCAGGAGTTATGAACGCCAATTTTTCGATATCATTGGGGTTCAGAGGTACTTGCCAATATCCTGACAAGAGATCAAGGGTTGTGAAGTAACTGGTGTCTTGTAGTCTGTCTAGTGAATCGTCAAGGTGAGGTAGGGGATATACGTCCTGTTTCGTGATGCTGTTGACCTTCCTGTAATCAACACAAAAACGTACAGTCCCATCTTTCTTGCGTACCAAGACGACCGGTGACGACCATGGGCTGTTGGATGGTGTGGCAATTCCTCTATTAAGCATAGCGTCAACCTGTGTTCGGATGACGGCATGCTCTACTGGAGCAAGGCGACGTAAGGATTGGTGAATGGGTGCATGATCGCCTGTATTAATTTTGTGTTCCGCAAGATGTGTGTATCCGAGTTCGTTCGGAGTTAGTGCCACACATGCCCGGTATGCTGTGATTAGTTGTTTGAGGGATTCAATCTGATGACTGCCGAGGGTTGGACCAAACTGATACATATTCCATGGTATTTATGCGCATTCTTTTGAGGGTTGTTCTGACAATCCCGGTTGATCGATAGCCCCTGTTAGAAGTTCTGTTGGAGTGAGAGGAAACGACTTGCCGACATGGTGACCTTGCTGCAGAGTGACTGAGTTATGCCCGAGATTCATCATCAGGATGCTGAAATGACCTGCTATACTTGTAGTCAGCGTTCGCGGTACTGCCACTTCGTAGCCAGGTTTTAAAATCCGGGAAGCCTCACATACAATGTCACCATTAAGATGCGGTGGGTTTGACCGCACTTTGATCCACATGGCTGTCTCTGGTTGTAGCACTGTTGTAGTCGCAATATGAATATCCCACGTTTCCTCTTTTTGAACTGAGGATGATTGAAAAAACTTGTGTAGTAGAGTTTCCAATACACTTGCTCCATAAGATGTAGACGATGCCCAGAGAAGTATAAAGTTACTCCAAAAGGGTCGAAGCAGCAAGAAAAACGCATAAGATGCCCAGGAAGTCATAATATACGACCGAAAGCGTCGAAGTAGCGCATACTCATGACATGCGCTTTGATCTGATGGCCGAGTTTCTTGACAGGGCGTAGAATGTTTAAAAAAAAATAAGCCGGTTTTGGCACGCCAGTTGTACCCAAGAATTAAAGGACACACACAGTTTGGAATTACAACAGTCTTCAAGTGATGTGCAACGAAATACTGTAATTTTTAGCTTCACTTTTCCTCCGGTTGGTATGCTTTGCCTATGAGCAATTAGTAGAGCTGGGTAGTCAAGGAACACTTTAATGTCCGGGGAAAGAAAGGACATAAGTATAATTGTCAGACTTCTGGAAAAAAAAAATATTATATGTATAAGAAAACGGTACGTTAACGCAAAAGACAAAACAAAAAGAAAAGAAAACAACAACATAAGTGCGCTTGATAAAAAAATATAGTTTATTATAATTGCATTTTAAAAGATTTGAGCGCACCAAAGGTTAACAAAACTATCTTCATTCTTTGAACGGTGCGCTTGTTCACTGGACAGCATGCTCGCGCGTGTAGGTTCCACTTCGCTCGCAAGATACAACCACATACTTTACTGGATAAAGTATTTGGTGGAACAAAGCTTACCTTCTGCATATGTGCAATGCCCTCAGTTTTCACATAACTGCACACTTGTTTATCATTATTGTTTTCGTTTTTCCATTGCGATTTAGCTCGTGCCCTTTTGTGTGCGACATGCATTAGAGACCAAGGTAACCTTGGAGAATTCTGTTTCGAGGATTGCAAAATACCTATGGTAATTGCCACATGTGCCACAATCAATACAAAATAATATAAACTTCACATCTGGTCGCTTGACGGTTGACAAACAACAAAGTTGTTTGTCAAGAACTACTGCGATTGTATGAAATCACGTTGAAAAAACTCGTTCTCAGCACGCGACCCTTGGCATGCAGTGAATACTCATAATCGGCGCCGAGATGACTGGTAGCTGTCAGCAGGTGGAGTTTTTCTATCAACCCAAAGTTTAGACTATTTCCTTCTTTCTGTTGTAAGCAATCAGGAGACGGCTTACACCAGATCCGAGGGTAATAAAGCACTATGAACATTCAGACATTATGGCCTGAGCAGAATGCATGTACAAGCTTTAGCTTTCGAGGCACCATTATCTTTCGATACGCTCAACGCTAGTGTAAAGTCTAAATTAGCGTGCCATGTGCGTACTTATACGATAATTTATACAACGTCAAACTCCACCCGTTTGCATATTTTTAATTTTTGCACACCACTGCTTGCGCGCATGAATCACTATATGAAGTCTGGTGCATTGCTTAAACTCTGTGCAAAAGCTAGCTACGACCCAGAATCTTTGCCTTGCCAGTCACTGCATTTATCATTGAACTCGTATTAAAACTAATTCTTATAATTTATTGCTGGGAGTAAATTGTTAACCTTGGCATTACTTTATTATGACTCCTGCACCAGTCCTTCTTTGGGTTTACCAAACTCAATATGTACACCCGAGTGTAATTTTTTGTGTTTTCCAGTGTCACGGTTTTGGTCAAAATAAACAACCAGTTACCTAAATAAGACAGCTGACCCCCCCCCCCCACCCCCTTCCACCTAAAATAGTTAATTTATTTTAATTTTTTAGATATTTATTTTTTCTGAAGCTAGGATTTTGGACACCCAAGTCTATCACGTCATAACGTTTTCCCAGAAATTCATAACGAACCAAGCACATGCACGACAAAAGGCCAAGCCCGTCATATAAATCGGATCACATTGAAGTATGTGTAATTGACCTCCAAAATCCTCGCGGAGTGCTAACGGCGCACAGGCAATTTTATATTTTTCAACGCGTCGGTTGTTTGTTGTGTATGTGTCTCGCCATTAGATCATACGACTTGCGCGTTTTCTTCCGACTAAATTTGCTGGAAACGTGAGCTCGGAGCGTAGCAACTGGCCCCCTTGCACGAGAAGTGGCGCCGCCGTGCGCGTTCCACAGAAAGCTGGCACATAGAAAAAGAAGCAAACGACCAGGGGTTTCAATTTCAGGATATAAAAAAATATCACACTGTATCGAAGCGGCACCACACACGATTTCTTGCATTGATATACAGGTCTGTAAGGTGATCCCACCACCATCTGTCGGTTCAGAATCACACTAACTAAGGGTGTGGTTGCAACTTCAAACCTTGTAGGATGTGGAGACGTCATAACTACGCAACCCCGAGAAGGAACGACATCCAGAGTCTAACTCGCCATTTTCATTCAGTGAAAATCCTAGCGAAGCACGGGCTTTCACACCTACAGGGCTAAAGAATCAAAACTAACCTTTGAATGGTTCTCTTGGAAATTGCGTGCCCGGTGGTACCCCACACTTTCTCGATGTCGTATATTATCTTGCTCGTATTACGTAAGTCCCAAAGAACACATTTAGGGTTTCGGCAGCGTTCGGCGTGTGCGTGTGCGTGTGTATAAGGGGGGGGGGGGTTACGCAACGAGCAAACGTAAATATAACTCCCAGTGCGAAGCGTGTTGTACAGAGCAAATCCGAACTTGAAATAGCATTATGGTTAACCATTCTTGTTTGCGTCCAGGAGCAGTTTTCCTTTTTATTGTCTTGTTTGTTACTTATTCACCCCCTATATTTCTTCGCTTATGCTCCCCAAAAAAGAAAGGATACCGCCATAAATACAACAATTATAAACAAATTAAAGACAGAAAAGAAAACTTGCAAGGAAAACAAATAATTATACTCTTAAAGAGGTGGCCAGTTCTCGGCAACTCAATTTAACTTCATAACCACCACCAACCAAACTGAGGCAAACGAGAAGATATAGGAAAGTAGAGGGCTAAAGAAAACAAAGGGGTAAAGAAGGGAACAAATACAGGATAAAAAATAACAGCAGCTACAGAAAACAAGAAAACGGTAAACGACACCAATAGAAGACGCGCAAACTGCAACAACTTTATATATTGAGAACAGAAAGAAAAACGAAAAAAGAGGTTCATTTCAAAAATGAAACGATGACAGTTGCGCCAGTGTCGTGTAGCGGCGGCCCTGCGATTAGAACCCCCCCCCCCCCACACACACACACACACACACTTTTCTCTTTCTTTTTTTTATACGATCTATGCGCGTTTAAGGATATCTTTTGTAAACTTCTGAAGTGGGAACTAACTTAAAATGTTTGGTATAATAACACGCGCGGGTGGAAATCCTTTCTTAAAGGGAGATTGTTGTATTTGGATTGTGTTAAATGTAGTAGATGGCGACATTCGAGGATGATGACTAAAAGTTGCGATTAGGAGAAAGAAGAAGCAGCGCCCGCAGTGGCGGGCATTTGATGTCGTAACCTCCACGGAGTCGAACTTGTCCTGTCTCTCTGCGATTGACCAGCGGGTTCTCAACAAAGTCGCCGCGGCGGCCCGACACGTAACTGCTGCCGAAGCATGTCTTCAGGCTAGGCTCGACGGCCGAGTTGCTTCGGTAAGCCTTTGCAGCACAGGCGTCGATATAAACAGGCGCGTTTCGGCCCCTACACTCTGTAGGATCGGTAGGGCGGGGCTTCATGCCAAGGCAGACCTCGGAGAAAATACCATAGAAATCGAACCAAGGTATTTTATGTTTGTGACCAGGAGACTGAACAAAAAATAGGGAGAGGGTACGTAAAAGTGGTCGTTAAAGAGGCCATGACACGATGTAAGGTTAGGATATTCATGACTTTGTAAATGCGTACTGGTCCTAGTCTGGCCCATGTATAATCGGACAGACCACCACTGATTCAGGAGCTTCTTTGTAGCATTGAAATTGTGAAGATAAAAGGGGACTATTTCTTTCAGTCTTGCCATCTCAAAGCTTGATGACGTAATTGTGGGGTCGAAACTACCCGTTTGACGACGGTCAAGCGCGGCTCATGAATTGGACACGAGAGCTGCGTGAGCACTCGACTTCGGCCCGTAACAATCAATGCCTCGGCGGACACTCGGGTAGTGGCTCGTGTCCAACCACCCCGGTGATGAGAATAGCCGAACTCTAACAATGCCTGGAGCTCAGCACGCTTTTTTTTACTTTGCTAACCCCAGCGCGTGGCTATGATCAATGTTGGCGTCATTAGATAGGAACCGGGCCACGTGGCCGCTTGTTTTAGCTCAGAGTTCAGGCGAAGAACAATGCTTATATTTCTCGATTTTTGGGCTACTGCCATTGCGTAGAAAGAAAAAAAAAACTAAGGCAAGTTTGTTCGGTTATTAACGTTATAGGGAGCGATTCTAAGTATTATTTAGCGAGAGTAGAAAAACGGCTATATGTAGTTCCAGCTGAACACGAAGGAAGCAATAAAGAGCTAAAAAAAGCATACACACTGCTGGACTAGCAACTGTTCAATACGATCTTTTTCTCCATCTGCATTGCGTTTCACTTCCTTTTTTTTCTCTATCTGCATCTACATTACATTTCATTTAATGCAATGTATATGTAAACATAGATGTAGATGTAGAGTAGATAAAGCTGTAGAAGTAGGGAAACAAAAGAGGAAGTGAAACGCAATATAAATAATGAAAAATATGATCTTATTAAACAGTTGCTGGTCCAGGGGTGTGTATGCCTTTTCTCTCTTTCTCTCTCTCACATACTTCATTCATGTTCAGCTGGCTCTATATTGCCAAACGCTTTTCCAAGTAGGGGCGCCCAAGGCCGAATGGTTGTCGTGCCTGGCATCCCACGCAAAGGGCTGAGGTTAGATGCCCGGGAGCGGACGCACCTTTTTGTTATTTCTGTAAATGTCGCAAATTCGAGAACCCTGATGCTTGTTCGAGGTCCGTATGTTCAACGCAACGAACCTTCTTAACCAATTGTTCGAGAAGCCCACGCGTGTACATAACGGGCTCCGCGTGGCGAGCAGCAGTCAGTCTCGCCTCAGCGCTCGATCCTGCTTTTACGCCGCCATCCACGCCTGCGACGCTGCACTCTTAACGGTGTAACTTCTATAGCTACCTATAAACGGATGTATCCCCTAATTTAGAGGTGACGGGTTTCGTTTTAGATGCGGAGCATCTCTTGCTCGGGTCTATGTCCCGCGGCGTCGGCGTTGTAGTCGGCACTCGAACTACGCACGCGCAACTCTCCTCCTTCCCTCTCTCCAACAGCTGCGCGTTACTCTCTCCGCTCTCTCTCTCTACCAGCTGCGTGCACTGCGCGTTCGCTTCTCCTCACACCGCGCGCACGCGCAACTCTCCTCCTCTAGTCTCCTCTCCTTCAAGTGTGAAAAAAAATAAACGGCGAGCGGCGAGCGTTCAAGGTTTCTCTGCCGCGAGCCGCGACGAAGGCTCGCGTATGGGATAACGCTAGGGCAGTCGGTGGCGCCATCTCTCGACGTCAGCACGCAACTGACTCTTTCCTCGGAACCAACACGATGCTCCGCATCACCCCATGGTTCCCGTCGGGAAGATGGTGTAATTTTTTTTAAAAGTTACATCATCGTAACCTTGTTTCAGAGGTTAAAATAGTGAATCTTGTTGTTTGTGCTCAAATTTAGTCGTTACTTTGTGGCTTGGGCATTGTACACTCTGAAAAAAGGCGTCATCTCAACTCTTTTTGAAGTGGAACCAGGTTGTCGCAGAATCCTTTTTTTTTGTGGGGGGGGGTGATTAACTTACTCTTCAAAAGAAGAGTAATTGCTGAGTAATGTCGTTACTCTTGTCTAAATTAAGTGTTACTTTATGAAAGGAAGTGTAAATTTGACACTTCAAAGCGTAAGATCAACCCCTACAGGTGGTGTTGCATGTACTGTGCAAAAAAGAGTGATGGCAACTCTTGTGTAGTGCTGCAGACAACACTTACGAAGTGTCGAAGTGACTCTCATATCAAGAGTTATTTTCAATCTTAAAAATAGTTACTTTCAACTCTGTTGCGAGGGTTGAGTGAACTTCTAAAAATAGGGTTTTATGCATTATCTAGGAAGTCTAGGAGGGGCTCTGCTGAAGTGTAATAAACAGGTCTTATGAGGTGTTAAAATCTCTTTCTTATGAAGCGTTTATTTTACTGTTTTGGAGAAAAATAGCAATTCTGTTGCACGGGTTGCTTTAACTCCCAAAAACAGAGTTATAGATATCCTTTTGTTGCACACTAGGTCAACCTCAAAGAGCAACGTATGTGTAGTGTTAAATGTACTCTCTTCAGTTAGGTGTTACTTTCAGTCTGCAAACTGGTGCATGTTAACGCTAATGAATGGCTATTAGTCCTTGCGCAGGTCCCAAAAGAGTTGCCTTCGCCTCCTGTACTGTAATGATTCAGAATAAAACTCGTCCTGAAATAAATATTAGTCCGAATCTCTGGAAGTCATTCGCATGTCTTCAGTGGAACATAATTGTGTCGAAAAGGATTAAACACGACCGAAATGCAACAGAAAAGCAACAAGCGTCTCTTCAGATGGTGCCTACAAGTGCATACGGAAGGTCCCGTCAGTCTTTGTGAAAGGTTAATGTATGACAAATAACCACACAAGTCATAGTGCTCATTAACAAAATGACTTTTCATTGGGAAGCAAATTATTTCTACATATTTAACTTCGTGTTTGTATGGAGAGAAGGTTTCATGACTTGAAACTGACCAATGCAAAAAACCTCAACATGGCACACAATCTCCCTGTTTTTAGACAGCTAATAGTGTAGACCTAGAACAATTCTAGAATGGGTTCTGCACTGACCACAATGTCCGTTACCTTAAATGAGAACTTCTCCAGCTCCACTGTGATGATACTTGCAGAGCATGAGACCTCTTCCTTGATGCACAGCACTTGAAACGGGGTCATGTCAGAATGTTCTTCCTGTAAAAGGCAGAAGAACTTTCACTTCAGATATAAAACTATGACAACTGCTGAGGAAACCAGTCAATTGTTTCCTAGGAAGAAAATGTTAGACCATTTGCTTGGAAGAATATTTTGATATAGCCATTCATAAAAATCTTCTGTTGTCAAACTATGTACACGCCCTTACCAATGTCAGTTTTCGCCTTTTCTTAGAAACCTCAATAATTGGGTATTGTGAATATACGAGTAGTAGTTTCGAATAATATACGGTTCGATATTCCCTTCGAGATGGACTGCAACATTATTATGTTTTTAAATGTTGGTCGCAGTGTGGTAGCCTCGTTGAGCGTGCTTCTTGCCGAACACCGGTGTATTGCAAAGGAGCAACACCCGCGGAGCTCGCCTCCGCGGGTGTTGCTTCTTTGCAGTACACCGGTGTTTGGCAAAAAGCTCGCTCAAAGACAAATATTGCAGTCACGTGCTTAGGAGGAAACCAAACTTAAAAAGTGTGATGGTGCGTGCACGCCTGGTGTATTTAAAAAGGAATGGAAACTTGGTGAATGCTCATTACTGCACAAGAGTATTAAACTGCGGCTATTATGCAAGAGTCCATGTTAGACAGAGATGTCATGACAACTCGCATTCATAATTCATACTTTTTTTTTCAAGCTCGAGATTTAAAAAAAAATAGTTCCATGTAGAAAGAAGGTTTATAAATCCCCTTGATTACGAAAAGCTGAAAGTTTCTATGGGTCTAATTTTATACGAAATGGAACCTTCATGAGTTCAGATGAGTTTTAGTTTATGTATGGTGCAGTAGTGAAAGGCTTGGTGAAACTATTCAGTCTTCGACTCAAAAATATTCTACCAAAACCACTATCTTCTTCGAATTCATTTTGGTCTAAATATTCACAATTGAACATGTCTACTAAATAATAAGGTTTTACAGCTGACAAAGAACAAGCAAAGAAAACAATGCTGTCATCTTTGTAAAAAAAAAAACTACTATCATATCTTTCTTTCCCTGCTTCTTTAAAACATTACAATTAGTAGCTCTCTTTGCTCCTCGACAGAGCTGGCTGCACTCTAATTGACAGGAATTTTGGTTCCGCATGGTTTGTTAGTGACTTCTTTACCATATTGCCTCTTGGCGCTGTTGCCCTCTCCAGTTATGACGTACCAGTTAGCCCAGATGTCACAGCCCTTCAACATAAGAGGGCCGGCTTCATGTTTGACTCGCGTTTTTAAACAGGCATCTTGCTGTAATGCTAAAGCTTGCTATTTGGTGTGACATGTATTAGGGACCAGAAAATAGCTACAGAAGCACAAATAAGCTGAAAAAGAAGCAACCAGCCACTGTTTTTTCCCTGTCACTTATTCGTTTTTCTGCACACTGTAGTTTGACATGGTGAACCTTCAACTTGACCAACTAACTGCCTTGTCCATGTTCTACTAAATGTCTGAGATACACATTCTATGTTTATATCACTAAAAACTAAACTATGTGGTGCCAAAAAAAACAACCAAGACCACCAGCATGTTGAACTACAGGCACTGCCAGGACAAGAATCACAAGGTGCCCTTTGGTTGCCTCCCACAGATGCTCATCGCCTTCCGGCCTGCAATGGCTGCACGTGCATGCTCGTAGCTTACTAGACGCTCAAGTGCTCTCAGAGGTAGGAAGCTCATGCAGGAGCTCAGACAACTGAAACATCTCTCTGCTCTTCTTATCCTCTGAGTGACTACAGATGTTGGGATGCAATGTCAGTTTAAAAACTTACAATTATTGGAATATAATATTAGAAATCAAAACCAAGTTTTTCGCTTTCAAAAGTTTAATAAAGGAAGTTTTACTGTATAGTTCGCCATCTTATCAACTGCTAGTTTACATTTTTATAGAATTGGAACTTTCACTAATTCATATAGTTATTTCTGAAATGTGAAAAATGCCTGGTACATTAGTAACACAACTTTAAAAATCGTCTTGGATTCTCACTAGTCTCCTTTTCTATTTTTGTTTTAAACTAAAACGTTTTTAGACGCCACTACAAGAAATGTTTTTCCTGCTGCTGCTGCTAGGAAAAACAAAACTTGCCGTGGCTGCTAAAAAAAAAGCCTGATGCAAAAAAACACGATTCATTAAATGAGCTTGGAGGAGTGAATGTAAACAAATAATGCTAGGCACCGCAACATGCAAGGAGATCGACACAGTAGACCATGGTTTTCACAATACAATCAGCTGCCAATATAACTTGCTTTTATGAGCACCTACGTGGGGATGCTGTGCACACACTAGCTCAAAAAAGTAATAATCTAAAGTCAGAGACAGATAGCCGGCATTTCAATAAGGAACACGGTTGAAAAAAGCATGTTTCCTAGCAAAAATTTGGCTGCCATTCTGGCATCACACCAGAGCTTCTTCTTGGAGGTCTTACAAGCTCCTATCGCATACAGAGTTTGTGTGCACACATCAAGTCTGTCATAATTGGAATAAATTGTGATAACTCAAGCATAGTTAAGGTTTGTCTAATTTCTCTTTGCAAACATAACCTATCCTCTTAAAATGAAATGTGAACCCTAAAGCAACTTGCAAGACATCAATGTGTTTTAACACCTTTGGTCTGAGAATACACAGAAATAAAACACGTAAACGACGAACACAGACACACACAGTTCTTTCAATTAGCACGGAACATTTATGAGATGCCCATGACGCTACGACCTTGAACTCCAAGAATTGAAAGGAAATGAAAATACTCTGAGTTTAAAACCAAATTACTCACAAATATTAAAAATACGAAATACAAATGATATAAAAGTTATGAAAAATAATGCCTGAAAAAGGGGGAACAGGATGAAGTAAAGAAATAAAAATTAATAATTGATAAAACAAGGTTTTTACGATAATTCTGGCGCGAGGAACTCCAGCTCTTTTGACGATAGCGCCAAAGAAGGCTCAGAGACATTGTTCGCGACGTATCTGATTTTAAACGCTTAAATTATTTCTCACCCACACTTATCTTTGTGTGAATCAAGCACAGTGGTGTCTTCAAAGTTAGGGGGTGAAATCGAGGCTGGTACAGGAACGCACCTGCCTCGATTGCACCCTTTTGTTCGTCCATTGTTCGTCCTTTACGTGTTTTATTCTTCTTTCTGTGTATTCTGTAGTTTTTTTAACGCGCTCTGCTACGTGTACCTTTGGTCTGATTGTGTATTGTTTGGAGAATTAAGGAGAATCTGGAATTTCCAAAGATTTATTAGATTATGTATGCCATCATGAATGGAATGTGGCGCTCACCTAATTTTCTTTATCATCTGAGCAGTCTGCAAGTTCCAGTCTAGACAAGAACCTCATTAAATTGCGCAGACATTTACCCAGCTCTGTCTCAATGTGCAAAGGTGAGACTTATGGTTATGCACAATTTAACCTAAACTAAAAACGCACTGTGAGGCAGTTCTGGGAACACATTGTATTTACTTAACCCCTGCTCAGCATCCACTAAGCCTATGTGCACGAGCATGTGTGCCTGTGATGGCAAAATAAAAAGGTAGAAGTGAAAAGCTGGTAAACGTGTGACAGTGATGTTAATATTCACAAATTCATTGCAAAAGTTTTAGAACACAACCTTTCAAAGATGTTCTTGCTGATATGTGCCAAATTACAGAGAACACCGAGACAGAAAGTAATGAGAAAAAGACTAGTTTTTAAACACTGACCGTCCCATTAAAAATTGTGTTCATGACATGGACATGGCAATGGATGCCTAGGTGTCCATCAAACATTCTAGCTTCATGAGACACGGTCAAATTTATATAGGAGATTTTAGCCTACCTTCTCAACAGTGAGCTTCTAATTTTTTATTAAATGTGTCAGGCTGTTCAGATCTGCAGCAGAAGCTGAAAAAAAATTAGATTGACTTCAAAAAATGGGTCATCTTTTCTAAATGCCAAGCCATTCTAGACTACTACAAAACAAACCAAAAAAAGGTAAAACAATGCCCATCTGAGCGTCCGCAATATGAATTCTGAGTAGAATATTTGATCGTCTGTAGCAGTGAATCTCAATCACTAATGTTTCGGGGGCCCTTCTGGATTTCAGAAAGTGACTGAAAAACACTAAATTGGTGCGAATCTACATTTAAGCTCGCAAACAGAATGATAAACACCACCCAGGTAGCACAGCACTTTGGGCGAAAAGTTGGTTTTCTCTGCGAATTTCGGGCCTCAGGAAGCCCAAAGAAGCAATGGTACAGTGCCAAACTAGACTTTCTTTTGCCAGAATCTAAGTATATTGGCCCTAATGCAGTCTTTGTATCCCCCAACAAAATCTAAGGATTATGCAAAAAAGTAAACTCTACCCAAAATAACGGTACAGGGAGCACAAAAAAAGCATCAAACCCCTTACATACCGTGCGCAGAAGGGGTGGTTTATTCTATTTTCCTCTCATATGGCAGAAAGTATATAAGACGAACTGGAAGATGTGTAAATTACCGCTTAAATTAGCAAAATATAATAAAGTCTGGACACCTAGGCATCCATTGCCAGAACTACGGACGTTCAGCAGACTTAAAAATGCACTGTTATCAGCAACACATTTTAAAAGCTCACGCGAAAGATTATTGAAGCTTGGAGCATTGTAAAGCTGGACGAAAATTGTGTTAGCAACAAGACTGTAATGTTATTAAAGAAATAATTATTCTACCTAGCAACAATAAAAAATATTGAAGTTTGGTAGATGTGAAAAGGCGTAGGAGATGACAGATACCACACCGAGTTTAAAGCCAGCGCTGAATGAGTGATTCATTTTTACTGTTGTGCGTGTTGGAGCGTGCGTAGTTTTCGTGTGCAGTAAATTACAAAACAATATCAGCATCACCATTTGCCCTTTATAAATAACAAAACAAAATAAAACACATCGATTGCACTTTGTTATTAGAGTCATACTCGAGTAATACGAGCATAAAATAAGTGAAAAAAAAACACTCAGTTTATAATATTCCACACTTATCAGTGCATTTTGCTCTGAGCTTAAAATAAAATATTGGCCACTTGCATGCCAAACAATTCTAATACTCTCTTGCTTGCTCCAGCCATACTCGGGATTATTTCAAACCACCCGGGGATCTTAAACATGCAACCTTCGCTCTGTTACACTGAAAGTGTAACAGATTGCAGGCACCTAACATAGACTTGAACATCTATTTGTAGGGAGACACCAATGTGGGGTCTCTCTCAGAGGCACTAAGGTGCCATTTAGTTCAACCGGTTTTTATTCTACACACATACGTTAAAATGTAGAAGTCTTATTTTGCTAAAAACAAACTTATTTATGAAAGAAAGCTACAGCAAGAAAAAGCAAACTTATCATTGGATTTTTATTCAGAGAGCTGCTATACATACAATTCTCTGCACAGCAGAGCTCTACAGTCGTACTTCCAATCTTTCTTGAGACCACCTTCATGACCATTGCACATTTGGCCCCCCAAAAGGCTTGTGACTTCCTCTTTTGTGAGAACCCAACAGACTGACACACTTCTCCAGAATGTGAAGAATAGCCACAGATACATCTTAAAAGCTTACAACAGTTCTCATGCAATTTTATCAACACCTTTTTCCAAAATTGCGATACTGTTTCAGATAGGAAAGGCGCAACACTCTTGAGACAAGCATCGGTTTGTTTACATAGGAATGAGGTGGCATTTTAAGGCACGTGTTGACGCGGTGGTGATGAATATTGTTAGTTCAGTGTTTTTCCTTTTATTAAATATTCAGTTGAATTCCAGCGCTTGTCCCGTCTACGACTTCCTCGTTTTTGTTATTTGTGCGCCGTTTCCACTTGTATCATGAACCAGCTCGCCTGCATAGCCACTTTGATTTGCGCCTGGCATAGACCTTATATTTTAAGTTTCATGTAGAGTTAAAGGAAAATAATATTGTTCAGTTCATATACTATGGGGGTTAAAAGCTCTAAAAAACGACGGACGAGTAAAAGTGACACACACCACAAAGCGCTACTGACAACTGCTTGAATCTTGGGAAAAACACACCCACCGCGAAACCGACAGCGCACACATCCCATTCACTTTCAATCACCATTCATCCCATGTTCTGCTTTCACACTGTGCACGATCGTAAATACAATAGCTCCGATTCATACAGGGTTAATGATGGGGCATTAACACAAGTACCTTGGTCACAATGGGAAATAAAAAAACGCTTCCGCTATCTCCCTTGTCTTCTTATTCTTGTCTTGTTCCAAGATAATGGAGTTGTCGAAATAAGGTATACATTCACACCTATTACAATGCGCTGCTAGAGTACCAGAGGGGGCTGACCTCAACGACAGAGCATGTTGCCGTAGCCCAGACTTGTGCTCGTTACTTGAAAATGTAATGGCTTACAATTACAAATTACCGATCCTCAAATGTAATGGATTACCGTTACAAATTACTTTCGCTGAAAAAAAATGATTACTTTACTTGTTACGTTACAAATTACTTTCACGTTACTTTTTCCGTACACCTTCTCCAGAAAGCAATTGAAACAATTTAGATATTCTTCAAAAATATACAGCGACACTACTTTTCATTTTTCATACGCCCCTACTATGGTAGTCCTTGTAGAAATGAAATATTGTATGTAAGGGAAAGAGTGTAGGTGCACTCCGCTCATATGTAAGCTGACAAGGCAGCGAAAGCTGCAACCACAACCGCTATCCCGCTAGTTTACGGCCTCCGGAAATGATCCCTAGAATTGTGCAGACAAAGCTAGCGGTGCGCATACTCGGTAGCAGCGTCTACCTCCGCACCGAGATTCGGAGCTAAAGAAGCGATCTACGCAAGCTCCCTTTTGACTGTTGCGCCTCTTATTCACAAAACAAAAGATAAAAACTTCGTTCTGACATTACAATGTATAGCCAATGCAGAAGTCCCAGCATACCTTGATGTGTTTCCGTAGATTAGAGTTTGTGGTTCTTGCTGATGACAATGTGTGTTTTTTTTTTTTGCAAGGATAGTATGCTCTGAAACTCTAGGTTTCCGTTCTCCTTAATACCCTGAATTTTGAACATCTCATTAAGAGGTGGCCATAGAGGCGACGGACCCTCCATGACCAAAAACTCGACCAGTCAGAGAAAAAGTGGCGCTTAGGGGTTATCGATCGCTCATCGCTTGTCACTTTCATACCAATATTCATGGAGGCCAGGGAAGGGGAGGGCATAGAGAGCGAGAGAACTGGTGGCCATCGGTCTCACAAAACAATAGAGCATCACACCACTTTTACGCGTTCTCTCTCTCTCTGTCAGCACTCCTTACATCGCCCCCCCCCCTGTATATTGACAGTTGACTGTCAAGTGAGGAATGGACGTGACCACCATGCCAAGAAAAGTAAACCGAAAGAAATATTGTCCGTACTCTCGAAAACGATGCTCTTAGCCTCGCGCCGGGCGCTTTTCAGCCGTGCCTCAAGAGCGTGCTAGAATAAAGTAGCGCACATCAAAGACAAAAAGCATTCGACCCCCTCGCGCAAGGCTACATCATCGTTACGCGAGTTGTGAACCCGCGAATCGAGGGGCTACGGACCCGCGTTTGATATCTGTGCAGGTGGCGGGAGACGTCGAAGAAGTTACAAAGGGTGAAACGGTGTAAACGACAAAAACAAATAGACACGAAGAGCTTTCTCCTGCCCGGGAGAGGAATAAAAACAGGATGGAAGGCGACGAAGAGCCTACTCGGCGTTGTCTTCCTTGATATTTGCCTTTCGTATATTTGTACCTGCCTTGCCCGTTTTTCTAGAGGTTCTAGTGACCGGTCATACAAAAAAGTATGTTTTCTTTTCGGCTATTCTCACGTCCCTGATGTTTTCTATTTTGTTGAACTTGCTCTCTTTGGGCTGCTGAATGAAGGCTCATATTTTTAAAATTAACGAGTAATTAAAGTAATTCGTTACCAATATTTTGGAACGAAATTAATTAATATTTACTTCCGAAAAAGTACCGTGGCTATAACAATAAGTACCGTGGCAATAATTCCTTGAAAAAGTAAAATATTACAAGTAACCCGTTACTTGTAAAGGATTACTTTCCAAGTCTGCCTCAGGCATTCATTCACGCATCTTCCCGACTGCCCCACGCACACCTTCCCACAAGACAGAGACCCATTTTGCAGCCCACATACTTTTTCGCATGCTTTTTTAGAGCGCAGCTCTTAGGCGCCCGTTTCAGCGTATAGCGGAGTCGCCATCGCCGTCGGCGGTTACGCCGACGGCGACGCTAAATCTAGCGGAGAAACTGAATGTGCTGATGAGTGACGTGACATGAAGTCATGTGACGTCATTTACCCCGCTAAATTTAGCGGGGAAACTGAACTGGTGCTGATGTCACGTGACGTCAATTTTTGCGCTAAATCTAGCTGAGAAACTGAATTTGTTCATGGGTGACGTGACACGCAGTCATGTGATGTCATTCTATACGCTAAATTTAGCAGGAAAACTGAATTGGTGTTTAGATCATGTGACGTCATTTTCCCCGCTGAATGTAGCAGGTAACTGAATTAGTGTTGAGGTCAGGAGGACGGGAGGAGGAGGAGGAGGAGAGGAGGAGGGGAGAGGAATGGAGGAGGCGAGGAGGAGGAGTGAAGTAGGCGAGGATGAAAGGAGGAAAGGGGGAGGGGGGAGAGCAGATTAGGTAGGGAGGAGGACGGGAGGAGAGGAGGGGAGGGTACAGAGGAGGAGGGGCTTACCCTCTCCTCCGTACCCTCCCCTCCTCCTCCTCGATAGCTGCGCTCTAATTTCGCATTACAGAAATTTGTACACGTCTCATTTTTTTACACATATTTGCCCGTGTATCTCGCCGCTCCACCCTTCCACATAACTGGCTTAATGTTTGTGGAGGTGACAGGAGAACCAAAATGCTATGGTTTTTCCCAGCTTTTTTATGTTATGGCTAACATTATGCATATACCGAATCACCACTACTCTCTTAGCTGGCTTGACCCTCTTTTCCTTCTTTTCTCCTCCACGAAGCTTCCCTAACAAGCCCTCTACCATCCCCCTAATGAGCTTAACGGGGAAGTCCTACTCCTCCAGTTTCCTCACCAGTAACCCGAAGCTATCGATCACCTTGTGCGGGGAGGACTTCGTTAAAGATGTGTTCAAGCAAGCGTGGCTATACATCTCTTAATAATCCTTGAGTGATTAGACTCACAGGGTAAAGCATCTTTATTTGCCCTAGAACACTAAGCCCAACATACAGTAGCCTCCCTTAAAGACGAACACGAAGGGACCCTGGAAATGTGTTCCACTTATCAGATGTTCGCCTTAACAGAAGTGCTCTAGTTATCATGCTGGGCATGTCTAAATTGCCGTTGACCAACAAACACAGAATGAAAAGTGCTACAATGAAGAGATACGTAAAAAGGGACATTTATTTGGCTTACCATGCCAAATGAAGAAAACAAAATAATGTTTCACACACCACTGGTGGGGGGAACCGATCCATTCGGTGATTTTTGACAGCCTCCTCCTCTGTGCAAATCGGTGTCTAGCGATGAAGGACGACATGTGGCCCATGTTCCTGAGAAAACATGGGACATATGTCATAACTGAACCATAATCAATGTCATAACGTCCATCAGACTCCTTGTCCGACGCCTCCTCTCAAAAGCAGTAGTCTTCAGTGCCGTCGAGCGCATTTAAAATCCCGCACTTCTTGAAAGAGCGAGCGACGAGCGTGCGCCGACGCAGTGAAAACCCGGCGCGGCGCATACAGCGAGTAACCCAATGTCGGCTCGCCAAAGTTCTCATGCAGCAGCTCGATGTTTACGACGAGGTGCCGTTCACGCTGCTCTTCTACAAAGTTACGGCGAGGTGCCGTTCACGTTGCTCTTTTACAAAGTCGCTGAGACTTGCCTCGACGTCGGCGAACACGCCATCCTTTGGGCTCCTAAAGCATCTTCTCGTTCCGTTGCACGCGAACAGAGCTTGCTTTTGTCGTCTCCATCCGCGGATGCTGCCCTCACTTATGGCAAATTGTCGTCCGGCAGCGCTGTTACCGATGTCTTCCGCAACCAAAAGAACTTTTCTTTTGTAGGCGACCGATGGTTGTTTTTGCGCCGACGCCATTGCCGAGCCTGACTGTACAAATGTTGGCTCCTCGGACATTGTGATTTTAATGATGATGATAGCTGTATTGAGCGCCATATTGCTTCGAAACCGAAACTACGTCAAACTGCGTTAGATCGCGCCTAATCAAAGTTAAACATTTGGAAAAAAAAAAAAAAAAAAAAACTCGTATTATATGCGGGCTTTTACGGTACATCTGACATACACCTCGGCCGGCGCAATGCGCGGCGTCGCCGTCGGTGCCATCACGAAGGGGACCTATGGAAGTTCGAGTAAATTGCGCGCGCAAAGCGGTTCCTGTTAAACGATTTTTTCTTGCTTTGCGTCTATAGGAAACCAACAAACTGTTCTTACTTTGTTCGGCATATCTGAGAATTCCGCTAAAGCGAGTTCGCCTTAACGGGAGTCTACTGTACATGCGACGAGAGAAGTTCCAACTTCAGATCTAAAAACTGCAGTGCACCGGGTTCTCACTTGTGAAACTCAAGCCCGAGGCGCTAGTTTTAAAAATCCCGAACATATCTGATACAAACACCGCCCTTTCTGAGTCCACTTTTGAACGGAACAGAACAAGGTAGTCGTCTACAAATCTAAAGACGTGAACAACGCCTGCCTCCAAACTACTCTTATTCTCCCTATCGCACTTCACTAAGTACAGATCACTTAGCAAAGGAGCCACACTCGCACAAATTCACACACCGTGTTTGTGCACAAGTTGTTCGTTTCTAAAAACATTGTACATGGATTCCGAATTTAAAAAAGCCTAGCAAGTCTACAAAAAAAAAAGAAAAAACACCTTCCATGTGGATCCCACATTGATTTCGGAACTTAACCTCCCCAAACACCCCAATAGCCTCACGAATAGCTACTAAGAGACCGTCATGTGAGATGGAATAAAAAAAGTATTTCAGCGTCAAATGATACCGCATCACAAGATTCAGGGTTCAAATTCCACAGAAACTCCACCGACACTTTTTGAATTGATTACCCTGAAAGGATCGTTCAACTAGAGCTGCGAAAGGTGACGCTGGAGGTACAATGACATCTGCATCTGCCACGACCCCCTCTGTGTCACAACAGCCCTAGACGGCGAAGTCCTCTTTATGCTGTTTCAATGTGAAAAAAAAAAATACTCAGGTGAAGATCCTTAGCCCGTATGATCCACGTCTAGACAAGTTCAATAAACTGCCGCCCACACAGTTCGGATTCATACAGGAGAAGGGTACACAGCCTTTTTTAGAATCTCGTGGTATGCGAACGCAAAACGAGACAAGGGACACACAAAAACACGTCAGACACGGACAAACTTCACTATGCTTTTGATCACAAACTTATCACCTCAACTCTATTCTCAGACGTGTTTGAAACATTAAGTCACAAAATTACTCTTACGGCATTTACGTACTGTAAAGTCACAAATTACTCTTGCGAAAACTATACAGCATAGGATTCCGTGGCTGTTTACTTTTCATTCTTAAAACAAATCTATCTAGGAAATCGCTCTCAATTGGTGTCCGCAAGTGGTACTCAAAGCTCTCAAACGAAACTTAAAGCAGGAGTACCACAAGGTTTCATTCTCTCTCCTGTTTTCTTTAACGTTTTCGTCAACGACGTCGGAGATTCTGTTCCATAATGTAAGATTATCCAGTACGCAGACGACACTGTAATCATGTCCTAACACATTATTTGGTAGAATCCATCCACCAACTGCAACATTATGCGGATGCGATCATGGACTGGTTTGAGAGGACCTTATTGTTTATTACCTTATTGCGAAATCCTTATAAAAAAAAAACTGGTGTGTTTTTACAATCCTCTTAAAACAGTCAATCTTAACTTTCAATTTATTTTGCATCTTTCTACTTGTGCTGAGTGCACCTGCGTTCCTTTAAAGCACACAAATAGCGTTAAATACTTTGGCATATTTTTTTTAATATTTGCCTGAAATTGCATGTTCATTTCCCACATGCGGTTTCAGGCATGTGGGAAATCTTTTATTGATTTATTTCGTATCTCCCTTTCTATAAGAAAAGCTATTGCACAGGCTCTTGCATGTAGTATCCTTTGTTACGGTATAACTGTTTTCAGAAATTGTTCCGCTTTCTGGAAGGAAATTATTAGTTCTATCTTAAAAGCTAACGTTACAAACGTCTCGTACAAGCTCCCATACCTCATGACGCCAAGCTTTTCGAACTACTTGAACTACCTAACTTCCAAACGCTTTACGTTCATTCAGTGGTGTTGCGCAACTTTTGGAACACTGATTTCAAACTTACAAACTCATCTAGTCCTGCTCTTCGTCACGTACAGCCATTCCAAAAACCTCTTGTTCGTACTAGGTATGATGAAAGCACGCGTGCATATCATGTTCCTCATATTTTTTCGCGACTACCCCCTGACCCTCTAGCATTTACTTCGCTTCGAAAAATTAAGAAAGTGCTTAAACGTATTACTTAGTGATTAGTCCCTTCGGTTGGACTTTGTTTTAATATACTGTATGTAGATTTTCGTGTTTTTTTTTCAAAATGTGGGTTGATCTTGAGCATTCTCTGAGGCTTGCTTTTTGGTCGATGTGTATTGTATTTGTGTTTGTATAGGGTTCTGCGTGCATCTCTAACAAAAATCTGGGTTTTTCTTCTTTTTTTCAATACGCTTATTTGTTTTGGACACTTGGAACTCTTCGCTTTGATTAATGTTAATATGTATACTTTTTTACACAATATCGGAGATATATTTTTAATACTTTTATGTGTATGATCTTATGTTAGGGTTTAGGTTGGCTAGGCAATTCTAGGCTTGACTTTTTAACCCTTTCATGGTTGCAATTTTTCTCCAAAGACGCGCCCCCGGTGTCGGGTTTTTTTACTCGGTGCGATAGCAAAGAGTATACACTAGTTTATTGTCGCATAAAAAAAAATGTATCATACAAGCCACATATTTGCTTTGATGCGCCCTGCAATTAAATTCCCTTTACTTAAATAGATCTCTTGTCTGCGGCAATAAATTTATTATTATTATTATTATTATTATTATTATTATCATTATTATTTTGTGCACTCCTAAATGCTTTTTAACGTTTTCTTCACGTCCAGATTTCTCTATTTTTGCTAAATCTTGTACTGAATTCGTTCTTGGTCGTTCCACAATTATGTCTATATTTAGTACATTTGCATTTGTGTACATATTAGTCATCTTGTCTTGTGCACTCCTAACTTTTTTATCATCGTTTTGTTTCCCGTCCTCTGCTTTATTTGTTCTAATTTGTTTACTGACTGTGTTCTTGGACATTCCACTTCTGTTTCTTTTTTGTTTTGGGCGGCGTCACAGAAGCCACTGTTGGCTTTGATTGCCCCCGCACTCCTGTATGAATTTATGAATGTTCCTGAATGCAAAATATTATTATTATTATTATTATTATTATTATTATTATTATTATTATTATTATTATTATTATTATTATTATTATTATTATTATTATTATATAATTTGATTTAATTCTTCTTTATTTTAGTAATATCCAGTACCAACACGAAGATATAAGTGGGGGCGCAGGCCTTGTCAAGCTGCAACAGTGGTTTTTTTTCTCTACCTCCCTCGCTCTCCTTAGGGTAATGTTCAGCTTGAAAAATAAAACTTAAAAAAATTAGAAGAAATCGAGATGGTTGGCACAGTTCCTCCGCCCAAATCATAGGGTGTTTGCCCATTCACACATACAGCTATAATGAAAATCCATACATAAATTAATTTCTGAGATCTCCATTTGCTGAAAACACTTGATATTTCAGCGTGATTGGTGACCGTTCTCTTCAACGGGTAGGCGACTTGCGAGCCTCTCGTTCGAGTCAACTCTTATCGCAAAGCTCGCACACCCAAAACCTGTCTTCATCGTTTCCAAGTTAACTAAGTTCCTTTCGCCGTATCTTATTTTAATCCCACCATGCACGCCTTATCGGTTCATTTGTTCCAAACCCGGGGAAACTTCCGAACACGCCCGGCAACCTTAATTCGTTCCGAAACTTTTCGGGCTAGTTTCGTGGGTTTAGCGGGCGTGAGGTGGATATTGCGTTTTTATCCTTTCTCCTAACGTAGACTTCCACGGGTACTGCTAACGAGATCCTGCGAATACGGGCGCTCGTGATCCGGCCTCCCCGTGTCAGAGTTGCGCAACTGACGCAATCTGTAACGCAAGGTGGACTCTCACCGCGTGACGCAACTACTTTGACCGATGAGGAGGACTCTCGGACCCGTAGCTCGAGGCGGCTGAGAACGAAGCGACGATGAACTGCGATGCGACCCGTAGACACGGGGATACCTAAAGCATAATCTTGAATAAAGGAGGCTACGCCTGAAGGCGCGCGGTTGCACTGATAATACGTCCCACAGAGGGCAGTCTGGAGGCACTGCGCGTATGTCGGCCCTGACCCCCCCCCCCCCCCCCCCCCCAGATTGGTCACACACAAACTATCTGCGGACGTGTTTGAAGCGTACCTATGCATGTAATATACACCGAGACGGGGGAGAGCGACGGACGATACAAAAGTCTCCAACTCAGTTTATATTTATCGACTAAAAGCCTGTCCATATAGGCTGCAGGCACCTTCAAAGCAGAAAAAAAGCGAAAACGAAAGAAAAAAAAGTAAAGAGAGGGGGAACTTGAAGGGGGCACACCAAAGAAAGAGCAGCATTTCTACGAGCGCACGTGCGCAAAAGGGAGTAACTTGAGCGCCAACTACGGAAGAACTAAAGGAAACAAATAAATATCTAAAAAAACAATCGAGCCTACAGACGCCTATTGACCTTCGTGAAAATCGCCTTGTGGGCGCTGCCATCTTTGTCTGCTGGGCTGTGGAACGCCTTCTGAGCATACGCTCTTGATCTGCTATGCGGCATCATATCAAACGCTGCGCATGCGTCCACAGCTCAGTGACTCAGTATTTTTTGACGCGAGTGATAAGTGATGCAACGGTCTTTATAAAGTGAAGTTTTTGTCAATAAATATCCTCTGTGTTTGAGACTCGTCTGTCGTGTCGTCCCTCATTCTCCCTGTAGTCTCGGGGTTTTAAGTATATTATATTAAACCACCACCAGCTCGCTTCAGCCCTAACTGTCTATACAGATGTAAAGAGCCTGACATGCTTCCAACATGATTGAGGCGTGCCCGCTGATGATAAATCTATCATGATGTCTGCTGTCAACACCGCGTCTTTTTTAAGATGTGTGAGGAGCAGCGCGACTCCGGCTCCGGGACGTAGGTTTTAGCCGCTGATGTATTGGAAAAGTTACTTGGCGTTCATTTGGAACGAATCTTGGCACCCGCGTTGAACAAATTGACGCTACCGAAACTACTATAAAACTTTCCTCCCCCTCCCCCCCCCCTTTTAAATAAATAAACTGTCCTTCTGTTTAGCAAAAATAAACTATAGGCATCGCCGAAAGCTCATTTTTCGCCCAAAGGTAGCGGTAGCGGTGCGGATCAGATGGCAATAGAGAGTTTTAGGGAACCGTTTTTGCACGAACGATACGATACGATCGGCTCTTCGATATCTACTGCGCATGCGCAAGGTCGCATCTGCCTTACCGCAGTTCAGTGTCCGAACAGTAAGCTGTTATCGTGTGGTCAAAGAGCGGGTGACATCACAAGCGTCTCGACTCGTTTATAGAACGGCTGTTTTGCCGTGGGAAGGGGCTTGCCCAAGCTTCACACGTGAATGAAAGCATTCGTGGTTGTGCCTGGAGGAAGCGGCATGATGGTGGTGAGATATTCGAGTCCAATTCACGACAAATATAACAGAAAACAAACGAAACGTGAAGGAGACACCGAACGCTCTATTCTGTTAGAATCATATTGTTCGTTTGTCTCAGTTTGCGAGGATGTGGCAGAGCCCAGCTGGTTGAAGCGTCGCTCTCCTATTTTAATGAAGGCTCCCACGAAACGGGTTCAAACTCTGTCCGATGACCCAGCCGTTAGTGGTTAGGGTGTCCGGGACTTGCAGAGCGGAGCGAAGATGAGCTACGTCGGCTTTGCGGAAGCGAAGTTGGCGTAGCGCATCCACTTCATCCCTCAAAGCTAGGTCGAACGTCCCGAATCTCGCCGTCAACAATTTCAATTCTTATCTGGGCTGATAGAAACATTTTGGCACGCCGGCGGTTCATCCTTGTTTGTGTGTTTTCTGAACTTTTTGCTGCCCTTTAAGCATGCTGGGCATGCTCCTCATAAACCTTTCGCAGTCGCTTGGCCGCGAATGAAACTAGTTGAAAGTTGCGCCGGTCCTTGTTCACTCCTTCGTGTTTTTCTGTTTTTGCGTAAACAAGTTCACTCAGCACCATGAACCAACTAGCCCAACATCGAGTCTTGATAATATAAACGTTGTAACGATGAAAGTCAAGTAACCTATATAATGAAAACAAATGCTCGTAAATTATCGCAGCTTATGTGACTTAGTTCAGAATTTTGTAATTCGACATATAACTTGATCGTAAACAGCAAACAGTAAATAGATTATTAGGTCCCATGAAATAATAAAAACGACGTGATCGGTAAATTAATGGATTTTCATTTCAAGTTTTTGTTTGTTTGTTAGTGTCGACTGAATATGAGAATGTTATAGTTTCGAGGTAATATGAGATTTTTTTTTTTTGCGATTTTGCGATTTTTGCGATTTTGAAATTGCGACGTTGTTCATGCGGAAAAAATGCGCAGTGGAAGCTAGGCTTTTTGCCCGACGTCGGAACTAAAAAAATGCATGCAAACTGTACCATGTGTGTCAAGTGCTAGTTCAGCTGTGGAGCATTTCACGTTCAATTTATTTATTGCCACGTTTTCTTTTCAGCAAAGGCCCGCTATACTGACGAGATCATGGGACTCTGAGACAATACCGTTCCGGGTGTAAGACGGATTCCCACTAAGAGGTACGTGGCCTACTTACGTGTTTAAATTCATCACACAAATGCAATAGAAGAATACGCTATAGACGGACATTGTGAATATCTTTCTTCGATAATGCATGTTGTTAAGCCAGAAACTTTAGATAGCCTGTGTATGAAAATCTTGGACTTCATAGATCATTGAAGAAAAAATGAGTGTCCTCCCTAATTAGATCACGGCATTAATAATATATTAAAAAATGTTTGATATTAGTGGTTCTGCTATACTAAGCTTGAGACGACAGATGGTTTCTTTGCGTAATAAATACGACTATTTGTTAATAAATTACGAGCTTAAGTCTTCATCTGGCTTTTCACGCGCACTTTCCTTGATCGTGTCTATAAAGAACGATGTGCACATTTGTTATTTTTAGAGACGTTATTGTTATCTACTCACATAGCCAGTCCTATGGATTGCGGAGGTGGTTTTCGATGGCGCGATATCAAATGCCACTGCAGTCTACGCTTTCGCCATTAGCGCAGGGATGCTTCGGTGGCGCCACCTCGTGGTTCCCGTTCGTGACGTAATTATCAGGATTGGCGCAGACATGTACGTAACGCGTAACTAGTAACAAGTTCATTCTACCTAGTTATTATTTTTTGTTAAAAGGTAGCACATTTAATTACTCTTTAAAAAAAAAGAAACGAGTAAAGGACTTAGTTCCTTTTATAAGGCCAAGTGACGAGTAGCGGTATTTCGTTACTTTTGAGGAGTAACGTGTACAAAACTGGTTAAACAGCCTCCTTAGAATTCTAGCCTGAGTACGTAACTATTGCCACAAAGGCAGATGATGGGCAATCTGAAAAACAACTAAAGAGTATGACAGTATAGCAAGGTTTATCGCTGAACACGTCAGTCGTACTCTACAGCGGGGAATGTCGTTCACCCAGCGAAGACAATAAGCTACATGGGTTGAACCTTTTAAAATCTTGTACGGACCGAATGTAAACTCGGATTTTGCCGGCACGGGATGGTAGAGGTCCGACTGTAACTTGGAACCTTAAAAGCAGGATGAACGAAAGAGAGAGGGGAATCAGATTTACCAGCTCTTCCGGAAGCACAACACTGCCGTTCCTTCGAGCGCGTCAGTAGAACGACTCTTCGGCGTTGCCGGAGATGTTTTGTCAAAGAAGCGGGGAAACATAACTGATGAAAGTTTTGAGAGGCACACACTGTTTAAAGGTGCCCTGAGAAAGTTATTGAGATGGCCTAAATACGGCGATAATTCCCTCTGCTGGCTCTAAGCACTCTGGAAATTCATAAATTATGACGTTACGCGGCCGATTCTCTTATTAAAAAAAAAAAAAAAAAACAGTCGAAGATCGCAACGCACCGAGATTACCTCCGGCAATGGAAGGAGCATGTTCCAAAACCAGGACCACTGTCAGCCAATAGGAAGCGAAGGATCCTCGCGCCTCCGAGCGGAGGAACCACGGAGAGATATCTGCAGAATGCTCGGCTATACAGCCCGGACTACCATTCAACCCAGCGAGCGCGCGCTGGAGAGCTGATGATCGTACACAACACTCCAGCAAAAGACAAAAAAAAAATAGAGCGTTTTTTGTGCGACGATTGCTGCAGTTTTATGTTCCCTCTTAGCGAAAAATTAAAATTTTCGACTACTCTTGTTTGCTTTTATAATCAACAAAAGCATACACATTTTGTAATAACAGCGTTTGAAATCTGAACGAAATGTCGCGTTTTAATAGGACACTTGTCGTCCTGGCTGACGGCACAATGCTCCCGCATCGCCGGAGATGACCTCGGTGTATTCAACCTTCAATTGTTTTGTTAATTGGAAAATCGGTCGCGCATCGTAATGATTTATGGATTTATAGGATACTTAGAGCCCGCAGAGTGAGTTATCGCTATATTTAGGCGACCTCAGAAACATCCTGGGGCTCCTTTAGGTGCAGAGGCTACTGAAAAGGAAACAATAAACCATGAAACAAAAGCAGTTGTGTATTTGGCCGTCAAAGTAACAAGAGACGTAACTCGTTACTGTTGAGGTACCGTAACGCGTTCCTTTTGATAATCGGTAACGAGTAGCGTATTTAGTTGTTTTTTTTTTGAGCTACTGATTAGTAACGGTATTTCATTAATTTTTGGGTAATGTGTACATGTCCGGATTTGCCTCGCCATGATTGGGTGATTGGCGGAATTTGCCTTGCCGTAAACCGGAAATTGGCCAGGCACTAAAGGTACTACCATTTGGGCAATCGTGAATTCCAGCATAGCCTCCTATATACTGACAAAGCCTGGCAGATCACCACGAGAAGCGGCCGCCAAAATGGAAAAGGTGCAGCGGCAGACAACGGATGAGAGGAGAGCCACGTGACTGGCGCCCCGCTGCGGCGAGACGCCAAAACACACTTATCCCCAGCGAACCAGTGTGTTTCGGGTCCTCGCCGCTACAAAAGCTGTGCGCTGACGTCCAGGTTCCCCGAGAAATGGCTCTTTGATGCTCTGTGCTACCAGATCCTCGCGCTCGAAATCAGCGACCGGGCACTCTATGGCTCCGTCGTCGAACTTCCGGGCATTGTGAGTATAGAGGAGGCTACGATACCGGCCACAGCGATGTTTTTGATCGTGCACGTCGCTCAGCGACAACTTAAAAAAACGCAGGGTGTGACTGAACTTGTTTCCGCTTTTTGCTCCGCAATTTTGTGTTCGGATTGTTTATCAGCTAATGACGTCACCTTATGGGCTACGAAGCGAGATGCCTGGGACTTGTCGCGCCCTACTTTTCTTATATTGTCAGGAACTATACGTCCACATGGAATTTCAAAATGCCGACCGCCTTATCGGTTCCCCAACCGACTTCTGACTGAAAAAAGCCGGGTACATTAAAATGCAAAATAAGCGTCTTTGAAATTCCTGCACGTTGGTTTCGCTAAGGAAATTACGTAACAGCCCACGTTTAGAGTACAAAAAAAAGTAAGAGGCAGTCGGTTCTTTTATCAAAAGGACCTCTAGGCTGAACTCGTGAACTCGCTCATGCGATCTAGTCTCATCACAGCGCAGACGGAGCGGTCCGCCTCCAGCGGCGCGTTTAATGGAATCCAGCCCGTGTAAACGGCTCCTCTTCGCCAAGAGTAACGAGAAAAACCAAACAACCCTCGAATAATAAAAAAAGTCAAAAGAGAACGAGCAATTTCGTAACAAATACTCTATACAACGAGCTGAAAAATATCGAAATAAAAAGGTAAGGAAGATGGTCTTCAATAGGCTGAAAAGCATGCGCACACAGCTAAAGGGGCGAATAAAGAAGAGGCTCTCAGATGACTTTTATGTGCTTTCGTTTTCGTTCGAGAACAACGATTCGGGAGAAAAATCATTTTTAGGGAGAGTGTGTCGAAAGCCAAAAGAAAAAAAAGGGGAGGGGATTTTAAGGAGACGCCAGGTTTCTTGGGGGAACGAAACAGGGAGGTATAATTCCTGGATTGAGTGCGCTGAAGGCAGTTCGGCCAGGAATCCATCCGGGAGGTTAGCCTTTCCCGCTTATAGTGAGAGAAATGTGGGATTGGAATGGGGAGGGGGGGGGGGCGTTCCTGGCGAGTGCAGCCATTTTGGGGAAGAGGGTCGTTTCAGGAGGCAACCTTCCGTGAAGAATGAGGGAAGGTACAAAATAAAAACGGAATAATAATTTATAAAAAAAAATGAAGAAGAGAAGGCAAGACGGCGGAGTCTACGCGATTTCTGCTTTTGTTTCGATTCAACTTCTATATCCCTCCTCCGGCTTTCGTCCCCCAAAACTAGGATCGCCTCCTCTTCTATCTGTGAGCAAGGGGTACCGTGCCGCGTCCTCTTTGTTCCTCATTTCAATACATTTGCACCCCCGTGGTTTTGGAGAGGAGGGAACTTGGAGTATCTTTGTGTCTTGCTAAATGTTGAGTTTTGGTTTGGCTACTTTATGCCGAGTAAGAAATAATGGAAATGTAAGCAGTACGAAAGCCAGATAGCTAAAGTTCTAGGGTGAATTTGATAGCGCAGAAATTAAATAAGCGCAGAGAGATATAAGATATTCAATTTTCTTGATTGAGCGAGGAGGTGACAGCTGTGCCAAAAATTAGAACATCGGCATGCGAAAGACAGCGGTTCCTAGGGAGTCATCTTAAAACTTAATAGACTTCGACGTGGCAGCATCAGTTTTTGAAAATGCAAAAGAACTTATAGTGACTGATCCTTTTTTACGGATCGAGGGAAACAAATGACAAGGAAGTGCGAGAGGATGCCATGTATAGGTAGCCTTTTGTTGTCTTTTCTGTTGGGGGAGGAATTAAGTTGTCGAGTGAGGAAATGTAAACAAAGAGAAGGGCTTGAAAGATAGAGAAGCGGTAGAAAGAAAAGGAAAAAAAGGACGCCTGGCGCAGAGTTTTTGTCAAATTGAATGGAAGTGCTGTAACACTAATACGCAGTTCTTCCCCTGCTACGCAGCCCTCGTTCGTATTGAGTGTAGAGAGGGCGAATAAGGAGCGTTAGCGCACCGCTCACCCCTAGGGTCCCTAATATACTGAAAGGTAGTAGCGCAAGTCCTCCTATCCCCACGTTTTCCTCCTTTCCATCGAGGGCGATCCTCCTCGTCCTTCTTCCGCCCACGTCCCCCGCCGCCATTTGTTTTGCTTGGCCCACAAGGCTCATGTAGGCGCCCGCCTGCGCGCCTATGCGTGCCGGGCTGTACGTGTTTGGTATTGCCGCGGCACACTAGATCATTTTTTTTTTTAAATATGACGTCAATTTTTTTTACCCTGAAGAAACTAACGTTAATGCACCCTTATTGGGGTTCTAAAGCACGGGAAGACGTCTCGATCGGCAAATGTTGTAATGCGAGCAGAGCTGGAGTCGCTCGGGTGTGAAGAAAAGATTTCTACAATTCCGTTAAACACAAAAGATAAAAAAAAAGAATATGCCAATGTAGATTCGAGTGTTTCGGGACATGGACATATACTGCAAAACTATATTGCATTTACGCTTATAATTCAAAAAGTGCTGAGAGCAGGCACACGATAAAATGCACCTCTATCTGCGTGTAAATATCGAGATTCAGTGGATCGTAGGCAACGACTGCGTTGCTAGCGGGAGCTCGTGCCTTCTTTTTGAGTATGGGTTGAGCACGCGCTCACAAGGCCCGCAATCCTTTTCTTACGCTCTACTCAAACTTGCTATACTGTATATTGGGTTTCGAGTTCAGCGAAGTGCAAAATGCATAGGCGCGGGCACATGGCTTTCAGATTTTCGTTCCTTTCGCGGGTGCTCGTGAAAGGAAAGCGAATCCGAAAGTCACGCGGTAGCACCTATGCTTTAGCATCTGCTGCATGCAACTCATGAGATGGAGAGCAGACGCTTTGCACTCGCGCCAGATTACAGCGGTCATTGCTGACCCTCTCTTCTCTTACCCAGACGCCGAGCAACTGAACCGGGTGTTGACGAACCTCTACAAAAAGCAATGCTGGGGAAAGGGACACAGTAGAATCTAAAATGACATTGACCGGCCCTTCTGTGGTAATGATGCAGCGAAGTAAGCGCAATCAGAGGAAATAAAAACTGAATGTCGGTTATGGCAGATGCACAGCTGCTGCAAAGCGTCGATAGTATCTTGACCGAAGTGCATTCCCACACTTGGCATCGCTCGAGTTAGGCAAATAAAAGACAGCCCAACGTGTGCAACCCATCACGTTTCAGTGATTTTTACCATTACCGATTGTTTTGACAAACCAGAGGCTTGGTTTACTTCGTACGACATCTTATAAATATCGAATACTACACCTGCAGCTGTGCACATGCGCACGGAGAAATATGCCACATATGGCATTTACGCGCCTCGTGCAATTAACTACCAATCAATTGCACTCATCTCCCTCGGAGGCAGTGGAAACCTTTCCGACCGATCCGGTGGTGCCAGTGTCTTCGTTGCTAAAGATTTTTGTTTCCCGTCGGGACGGTAACAATCCACAGATCTGCAAGATGGCATGGCGTTATCGCCAAGAACCCCCTACAGTTGGACTGTAAGCAGCATAGCCGCCGCCATACCTCGCACGAAAATGGCGCCGGTTTAGAGCAGACGGCCAAATGGCGCGGGATCATGGGAAGATAACGGTCACTTGCCGCGCCCGATTCAATTGAAACGAAGGGAAAGATACATTTTTAGAGATAAAGGGCATTGGAAAGGAGAAATTTCTCTTCCTTATTTCAGACAATGGTTTGCTCTACCTTTCGCTATAGACGAACACGCGGCCCTGACGTCACGCAGCTGCGGTGGCGTTGTCGACGGCACTGCGCATGCCCAGACACTTCGCTTCACGCGAATTCGGCTTCTGCGCACGCGCAGTGCCCACACCTGGTGTGGGCAAACGCGGGTTTGTTTGTAAACAGCGTGTCGGTCTATAGTTCCCAACCAGTCCACTCGGCGCAACGCCATTGGTCGCGCGCTCAATGACATCGAACCAACAACTGGGTTCCGCTACTGAAACTCTCTCCCATGCCCTTGATACGGTGCGACCAACATCAAGACGAGCAAGCAAGGTCCGCGCAGGGTTCGCATATATCACTTTAAAGAAGTAATTCAGCCAAATCGTCAAGAGCCGAATCGTCGAAGGTCAGCTCGTCGGAGACCCGACTTGTCAAATAGGCGAACTCGTGGTAGGTCAATCTTCAGCATGGGGAAACTCGTGGAAATGGGCAACCTATGGAAGTGTAATATGTAGAATTGGTCTAAAAAAACAAAGAAAAAAAATCATCAGCAAGAGTTCTGGGAATGGTATGGAAGCCAAATGCAAAAAAAAAAAATAATTAATGGCAACAAGATGGCCTCTTCGACCAACTGCTCTTCGAAGAGTTGCCCTACTACGAGTTGACCTATTCGACGAAACTGGCCTTCGACGAGTTGCCCTTCGATGAATTGGCGTTCGACGAGTTGGCCTAAACCCTAAAAAGTAAACATAAAGCGCACGTCTGCCTTTCGATGAGCGGAAAAGAGGAAAGGGCATATGATTGAGAGAGCTTTACGCGGACGGTGCTTCCTTTTCCGATGTCCATTTCCAAGTTCCAAGCGTCAAAATTGCCGCCGCATGGGATGAAGAAGAGGTGGGGGATTTCGAAGGCTGAGATAAAATGGGTTTGAAGAACGTGGAAGTCTTTGCAGCTGTCGTTCAAGCGGAAGTCATTGGCAACGAAAAATCGGAACAAAAGAAATCTCGCGAAACGAAAACGCGTTGAAACTTTTGAAAAAAAAAAAACGAGGTTATGTTGTTTTTTTTTTTAATAAGTTTTTTTTTTTAAATTGGCGCAATGTTTGGTTTGGTGGCATTTTATTTTAAAATTGCTTCATGGCGTAAATCCAGGAAGCTTTTGAATTCATTTTTTTACATCATCGTCCTCTCTGTCGCTTTATTTTTCAATATTTGTTCATTGATTCGCAGTGAATCGCTGTTTTCTTTCACCTCCATATCTTTCGTAGCTTTCTTATATCAACTATAAAAGGCATCGGTAATGACAAAAAGGATTTGTAGCAGAGAAGCGTGTTGAAAACTTAAATTAATCCTACACTTATAAGAAGCAGAAGCACATTAAGCGAATTGTTAAAATAAACTGGAAATTGTTCCGATTTGAGGTTCAACCGAAATGATATCCATTTTATCGAACTGGCCAAAAACCCAAGTTACGAAAAACGCCCATTCATCATGGGCTTCTGGAAGGAAGAAACGCGCTACAGCGGTAGCGAAGTTACTCCACCGTCTCAAGGTTCTTTAATCAGACAGTAATTTGCTTACCATTTGGGTCAGTAGCGAGTAGATATACACGCGTAACTTCAGCCGAGGGCCGTTTACAGTCTTGAACAAAAGCAGCTGCAAGACGTGATCGAGTTTGCAATTGTTTGTTACTCCCATACCCACCGATAAAGGTAAGCTTCATAGTGATGAGTCATCAGCCATCTTTGTCCCTAAATACATTGTAGCTAGTTATCTGACGCTTTATTTGAAATTGCAGAAAGCGGGCTTCCATGTACTTAAACGGTAAAAAGGTACGCGACAGAGCAATACAATGTCGCCCGAGCATTTTTGTTTTTTTTTTTTTTGACGGATTACCCAAGGCTCAGAAAGTCGCAATTTTCACTCGTAACGATTGACAATCACGCCCGTTTTGAAATAATCACAAAAATGGCAGCGCGCACAAAAGAGTCTGGGAATGAAATGGCGATACTCAAAACGTAGCTTATTTAACGGCTCTAGTTAGTATTCTGTATCAGTCTAAGGGGTAGAAACCCCTTAAAGAAAAACCAGAACAATTCTTTATTCGAAAAACAAAACAAAACAACATTAGTCGTTTTTACTTGGTTTCCAGGATCACGAATATCGAGATACTTTTTCAATCTGGTGCACGGAGGTTGCATAAAATTCCTTTTAAAGTACCGCTGGAGCCCCTCTTTGCCCGGGCGTGATGTCATATCCAGAGTTCCCAAAACCTCTGCTCTCGCGCATCTTCAGAGCCTATCAAAGATATGCACGCGCACTCTCGCTATTTAAAAAAAGAAAAGGTCAGAAACATACGTCACGACTCGTGTCAGTGCGGGGGAATATCCCTGGCAAGCTCGCAGTTGCACGCGCTGCCCATACAAGCGACACGCGCCTGGCGGGCTCTTTAAATAAAATCGGCGCGTGCGCAGCAAAGACGAGGACGAAGGGAGGACAGGACACAAACGAGGCTCAACTTCCAACTCATTTTTATTGAAACGTGTTCTAGTATTTGTAGTCAACCCTCGTAAGAGAACAAAACACAAAGCAACCGTCACAGAGCATGCGCAAAGTACAGCATTATCTCTCCCTCTCAGGAATGCAAGTTCCTTTTCAAATAGCGCTATCGAAGGCGTAGCAAGGCACGTAACGGCGGCCGAAACATCTGGACTTGACGCTACGACTGGTCGGAGCGTTTTTATGTTTTCTCGCGTTTAGTTACTTCTTCGGGAAAAACAACCGTGATATTCAGTTTCAAGAGATAAAAACACTAAAATAAAGCGCTACCCTTTTTTTTTCTTGAAGAACTTCTTCAGCTTTTCTTTAAATCGCGGTAAAACTGCTAGCACCATGTATGGGCACCCTGCATCCACTAGGAGCCGCTACCGATCGCCCAGCAAGCAGCGCCGCGCGCGGCCTCTTCTGAATCAGCGAGCTCCGTCGCCGCTCACGCTGCTCTCCCGCTTCCGCCAATGTGGTCGGCCATGCAGCCATGTCGACCTTGCGACACCTACCAGTGTACCACTGCAGTCGAGCTGCGACTGCCGAGGTCGCTTCCCGATGAGTACGCGCGACGCCGCCGCCAGAGGCGGGCGTATCGGCACTGAGTTAGATCTGCGGGACGCCCATATCAAAGACAGCCAGCGTACATAGTCTGATGTGTTTCTTCCTGCTTCGAACATGCCTGAGGGGTTTCTGCAGATAGGTTTGACGTCGTGCCTGCAGCGAACAGTGTCTTTCTTGTGACGTGCGACATGACCTCCCAACTCTGCGTTTAGCATTATTTAACTTGCCACCATCCGGTTGGTTTGATGCGAGCGTCGAATTTAACGAGGTTGGAAAGTTCAGGCATTTTATTAGTGATTCATGCTGAAGATGAAAATGCGCCAAAACCAGGATAGCGGGGAAAAAACACGCACCACGGGCTAGCGCTTACTCGCAACTGACCGATTTATTGTGACCTAATAGCGCCTTCGAGGGATCGAGCTTAATTCGTTTAAACTGTAGTTTTCGGATCGGTGGTTTGGGGAAGTGCTGCCTCCCAACTCCCGAACCCCATTAGCAATTCAAAGAGCCGTGGGCCCGCCCGATCCTTAAAAGCGCGACCGCACTGCTTTGGGCGGCTTCGGCTGGTTGATCCCTAATTGTGGAGAAGAAGGAGCGGCTTAGACAGAATGCTGCGCGTCAAAGTGGCCGCTCAATTAAGCCGAGAAACGGTCGAACTTCAGCCGCCGCCGCCAGCGCCAGAGACTTCGATCCAGCGGTGTAATTATCGTCTTGAACTTAACTAATTAAATGTCTGAGGGGTATAGGGACCGGGTACGTCGCTTTCTGTGAATAGCAGTGCGTGCATGGTGCTAAAGCGAGAAAACGAAAATAACGCATGGTTTGCCCGTGACGTCATCGCTCCATGCTGGTGGTCATACCTACTTGCTTTTGACTACATGTTCCGAAAAACTGACTATGCGTCGGAAAGACAAAATGTTTGGCGGCTTAACAAACACGCAGATTCATTCTTCAACAAGGAAATCGAAAACAAAAATGCGAAAGATTGCAGTACTTTGTTTTACAGCAAGTTCGAGCGCAACATACACCATGATCCGATTGAGCCAAACAAGCAGCTCCGAAAAGTGCATCGTCACTCCACTCGCCACTCGTATCCTTAAAGCAATCAGGTGGAATAAATACGCAATGATGCTGCGATTTCTTTTTTTTTTTTCCTGCGTTACTGGTTATAGCTGCTGGTAGCAAACGCAGTCAGACTACGAGCACACCATGAACATGCGCTTTTGGTCCTGGTTGACTGGCTACATCGGTTCGTAGCGTCGGCTGCGTTCGTGCTTAGTGCGAAACGGAGTATAGTCAATTCTGTGCTCATGTAAAATAGAAATGGCTTCTTTTTAGACACAGTTTTTAAATAAATGACGAGCAGAAAATTCGGCAGAGACCCTTAAGACTGTTTACGTCTATGAATGCGAAAGGCATTCCCACACGTAGCGCATTCCCACAACCAGCCTGCTACGTCTTCCATTTCCACAGGTCGCTCCGGCAGTCACAACACACTCCCCCACTGCGCAGGCGCGCCGAACCCTGCCAGCTTCATGACGGCTTCCGTGACGAAGCATTGCGTTGCTGTGCTTTTCTCTGTGTTTTATTTCTGAAGCGCGTCCGATTTGACCTGGAGAACACCCGTCGGCTTCCGTGACGAAGCATCCGCGTTGCTGTGCTTTTCTTTGTGTTTTTTTGTCAATAGGAATTTAGGTGCCGTTTTTCTGCTACAGGCGGTTACGGCGGGCAACACCGGCTTCCCTCCATGGGACAGTTAATGCTTTCGCACTAAAGGAAACGTTTGAATAAAGGTATGTTTGAAACGGACAAACACATTGGGATGCTCATAGCAAGGTAAAAAGAAAACGCGCACGCTTTCTTCACTTCGTGTTCTTTTATTGACATGGATACGCGTTCACGCACACTCACATACATGGACGCGCGCACACACACACTTACACACATTCACATGCACGCGAGAATCTCATATCCACTCGTGCTCCTCCAAAAAATAACCTGTTACGCGGAGTACTGGTGGCACGTGACAGCCGGAAGAGAACAAATAAAGATATTAGGGACTTTTAGCCAAACCGTTACCGCGTTCCGCGTAGCGCACTACCGGAGCCTTCGAAGCATGCCTTTAAGCGCACTCCCGGGTGATACCGTGACCACGAGGCGCGCGCTTAAAAGCATGCTTCAAAGGCTCCGGTAGTGCGGTTCGCGGAACGCGGTAACGGTTTGCTAAAACGCCCTACTATCAAGAATACAGTGCAAAGACGACGCCGGTGTAAATAATCAATCCCAACTGCGTAACCTGCCGGGGGAAAAAAAAGGCGTGTAGGCGAACCCGTCAGTCGAGACCATTCCTAGCCGCATCCTGCGCCAGCCACCGACGTACGTCACGACCCTCTCATTTCACCCCTACGCTGGCACCGCGGTGGAAGCTACGTGCTCGTCGGACCAGTCATACGGCGATCTCTCGTCACGTGATCCCTCTCCGTCTCGTATACCTAAGTGCAGTGAGCGGGGTCGGGTGACGAAAGGGAGGCATTTGATTGGTCCGGCCAGCGTGTATACCTCCGGCAGCGCTGTCAGCTCTGGGGCGAACGCAGCGTGGGCCGGCTTCCACCGCCCGTGCCCGTATTGATCGGAAAGAGAGTGGGCGCACCGGGCGAAGCTATTAAATATTTATCGACGCAGCTCGCGCCAATGATTCCTCCGCTGGCAATCAAGGCGACGCGTCGACAGACACGCACCTCGTTCGTTCTCTTTGCTGTCGCCACTCGCACGCGTTCCCCGGAGTTCACGTTTGGTTTGTTACCGGATGGCTGGGAAGGCAGTCGCCGCAGGTAAAGAGTGTGCCTAGATTACAGAGTCGATCCAGCTGCTTGATTCGGGTCAGGTGGTTTAGAATAGGCAGCGTTTGCAATGTGAGCTGCGAGAAGGTCACGAAAGCCGTGCCAGCCGCGGTCGTCCGCACGCGTTGCACGCGTCTCCGACTGGATGGATGGATGGATGAACGCGAATGGCGTTCCTTTGTAACGGGCGGCAGCTTGCGCCATCTATACTTAAGCAGCCGCATTCCTCTTCTCCATGCGACGACGCCACGCATTCTCACCTGCCACCTATAAGAAGGCGTCCGCCGCTAAATTGCGAACGGTCTCCGGGTTTAAATTGCATCCTCTCTCGAATCGAGGATCTCTACGAGATAACAAGCGACGGGGGTTCGCTTCACGGCGCGGAGCAAACACGCCGGGTGCGAAAGCGGCGGTCACTTTTCTTTCTACGGTTTATGCAGCGCGCGGAAGTTGATTGTTCCCCCGCTCCCTGCACTCTGCTCATTTGCCTGCCCAGAGATGGTTCTGACTCTTTGCTGCCTGCGTTATTTCCTTTAATTCATTAAATGCTAAAGATTTTCTTTCCTCGGTTGCCGTCAGCATTACAGATAGATTAATGACGTCAGGAACGACTATTAAAGCACTTGCCCGGTAACATTTTGTGTTTCTGAGAGCCACTAAATTATATTGTAATTGCTTTTAGGAATATCTTTTGCACAATATCCCAATTTTTAATCATCCGTCGCGCAAGTAATTGTGCGGAGGGAGATTAACTCTTGCCAACTTGTGCGGAGGAAGATTAACTGTTGCTGTTGCCATCGACAGCTGCCGTTGGCATCAGCGGAGGTCCTGACGTAACATCGTGCAAAGAAAGCCACGACAGTTTTTGGCTGCAGTGTAAGTAAAATAACTTCGTTCCAGGGTTGTGCAGTATCGCGATACAAATGTATCGCGATAGTATTTCAGAAACGTTTCGTATCTTTATTTTTGTATTGCGATACAGTTTTTTTCACCAGTATCTGTATTCCTGTATCGAAATGCAATTAGAATGTTTCTTTGTATCGCGATACAATCAGGATAAAATGTATTCCGTAACATTTCTTGGGAAATACCCCCCTTCGCCCCCCCCCCCCCCCCTCCAAACAAACGAAAAAAAACAAGTCCGAACGTTTTTTTTTTCTTCTGATGGCATTTGCAGGGTCAAGGAGATGCTGGGGCATTGTTACTATGCTGACCAAGGTTCCTTCCGATTTTCCAAACTATTTATCTATGCGTACTCTTCTCTCTTCTGAGATGTGTTGCGTAGTCGGGGACTCGAACCAGGTGGCGTGACAGGAGTGGAGTCAGAGCATCTTCTGCATGCCGCCGCAGGTCCTTAGGCAGGGATTTCTTGAGTCATTGTTTGCTGTAATGCAATGCCCGCTGCTAACCGTCTTTCTTGCCTTAGCGTACACAGTACACCCAGCCGACAAAGCTGAGTCACAGTCCGTTGCAGCACGAGCCTGGCGGTGGTTGACTTGAAATAGTAGGATGACTCACGCAGTGAAGTTCAACACATATTCGAATGCGTCTGCGGCTGCGCCCGTAATATTGCACGGCTCAAGGTTACGTCATCAGCCGACGTGAACGTGACCCGCTGGCTCTGGTGATCTGAAACCCAGGAAGGAGGCCGGACGTCGCCTCGCTGTGCCGAGTGCCGACCCAGACTTCGTACACCTGCGACTCGTCTCGAGCGCGGTGTTCCTCGGAGAGCTGGCACCTGTGCCGGTAATATCAGGTCGCAACCCACGAGGTCTCTGTTTGGATGATGCTAGGCGAAACTTGAGGACTGCGATCCATACGTCGGTGGCGGAGGGTCGGCAGGAAGGACCTTCACAACAGGGATGCCGCCGTATCGTTTTTTACAACCGTAACAGAAGTATTCACATGTGTTCCAGGATGCTTCAGGTGCTCCACTATTTTCGAAAATTCCAAATGACACTGCCTGCATGATCTTCAACGAGATGACCTACAACGAAAGTACGTTTTGTCCTTTCACACAGCAGCGTGGTAGAGTTTCATGTTTAAGGCAACACCTGCAGATAAAGAATACCAGTTCATTTCACCGTGACGAAATGTGATCAATGTTGACATTGATCACATGAGCCTTTAGGGTCTTTATGGGACAGAGGTCGTGGTGACGTTTAGATTGCCTTTAGGGTGACATAGAATTTATTTAGAGGCCGAAGTATTTTTGCATCTCTCGTCAGACAGACAGGACGTCGGGGAAGGGACCGCGGTCAGTCCTTGATGGAACGTTTTTTTTTGAGCCCATTAAAGACTCCTCGCCGTCCGAAACAATCTACCTTCAAGGCAAAGTGCCGGGACTACGGAAAAGTAATTTCGGGATCAAAAACTTCTACTTCAAACTTCAAGCTTCATCTCAGTTGGCGTCTCAAGCAAACTTGAGAAATGTATTGCAGTATCAGTATTTTTGTATTTGTATTTCTGCCATCCCTAAAATGTATTCCTGTATTTGTATTTCCAAATACGTTTTGCCTGTATTTAAAATGTGTTTCCGATACGTACCGCGATACTTTTTTTTACAGATATATTTTAGTATCAGTATTTTAGCTACAATTTTAATGTATCCCAGTATTTGTATTTCCAAATACAGTTTTGAGTATTTCTGCCCAAACCTGCTTCGTTCTAAGGAAGCCGAAATTTACGAACGGTATTGAGTTCAGCTCAGTTCTTCGACGATGATCATCGGTCGCACTACCAACCATGTTCATCGTAGCCGGGAATAAGTCAACGCCCGCAACACTGACGTTACCGAGCATGATGTGACATCACGACGCGACCAGCCATGCATACTTGCGATATTTAGTGTGCAGTTGCGTATTGATGTTGATAATTGATTTTAAAAAAAAATTGAGGCTCCTTTTCATTTAATAGATATCACATCTGGTTATATTTCAGCCCGCTCTACGGGACCAGCGCAAAATCTTAGTAACTTCCGGATTTTTTCCGGACAGTCTCTTTAAACCATGCGATTCTTTTTTACGCTGCCCCCAATCCCAAAACTTTGTCCGTCCGTACGTCCGTGCATTTAGCGCTAAATTTAGCGTGCAAATTGATGTCACATGACCCACAAACGAATTCTGTTTCCCCGGTAAATATGGCGGGAAATTGATGTCACGTGAGCTGACATCATGCGATCTATACGCAGATTTAGTTTAAAATAAAATCAACCAACTAAAAAACGAATCCTTCTTATCTACTGGATTTCATGTATTATAGTACTTTGTGTCTCTGTGTATGCTTACACAGCCGGAAGGTAGTCAGCCTCAATGGGCGTCTGGTGTCTCAGTTGTAGATGAGAGATTTAGCCGATGCGGTACAACCGCTAGCCTGGGGTCTTTAACGTCCATCAATCACGCAGTAGTGATACACGACCGCACGCCGGTACGGCGCACATTTAGATCGAAACGGGCAGGGGCGGGGATTGCACCTAACGTATGTCTTTGAAGGTAAAGGTGGCCGCCTATTTTTTTATACTCCATTTCACGATACGTTTGACCGCAGCCGACGCCAGCATTCGAGCAAGTCCATCAAGCAGCGGAAAACGTGCACCGTCACGGGGCTTAAAAACTCTGTGCGCTTGTTATCCCTTACTAAACCAACGACGCACGGTGAATGCTCCATTCTTATCATCAACCGACGCTGCAATCTCATCGGCTGCGGATTAATAAGATGCTCGGAAGCTTCTTAAGTTACCAGAAAATAGGATCGTGATAAGTCGCGAATCAATGTCACTGAGAGCTTAAGAGGAAGGTGAAGCACTTTTCAAGAAATGAGTTTGGAGCGGAATTTTATGCGAAGCTCTAGTTCGTCTGCTTCTTTTGCAGGGATTATGGTGGGTTCAGAATGCTGATTTCTGATTGGCTCTGATTGACTACTGGGTAGACCTCAAGGCAGCTTGCCTTGAGGTCTACCCAACATCCTTCCAATCGAAGCCAATCAGAGCTCGCCGCTGTTTCGACGTCACCACCACAACCCCTGCGAAGGAAGCAGACGAACTCGTGCTTCGCGCAGCTTTTTGTCTCACGATTTCAGTTATCGCACTGAAAGGTCGACCTACAGAATCGTGTTCTGCCGGGAAGAAAGCCGGTTCCAAGTTTTCCTCTCTCCCTTCCTACTCGCACTCTTCTCTCCTTCTCGATAACAAAGCCGTAGTGCTGATAGAGATGCGGTCATCAGCGAAGGTCAGCGCTGGTCACAGATTGGACATGACGGTTGCGTCAAACGTTCATTTCAAACTTGACTCGAAGCCAAGCGCTGACGTAGCACTCGTTTCCAATCTGTGTGCAGCTTTGGACCTCGCTGGTTACGCAAACATTTCTGCACTAGGGCCTTGTCTTCTAGTCGGTGTTGATCTCTGAGTTCTCTGAGCCCCGTTCCGAAGAAAAGAGGAGCATTTCCCTCTTTCTCGAATGGAAAGTTGAAATCGGGTGAGAGTTTCCTCCTTTCCGATTGTTCGCCGGCCTTTAACTTGGACAAAAGTAAACGTGAAACGCACTTATGTCGGAAAATAGGTGAAGAGATTGCCGCGGGGCATTTCGCAAGTCTATCTGCCGCCTGCTAGCTGCCCAAAGCGTCGTGGCGTCATCGTCGACATTCTCAATCCAGCTTAGTGGCGAGGAAGGGTCATGTGACCCCGCTAAGATGTCACTTTCGAATATCCTGTCACATCTGCCATACAAAAAGAAAAAAGACTCTCTGAAGACATGTTCGAAGCAAGCATGCTTGAGTCGTATCCGCAGGTACTTCTGTCATCGTGTCCGCAGCCGCGTCTTTTGAATGATGTGCGAGCAGTTTGACTGCAGCTTAAAACCAGGGTCACACTGCTTACACATCGTGCAAAGGAGAGTCTACAAACTGACTCAAACGCAAGTCACCACGAGGTCTCTGCTTCGAATGCCGCATGGCAACGCCTTCAGCGTGAAGCTTGGCACGCAGCATTCGAACCAGGGTTATTACGGTCACTGGTGTTTGCACATTGTCTTTTGTATGATAAATGAGCAGTCTGTCCCCTGCTTTAGAGGACGAAACATGGGTGGCTAAATCAGAGTGAACTGATACGCGAATGAGCTCATCTTATAAAGGATTTTATACTCCGTTTCACCTTATGACGAAGAGCAGCATCCAATGTCATGGGAGTGTGCTGCGACCTTATGGAGTGGCGCATTGGCGCGCAGGGTGTTTGGTCACGTGATTCGTTCACGGTCCTAGATTGGCAGGAGTGGCTCATAGTGTCCGCTGCGGCCAATCACAAGGTGAAACGAAGTACCAGCCCCGAGATGTTCTGGTGGCGCCCTCTTATGGCTCCAATTCGTGACGTCACGAGCAGGATATGCCTTGCCGTGACGTCGCTTGTTGTAGTCCTGGACGCTTATTATCGGTTGTGAACCAAGAGTTCGATGGCATGTGTTAAAAGGGCGGTGAAAACTTGGAAGCATCGCGTTCTGGAACGAACACCGTGGTAGTTGGCAGTCTTACCAGGCTGTAATATTGCCGCGCGCGCAGTTTGCCAAGTAGGCAGCGCGCGCGTGGCCGAACGGTTATCGCGCTTGTCTCCCACGCGAAAAGCCAGGGTTCGATTCCTGGCCGCGGCTGCACATTTTTGTTGTCGCTGTAATGTGACGTTCTGGTAAATTCGAGAACCGTCTTGCTGATTCGAGGTTAGAATGTTCTAGGCACCGAACCTTCTACGCCGAATGCTCCAGAAGCCAACGCGTGTACAAAAGCGGCTCCGCGTGGCCAGCTGGGGTCAGTTTCGCCCCAGCGTTCGACTTTGCTGTCACGCCGATTTCGACGCTCGCGACGCTCTGTTCTCTTCTGTTCCATTTTTATTTTCGGGCACAAGTTCGCCCTATTAAACGTTCAGTTTAGTTCAGTTTTCTTTGCCTCATCACTTGTCATTCGTGACATTTTGGTGGAGGTGCGGGGTACCGCATGCCCGTGCAGCGTTCCCCTCCAAGAGCCCGCAGTGCAAGTCCGATTCCAAGCCCGGTGAGAAGACAACTCTCCGCGGAACCCGAAACTCGGACCAGCCGCCGCATCAAGGGAGAGGATCCTGAGTACGGCCAGCTGTGGGACAAGCCCAAGCCAAAGAAGACGACGATGGCAAACCAGGCGCAGACCTCGGCCGCTCCCGCCATCGTATACCTGCCCGTCGCAACCAGAACACCGACGCCTTTCCACGGAGACGACCACGAGGATATTGAAGACTGGCTGCAACACTATGAACGTGTAGCCCGCCACAACGGATGGACGACTGACCAATGCCTTCACAATCTGTACTTCGCGCTCGAAGGAACTGCGAGGCATTGGTTTGAAAACCACGAAGCGTCCTTCGCTACGTGGGAGTCCTGCGCCGCCGAGTTGAAGCGAACATTCCTCAACCACCATCGTCGGCAGCGAGCGGAGGACCTTCTCCAAACAAGGGTGCAGGGCCCCAACGAAAGTGTGACCAGCTTCGTTGAGGATGTCATGCGCCTATGTGCCCGAGCCGATCCGGAGGCAGCCGAGGAGAAGAAGCTTCGCGTCCTCATGCGTGGCGTGAAGGCTGAAATTTTCGGGGGCCTTGTCCGCAATCCTCCGACAACTGTCGACGGTTTTGTGGCTGAAGCCACTAACATCGAGCGTGCACTGGCGTCCCGAGCAAGCCACTACCACCGACTCGCCGGCGCGCCTACTGCCCCAACCGTCGCAGCTACCCGTCTGGATTTGAGCACCACCGGTGTCGATGGCCTTCGGGAAATCGTCCGCGACATCGTCCGAGAAGAACTCAGGAAGCTGCTGCCTACTGACAACCAGCCGGCTGCGCTGTCGATCGCCGAAGTTGTCCGCGAGGAGGTCCAGAGGGCATTCCAACCGGAGGCTCCTGCCAGCGTAGCAGCACCCGAGGAGCCGACTCTGACTTACGCCGCAGTAGCTTGGAGACCGGCCCCAGCGTCCGGCAGTATTGGACGTCGCCTCGACGTGACCCACCCGCGCCGCAGACTTTCCAACGTCGGGATGGGCAGCCCCAGCTCGTCCGCACCGAACAACCAGCCCCTAGGAAGACGGATGTGTGGCGCACGGCCGATCGACGACCACTATGTTATCACTGTGGTGAGGCCGATCACGTCTACCGGAGGTGCCCGTACCGACAAATGGGCCTCCGAGGTTTTGCGCCGAACGACCCTCGCCCAAGACACGGCGAACGCCCGCGTGACATCGAGGAATACCTCCGTCGCCCTCCGTCACCAGCGCCGACAGCACCACGAAGTTCAAGGTCTCCATCCCCCCGACGTTCCGCACCGCCATTCCATCGGTCGCGCCGTGACAGCCTGTCTCCCACTTCCCGCCGGGAAAACTAAGCGCGGCAACTCCCGGAGGTGAAGTTGCCGAAGAGGACCGAAGCAAAGAGCCTCCAAGAACGCCGGAGCGCTCCCACTCGCCTGACGTCCCGCATCGCAACGACGCCCCTGCAACGGTGTCCAACAATCTAAACGGTGTTATCGACGGCTACGACGCATCGGCACTCGTGGACACCGGAGCAGACTACTCAGTCATGAGTGGGAGGCTCTCTCGCCGCCTGCGAAAAGTTACGACGCCTTGGGGAGGACCACAGATTCGGACCGCCGGAGGACACCTTATCACGCCTGTCGGAAGTTGCACTGCCCGCGTCGAAATTCACGGCGAAACGTGCCCTGTGAAATTCGTCGTTCTACAAGACTGTTCCAAAGATGTCATTCTCGGCATGGACTTTCTGTGCGAATACGGCGCCGTCATCGACCTGGGTGAGAACAGATCGACGCTGCGGAAGCCTGTTCCGCCTTCAGAGAAACCCCAAACAGCGTCAGCCGCCGTCCGAGTCGCCGCCGCCCACGTGAACCTGCCGCCGCGATCAAGTGTTGTCGTACCCGTCATGGCCGATACAGCTACCTGCGGCGAGGTTGTCCTGGAAGGCAACCTTCAATTGCTTTTAGGAAGAGGAATAGGCGTCGCAGAGGAGTAGCTGAATTTCAGGACGGCCGCACTGTGGTCCTCGTGATCGAACTTCCGAAATGAAACGCAACACCTAACAAAAGGCGCAGCCATTGGCCACGTCGAGGAACTCCACAACACCGCCGAAATCGCCGCCATTACTGACGAACCATCGCCACCTCAACAAGGCAGTACGTCGCCAGCGCAGCTCGACATTGACCCTAAGCTTCCGGGCCCGAAACGACAACAGCTGATTAACCTCCTCGCCGAATACACCGACTGCTTTGCGACATCATCGAAGGTACGCCAAACCGCCGTTGCGAAGCACCGCATCATTACCGAGGACGACGCGTGCCCTGTGCATCGATCGCCGTACAGAGTCTCCGTAAAAGAAAGGGAGGTAATCCAGGAACAAGTTCGAGAGATGCTGAACGACGACATAATCCAACCTTCGAGCAGTCCGTGGGCCTCTCCAGTCGTACTGGTTAGGAAGAAGGACGGAACGCTTAGGTTCTGCGTGGACTACCGGCAGCTGAACGCGGTGACGAAGAAAGACGTCTACCCACTCCCCCGTATCGACGACACGTTAGACCGGCTACGCCACTCTCGATACTTTTCATCGATGGACCTGAAGAGCGGCTACTGGCAGATCGAAGTCGACGAACGGGACCGAGAGAAGACAGCTTTCGTCACGCCAGAGGGATTGTACGAGTTCAAAGTGATGCCCTTCGGACTATGCACGGCTCCAGCTACTTTTCAGCGCGTCATGGACACCGTACTGGCAGGACTGAAGTGGCAGAGCTGTCTCGTCTACCTCGACGACGTCGTAGTGTTTTCCGGCGACTTCGACGAGCACTTGCGACGACTCCGAGCTGTTCTCCAATCCATACGGACCGCCGGACTCACCCTCAAGCCGTCAAAGTGTCGGTTCGCCTATGACGAATTGAAGTTCCTAGGTCACGTGGTTAGTAACGAAGGCGTTCGCCCAGACCCAGAGAAGACTCGCGCCGTCGCAGCATTTCCAGCACCGAGAGACAAGAAGGCCGTGCGAAGGTTCGTTGGACTATGTGCCTACTATCGACGCTTCGTCCGGGATTTCGCAAGGATTTCCGCACCGCTCACAAATCTCACGAAGGACGACGAGAAGTTCGAATGGGCCGAGGAGCAGCAGCAGGCATTCGACGAGCTGAAGCGACGACTGCAGACTCCTCCTGTTCTTGGACATTTCGACCAGGATGCGAAAACCGAGATTCACACGGACGCAAGTAACGCAGGACTTAACGCGGTACTGGTTCATGTACAAGAAGGAACCGAGATAGTCATCGCTTACGCAAGTCGGACACTGTCCAAGGCGGAGAGAAATTACTCCACGACTGAGAAAGAATGCCTTGCGGTCGTCTGGGCAATCACGAAGTTTCGTCCGTACTTGTACGGGAGCCCGTTCCGTGTAGTCACGGACCACCACTCGCTCTGCTGGCTTGCGAACCTCAAGGACCCGTCAGGACGCCTCGCTCGGTGGAGTCTCCGACTACAAGAGTTCGACATGACTGTGGTCTATAAGTCGGGCCGCAAGCACAGCGACGCCGACTGCCTGTCCAGAGCCCCCGTCGAAACACCTTCCGGCAGCAGCGACGACGATGACGACGAGTGCTTCCTAGGCGCGGTGAACACCGACGACATGGCACGACGTCAAAGAAACGACCCTGAGTTACGCGCGCTAATCGAGCACCTCGAAGGACGGGGGGGTACTATACCCCGTGTTTTCTTGAGAGCCCTGCCGACCTTCGTCCTCCGACAAGGTGTACTTTACAAGGAGAACGTCGGAGGCAACAGCTCGCCATGGCTGCTGGTAATCCCTACCGACCTTAGAGCGGAGATCTTGCAAGCCTGCCACGACGACCCGACATCCGGACACCTTGGCTACAGCCGTACGCCGGCCCGGATTCGTGAAAGGTATTATTGGCCCAAGCTGCCGAAGACCGTACACCTCTACACACGGTAGTGCCACGGGTGCCAGCGACGCAAGAAACCACCCACGAAGCCGGCAGGTCTCCTGCAGCCGATTGCTCCCCCAACCACACCGTTCCAGCAGATCGGAGTGGATCTACTTGGTCCTTTCCCACCATCGACGCAAGGCAACAGATGGATAATCGTCGCCACAGATTATCTCACGCGGTACGCCGAAACGAAAGCCCTTCCTTCTGGGACTGCTGTGGAAGTCGCCAAGTTTTTCATCGAGTCCATCGTCCTCCGGCACGGCGCTCCCGAGGTTCTGATCTCAGACCGAGGATCATCATTCATATCCCAGCTGACGCAAGAAATCCTTCGTCTCAGCCACACCAGCCATCGTCGCACCACTGCGTACCACCCGCAGACCAACGGGCTGACGGAGAGACTCAACAAGACCATCGCGGACATGATCTCTATGTACGTCGACGTGGAGCACAAGACATGGGACGAGGTGTTGCCATACGTCACATTTGCCTACAACACGGCCGTGCAAGAGACCACCGGGGTAACACCCTTTCAACTGGTGCATGGTCGCAAGGTAACGACAATGCTGGACGCGATGTTACCCTACGAACCGGCTGTCGACGGAAGCGACGATGCCCAGGTGGTTGCCCAACGGTCAGAAGAAGTCCGCCAGCTCGCCAGACACCGTATTCAAGCCCAACAACGAGTCGACACTGGCCGCTACAACCTTCGTCGTCGGGACGTCCACTTCCAGCCCGGAGACAGGGTGTGGGTGTGGACACCGATCCGCCGCCGTGGTCTCAGCGAAAAACTCTTGAAGCGCTACTTCGGACCCTACAGAGTGCTCCGCCGACTTGGAGATCTGAACTACGAGGTGATGCCCGACGGAACACGGACTTCATCACGCCGCCCTCCACGACCAGAAGTCGTCCACGTCGTGCGCATGAAGCCATACTACGCTCGATAGGACTGTGGACCTTATGTGTTCTAAATGCCTCTTTAGCTTACCGTTCTTTTTGTTTGCTTTGTTTTGCTCTGCATCGGGGCGATGCACTTTTTAAAGGGGGGGAGTAATGCCGCGCGCGCAGCTTGCCAAGTAGGCAGCGCGCGCGTGGCCGAACGGTTATCGCGCTTGTCTCCCACGCGAAAAGCCAGGGTTCGATTCCTGGCCGCGGCTGCACATTTTTGTTGTCGCTGTAATGTGACGTTCTGGTAAATTCGAGAACCGTCTTGCTGATTCGAGGTTAGAATGTTCTAGGCACCGAACCTTCTACGCCGAATGCTCCAGAAGCCAACGCGTGTACAAAAGCGGCTCCGCGTGGCCAGCTGGGGTCAGTTTCGCCCCAGCGTTCGACTTTGCTGTCACGCCGATCTCGACGCTCGCGACGCTCTGTTCTCTTCTGTTCCATTTTTATTTTCGGGCACAAGTTCGCCCTATTAAACGTTCAGTTTAGTTCAGTTTTCTTTGCCTCATCACTTGTCATTCGTGACAATATGCCCGTCGTTTTACCCAACTGTGGAAAGACGATCAGAGTGGCGCATTTGGTCGCACATGTCACCAAGAGGTAACTGAGCATGAACGCTTCTGCAAAATGTACTGGGGCCGAGAACGTGTCAAGCCGCGTAGCGCGGCTTTTTTTCTTGCCTCCACCATTAAGTAGAATGGAAATAAACTGTTTTTATTACCGCCGTCATAAATGACCACTTGCATTTAGTTTTGCTCTGGTCATTACAATTCATGGTTATTGTCACGCGTGAGACCTTCGCACATTTAAAGACGTAGCCGTCGTGTTGTTCCATGAGTTGTCTCTCTTGAATTTGCATAGTATTGTGTGTCGCTCGGTGACGGCGCTCGGGAAGGAACCTGCAAACTTCCAGCTATGAGAGGCTGCGCCGCACAAATATTGACTTTGCGGCTTGTCGGTTTACAAAAAATAATAAAAGCAAGCTCGGATTCTTTTTTTTCCCAGTGGCTTTTGCAGAAAGATGTATAATATGCTATTTATGACTGCATAATGGCACCGCTAATTAAATTTGGTCGGGCGCCAGGACTAATCCAATTAAGCCAAGATTCTGCTGCGTTACTTACATCAGTGGTAGGACCCGGTTCGGGCGAATCTGAACACAATACAAAACTAATAAAAGATGCTCGAGTGCGGGGTGTCGGTAACAAATCAGTATACACAAACAGAAAAGACGAGAAACGCTAAACCGCTGTTCATTGTCGTCTGCGATTGTTGCCCATAGCGCTTGTAGAGCTGTAAACACCATACCCTTATCCGCAGTTCCAATATTTGCAAGGCCTGAGCTATGAAGAGTCAAGATTACAAGTTCTCAATGCGTGACGCTGCGTTTCAGTGGTTTTATTTTAATGCGTCAGCATGAGTACAACCTGACAGGTAAAGGCTGATGGCGTCCGTTCGTGGACAAAACAGTGGAAATGGAATCGCGTCGCGTAGAGAGGAGGAGGGGATTGAATGACAAAGGGGACGTCACGGGGCGGAAGCCAATGCGCGCGTGCGTGCTGGGGCGAGTCTGAACTTGCAGGTGTGCCCAGCGCGTATGCCGTGGTTTGTGCTACAAAATGGAGTGTGAACCATATACTAGCACTGGTCCAAGTAGGCGGCAAAATAAAAAAGGGAAGATCCATCAGTGGATCCTTAGGGATTGCGTTAGCATGGTCTTTGTAAAACGCAATTCACGTTCCTTTTTGGGAAACGCTAACACTAACCGCGTAAGGAAGCCGAAAAGAGGCAGCAAAATATAGAGGAAGCAAAAGAGAAAGCCAAGACAGAAAGCCAAGACAGAAAAGAGAAGAATTCAGCATTAGCCTTTCACAAAGGGGGACGTTCGTGTCATTTCCCAGGGCCATGTTAACGCATTCCCTAAGGATCCAGCAAGCAATATTCCTTTAATTGTACTTTGTGAAATTTGGCTCAGTCAAAACCAAAGTTGGGGTTCCACTTCAGCGTGATGATGGACCAGGTTTTGATATAAAAAAGCTGAGCATGCTATACGTCAAAGTGGTTGAAAACAAACCGGATTTCTTCTAGCGAGACATCAAGGCTGTATTGTCTTTTATGCCCCTCTTTCGATTTAGCTATCGAGAGACCAACACGCTCACCTAACCAACGCCAGTCTTGCACTGAAAAAAACTCTAGTGGTCCTTTTTGCTCTAGAAAGCCACAAAAACACCCGTAACACGGTGTATCATGCTCGTGACGTTGAATAGCATTTTAAATTGACCTCCAACAGCAAAACGCATGTAACCGAAAGAGTTTTAACACACCGTAGCACGGAGCACGTAAAGCGAAAACTCGCACCGGACAACCCAGGCATTCTGTGCCCAATCTTCAAGCTTGTCTGGCTCTACCTGAATGAGCAACGTACGCGCTGTCACCTATCACTGTTGCATGGTTCACGTTAAAAAGGACCAGACCAGAAGTCGTATGGCAGCGCTTAAGTTTATTGTGAAGAGCGTGAACCAATGTTTCAATACTATGAGAGAACAAGGTCGCGCTATCTGGCTGAGTCTTTATTTGCAATTTTTTGTCCATGGAAGTGAACCAACGGCATTTGATGGGTGACAACCAATACATTAAATTTCTACCGATTGCGCTTCTTTAAGGACTTTCAAACGTCAGGTCAATTAAGCGTTACCTCATTGTTGCTGCAAGACGGCAGCCTAAAAAAATGGCGGGCGTGGCGACTGCGATGGATACATAACACAAAAGACATGGTGTCCGCACAGAATTATCTGTGCGGAGACACTTTAAGTATGTTCTAAACATGTTTGCATGTCGAACATGTCCGGAGACAGTTTTTTTGTTTAATGATCAATGTGGCAGGACCCTCATGAAAAATCACAATTCAGACGCTGTCTGCAGCTTGTCTTTTGTATGATGTAGTAGCAGTGTGGCCCTAAGATTCCGGCCTAAGCCGAAGTGAACTCCGAAACCCAAATGACGACGCAATAAGTGTGATCCCAAACGACAACGTACAGCGTTTCTTACGTTGTCGGTGACTGTCGAAGTGTTGTTTCTCAGGAGTTTGTCTCGCGTTCATGCGCATTTATTACAATAGTGTATTTGTGTGTGTGTGCGTGTGTGCGTATCGCCTCGGCCTAGTAGAACCGATTTGTTTTCGAGACGTTTTAGCTATTCTACTCGACCGCACCGAGATTAAGCCCTTCTAACCTATTCAGAAAAAAAACCGCGTCAACAAATTTTGCGAACTCATTATACGAGCAACAGCGGAGTCGGGTTGCGGCTGGCCGCGCTCTGGAAACCAGACGTACATCAAAACCATACCAAGATATCAACAAAACAACAAGGGCGGTCTAGCCGAGTCATTAGCTGGTCGTATACTTCGTTCGCCCTCTATTCCCCATAGAGCCCACGTCTCGGGTCTCAAGACACCCCCGAGGCAAAACCGCCGGTGTTGGCGTCGAGCCCGCGAAGATACCGAGCCTTTTTCGCTTTCACGAGAAGGACTTCCCGAGTTGTTAATTAAGCCTCCTCAAGAAGCTAATGGAGTTATGATGTCGCTAGGCTCCCAGAAGTGGCTAGAAGCAACGGAGCGCTCCAGGTGACTCTTAATCTATATATACACACGGAAAGAGGGATGGGTGGATGCGGGCGTATAGGGTAGTAAAGAAGGAACATCCTGTACGACAGATAAGTTCTTTTTGGGAAGCGACCGAAAGAACAGGGGAAGTAACGGAAGCTGGGCAGAGTGCCGGCTCGGCAAGGAGGCAGAGGCGGCTGTCTGAAGATGACAGGTCTCAAGGCGAGGGCTCCTGAGCAAGCAAGTGCGCCTCTGGGTCGGTGACGCTGGGTCATGGTCCGATTCGAGCGTGTTTTTGCTTTCACGGGGACGATAATTTGGGGCTACACCGCCTAGTGCTGGGAAATAAATGGAGGGTATCCGGACAAGTCGGGGTCTATTTTTGTACCGTTTTAAAGGGGTTTTCTGTTCAAACTTGGTTTCCGTGAGGGTTGGTTTGGTTCCCCGTGTTTATTGCTACATTTTGTTTTTAGTTCAGTCCGAGGAAAGGCGAATTGGTGATCACATAAATCGTGCCATATTTTAAAGCTCAGCTGCCCTTATCAACGGACCGGTAAAGTCGAGTTCATTTTCTGTGCCCGTTCTGACTACGCCTTGATGCTTCGCTCAGCATGCCAGCCAAAAAGCAAAACACTCGAAAGTAAACGTTCGTTGATGTCTGTGTACATACACGAAGGTCCCGTTGTTCTACTATGTAGTCCCACTTGTTTTACAGGGGAGCTCAGGCGCTTTCCTGAACTTCCAGAACAAAACACATTTTCACATAACCCATTTGTCCTTCCTGCAAGCGATCTATTATCTCCAAATTTAAAATAACCATCGAGAAAGCGGCAAATAAAGGTTATGCCGAAACAAAAAAGTTTTTTCGCGCTTTTCAGTGGGGTGATGTCACATGTCTTGTGACCTGCAAGTCGCGTATTAAGTATAAGAAGAAAAAAAAGCGTATCTTGAACATTTATTTTGTTTTACTTTTGTTGTTTCGAGCTTCCCCCATATTCACTTCAAACCATCAAACTTCGTGTAACCCGTCGGTGTAAAATCTTTACTGTATCTTCAGCACAACTTTTGAAGTCACGTTTTTAGTTTTGCAGGTAGAGCCTCTCAGCTTTTAAAACCAAATTAAAGAAAGAAATAACAAGATTTGCGAAAAATGTATTGTGACTTGTAATTTGGGTTCTTAGTTTATATGTGTCTATTAGTATGCTGAACCAATGTTGAGGGCAATCAGTGACTATCAAAATGTCGCCCTTCAAAGCCACTGTCACATTGCTAATACATAAGATAAAACAAAAGATAAGTCCGCACACACTGTCAGAGGGGTGTTTCTTCCTTTATGACGCTCATATAACAACGATCATAACTAATGAAAGACGTTTACAACTCCCTGTGATGCCGAGTTAGAGCGCAGCTCTTGAGGAGGAGGAGGGGCGGGTACGGAGGGAACGGTATGCCCCTACTCCTCATCCGTACCCTCTCCTCCTCCCTCCTCATCTGCTTCTCCCGTGCTCCTCGCCTTCTCCTCCTCCTCTTTTCCTCCTTCTCCTTATCCTCTCTCCCCCCCTCGCTCCTCCTCCCTCCCGCACGGTGCATTATGGGAAATGTCCCATAATGCAGCGCGCGTGTCACCGCGGTGCACAATGGGACGTTTCCCATAATGCAATGCGCAGTTACGCCGACGCCGACGCCACTCACGCCGCAAACGGGCGCCTAAGAGCTGCGCTCTAAAAAAGAACTGTGTGCAGTCGATATGCTTGAAGCATACTATTACACATGTATATAGCAAATATGCTTCTAATATGCGTGTCCTCAGTTAATTCTGTCATTATTTCTGCAGCGAACACAGTGTCATTTGCATGATATTTGAGCAGTGTTGCGGCTTAATACAAGGCAAGCCGTTCCAACAAAAATTTAATGTTCTTTTTTTCTTTTTTTTTTTTGCGCGAAAATAAACGACGTGTTCCCGAACGCTCATTCTCCACCCAAATCATAGCGCTAGAAGTCCGAACCAAATGTTTGGACCTCTGGCGCCATGGCGCTCAAAATTCGTTGATGTCTGTTGACGTCTACTCTTTTTTTTTTTTTTTTTGAGTAAAACTCACTTTAACTGCTTCTTGCGCGGGGGTTGCGGTGACGTCATACATGCACGGTACACATGCCCGGACCCGTTATTTATCTAAAGTCACGCGATTTTTATTTTAAATGTTCAGTGGGAAAATGGCGGCTGACGGAGCGCTCGAATACATGGAGCTCTTAGGCGCCAGAAACCGAAAACTGCCTAAAATGCTGCCCAATTTTACAATTAAACTTTCCAGAAAAATTGCGTAACTTTTGAATGAGATATTGGTTCGTGCTGATACCTTGGTATCTGGTTCGGAGTTATAGTACTATACTAATATATTTGGGAAAAGAACGAGCATTCGTTGATGCATATTTTATTTTTGCGGATGAAAGAAACACTAAGTTTTTTGGGGGACACCATGTAGCCTGTAGTTACCATTTTCGAAAGCCTCGAAAAAAATAGAACTTCATTAACATGAAGCAACGCACTGGTTTAGAAGTGCATATTAGGCGCTTCTGTTTATATCACGATTCTCAGAAGCATCATTATCTCATAAATGGCATATGACACATCCTTTTTTTTTGGTCTGCACGTTGCGAATTTTACAACGTTTAAGACCTTGTCGGGCACCTACGCTTTGCCCTAGACTGCCAGTTACGTATCATAAAAGAGGCAAAGTAAAGAAATTAACGGATTCAACCTGCCTAGTACAAAGTACAATGAAGTTGGTGGACAGTAGGTGCTCAGCTGCTTTTCAGTCACAATAATCAATTACTGTTTATCCGTTCACAGTGAATATACTAATGCAATAGGTGTTTCGATATAACTAGTGCCAGTGAGCTGCTAAAAGCTTGATAAGAAGCAAAATGTTTTTGTTTTTTGTGTGTATCTGTGTGTGTGTTGACCTCGTTGTATTTGAGTTTTGATTTTGACTCACGTGTCCTGTTATTAAATGGAATTTTTGTGGCAACGTGCGCTTCGATATATTTTCTCTCCTTTTTTTTCTTTTTTGAAGGCAGAATCTTTTTTCCACAAAAGATGGCAGTTTTCATCAGTCATAAGAATGTCAAGGCAGCTAGTGCTGTGGCTAACAGACGTCGCCACGTATGATTACCCTCTAATATCCCTGTTAGACGGCGTTCTAGAGATCCTTTTCACTAAGCTCCTTTATAAAATCGGCCAATCAGCTCGCGATGTTGAGTGCGCACGTGCGCTACGGCGTGCGCTGGTTCGCCAATTTTATAAAGGAGCTTAGTGAAAAGGATCTTTAGAACGCCGTCTGACAGGGGTATAACATATCCTTCAATCATAGCTCGGCGCCATGAATTTACTGTAGCCTCTGTGCAAGAGGCAGGCGGACTTGCTCGCCGTAAAAGCTTCTGTCGATTTGATCAGCCGTCTGCAAAGGTCAGTTGTTAACAAAGGGGCATAAAGCGGAAAACATCTATCACACAAGGTACATATGGCGGGCCTGCAGTAATGTTCGATGTTTGTGGCTTCGGTGTGCGCGAGGTCTCAAAACACAGCGGTTATGTGCGACAGTTGATCACGATTAAATTTAACACTTTATCATATTCTTTCTGCCCAACTTGATGCGCTCCTATCGTACATCTGTCAATGACGGTATACATGAAAGAGAAGCCTGAAACGACGCGAATTGAATTAGCTAATTCAAACATCCTTGATATAGCCATATTTAACGAAAAACGGTTCGTAAAACAACAACAAAAAAACTAAAAACCACACACACACACACACTTGACAAAAATTGCGTTAAGACAAAAAACATTCGTTGATGAAACGTTTTGTCAACAGAACGATACATTCCCGTCGCGAGTACAACTCCCCGCCTGAAACCCAAATAGGAAATGGGACGGAAGGTTCACGACCGTCGACGCGGGGCACGGCAGAGATGAACGACTCGCCCGGGCCGCTCAGATCACAATGTCTGTCCCTGAGAGAGAGAGAAAGAGTGAGAAAGGGAGAGAGATAGGCACGAGAGAGAGAGAGAGAGAAAGGGAGAAAGAGAGAAGCGACTGTAGAACATTGAAACGCTATCTGGGCTTTTGCGAGCGCTCAAAAGGGAGAATGAAAGAGGGTTCTAAAGGGCAGACAATAGGTCCGCCGCCGACGGCGGAAAATACCCGGCGAATAATCCCCGGCACAGCCAGACAAGGCGCCGCTATCGCACTCGGATTCACCATACAATGAACCGCAGCGGGTTCTTCCAGATATTCCAGCCAATCTAACGTCGTGTGACTGTCACGTGAACGTTGGATCCCCACCAATCCAGCGATGCGAACGTATCACGTCACTACTCCCCTTGAGAAGTCGAATATATAGGAATATAAAGCGCCGGAGAAATAACGCCATATATGGTCATCTATACTTATGTACGACGTAACTTGCCCCTCTTGATATGGCCACGTATGGCATTTCTGCGTGAGTTCGTGCGTCTCGCATCGCTGCCCTTCTTTCTCTTTTTAAAAGGCCACATGACACCAACATTGCGCTGGATGTTATATCACGTGACCTCAGGGAGTTGCGGAGCGACGCGAGGGGCGCGTAGTCACGTGGATTGGCTCGGATTGCTCGTAGCCTCGGCTGCGGTCTATCGGGGGAGTGAAAATGGAGTGGGCAGCGCGAAGCCGAGAGGGAGGAAGGAGAGGGAGGAGAAGGAGGAGGGGAGAGGAGGCCGGTCCGCCGACCGGATTTGGAAAGCGGCGACTCTGAAGTCTCCGGGTCATTACGCGGCGCTCTGTTTTAATGACGGAGCGGCTCCGTGTTTGGCCGGCCCCCGTTTCAAAAGCAACAAGGAGAGGGGGGGGGGGGGGGGTGAGCCCCGTCGCTTCGTTCGCCCGGCATGCCTAAAGCAAACCCAGTGGCGACGGTGCTGGGTCCGGGGCGGGCCCTTATGCAAAGCAGGAGCAGCCGGGGTGTTCGGTTCTCCCTCTTTCCCTCCGTCTTTTTCTTTCTCTCTGTCTCGTCCCCGGTCGTGAGCGAGTTCGACTAATGACGACTGCGAAAGTGCACGCAACATGAAGGACGGGCTCTCGCGCAGGGTTGCTCCCGCCAGAGCGCGTCGAAGTTCCCTGGTGCTCGCTGCGTCGAGAGTTCCACGCCTCTCTGCACGCTATTACAGCACAGATTTTCATGTGGCGCCCTCTTATGGTTCGTCTCCGTGACGTCATGACCAGGATTTGCCTCACCTTGACGGCACGAGTTGTAGCCCTGTCTACTTATTATAAGTCGCGAGCGGCAAGTTCGATGGTGTGTGTAAAGAACACGATGGAATCTTGTAGCCATCCGTAACCTAACAGCTTCCAAGTTGACCCACTGACGTTGCCGTCGGAGAAAGCAGAATGAATCCTAGGAAAGACGTCGTGGTACGGCGCCTGGAACGCGTCTCTAGAGGGTCGTAGGGAACCATTTTTGCACATCCGATACGGTACGATGGGTTCTCCGGTACGCACTGCGCATGCGCTACCACGCAAGACTTGCATATGCGCGGGTCGTGCAAAAACGGTTCCCTGAAAATCTCTTCTGACTGGTCTGTTTAGCGTCTTGTTGCTCCCAAGCATCGAAAGTTGTTCCAAAGTGGCAACAAATGGCGTCACAGAGGCCGGAGTGCCACGTTATCGGTGGTCCCGATCCTGGCGGTTGGTTTTAGAATTGGTCCCGTGAAAAAAGAACGAGCGGACACGAGTGTCGCTGTCGTCAAGGCGCGTCCCGACTCCTGACTCTGCCGAAGCTTCCGTGGACTGTGAAGCTGGAGAGACACCTGCAGCAGAACAGGCGTCTCCCACATCCAGCACCGCTGTTGTTACAGCGACAGGAACGCTTCCGGCGACATGACACTTCTGTGACGTCATTTGCCGGAAATGAAGGGGTCACTTTCTTGGACGTGGTAAACACACCGGTCAGAGCGCATTCCGAACAACGTAGTCATAGCTTTTGTCCAATCGTAGAAGAAAGCGACGCTTCTGGTCGAGCACGTTGATAATTGACAATTCCAGTGATCGCCGTCAGGCGCGCTCCCGTTTTTTTGTCCAGTGACTCATGTAACGCGTTTTGAGCATGCGCGGTAGCTCCGTTCCACGTAATATCAGACGCTCCGGTTGTGTTAACAACTCAGGGACGGTATTTATTTCTTTATCTGGGGGATGGAGGTATTGAGAGGTGTTGAAGGATTCCAATAATCGGATTCTGCGTGCCGCCATCTTTGTTTACTTCCTCGGAGAATGGGATCAAAGCCTGTGGAGTAGTGTCGCGAATAAAAGCGAGTGGATGCATGTAGAACTTGAAATAAAGTTTTGGATAAAAAAACAAAACTTGAGCTAAAAGTAAAAAAACAAAAAAGAAATGTACCAGCATCCTGCGTTGGCGACAGAAGGGCGACTGTCCCGAAGCACTGCGGTACCGCTGCTCTTATAAACCCTGCCAGCGCTTATCACACAAGCGAAAAATGCTGAGTCAGCGAGCTGTGGACGCGTGCGCAGCGTCTCATAATTCGTAGAAGAGAACTACAGCGCACGCTCAGAATTCCTGCCACAGCCAGTGCCTCCTAGACAGCTCTCAAGCCTGCGCAACACGTGACATGACGCCACGTCCCGGAGTCCTGCACGGTCGCTGATTGGATTCGAGTGCCGTGTCAGCCTTCGCGTGGAACTATGATAGGAAACGAGTCCCACTCGAACGCTGACGCGGAACTCGCATTCAATCGGCACCCACGCAGGGCGTTTAGACGGGACGTCATGTCACGTGACGCTCAGGCTTTGAAAGCTTTCTAGGAGGTGTTGCCACAGCCCGAGAGACAAAAATAGCAGCGCGCAACAGGCGATTTTTGCGAAGGCCTATAGACCAACACGCGGCGCTGACGTCACGCAGCTACGGTGGCGCTGTCGACGGCACTGCGCATGCGCAGACGCGTCACTTCACGCGAATTCGGTTTCTGCGCACGCGCAGTGCCCACACCCGGTGTGGGCAAACGCGGGCTTGTTTGTAAACAGCGTGTCGGTCTATACCCGCGTTCGGAAATATTTGAACCTGAAGAACACACGATGGCAGTCGATTATGAAGTGAAAATTTTCAGAAGAACTATTAATTCTTAAAAAAAAAGGACCAGGCAGAGCGGTGTTCGAATATATCTCCTCCGAGTGTCAGCCGCGCGCATTGCCAGCTCTGCCATGCACGCGTGTCCTTTTTTCTGTATTGAACTGCAGTTCTTCCTCGTGTCGGCCGCACGTTTTAAGAAACAAAGCACACAATGACTTACGCACTTACAAATCGTGCTTGTTTGACAGCGCTTAGGACAGTCGAAGCCTGTGCAACAAAATGTTAACGTCGCACATCGTTAAGACCTGCGACGACCGAAAGACTGGGGACAGGACACACGTGTTTCGTGTGTCCTGTGCCCATTCTTTCCGTTGCCTTCGGTCTTAACGATGTGCAACCTAAACCAGCTCTCCTGTTTACTAGCTTTATCATTCAATGTTAACGTCATCGTTGTGAGATGGAGCGCAGAAGCAGATTGAAACCGAGTGCCGCGTCAGCACTCATGTTCAATCGGTGTCCAAGGACGCTTGGCGTCGGGCTCGGGTTCCATTGCCGAGCTTTTGTCGTCCGAGTGCGTTGACGTCACATGAAGGTCTGAGAGTCTCTTTAGACTATCATTTTATAGTCACTGACAGTTTAAGAAACGCAGGGTCTGACTTGATGTATCAACACTTTGGGATTAGTTCCTCGGTCTTCTCTTGGAGAATGCTGCAATCCTACGCGGAGCGCTAGTTCGTCTGCTTCTTGCGCGGGGGTTGCGGTGACGTCAGGAAGCCGAGTTCTCATTGGACGGATCGTGGGTAGACCTCAAGGCAGCTAGCATTGAGGTCTACCAACTGTCCTTCACTATGAGCCAATCAGAGGTCGGCGCCATTCTGACGTCATCGCACCCGTGCGAAAGAAGCGGACGAACTAGCGCTCCGTATAGGCTGCAGAGATATAATGAGATGCTTGGGAGGGACCTTGCCACGCCATTCCTTTCTTACGTTGTCCATATAGAGTTTTGGTATTGCGTATAGGGGAAAAACATCAGCGCTGTGCGTTTGTGTAAGCGTTGCGTGCTCCACGCTTCACGTGCGCATCGTCGTCATGCGCCAATTTAAGACAGGAGTTTGGTGATTCGCGCACGCGAAGTGTGGAACACGCAACGCCAACGTAATTACACAGGCCTCGTGTTCCCTCGCTCGGATACGCAATAATAAAACTCACGAACACGTTTTAGGATTGCATCACTCTTCTGCGCATCATTGTGTCTTGGGCTTCCGTGACGCTCTTTCTGCGTTAACGCTTTAGAATTGGTTAAGATAAGCGTGAGAATAATATTGACGAAGATCTGAAAGACTGGTTTTATTCAAATTGTATAACCTGTAAAATACACTGCCTTCATAGCTGCAATTGCATCATGACCTATATAACCATACTTTTGAAATATGGACTGATAGTACCGGTAAACCAGGCTGCCTTCACAGTTGTAATAGGATCATGGCCCATTCAACCATAGTTTTGAAGAGATAACATATTTCAGCTTATTACCCAACTTATCGTGACAGTTATTTTTCCACCTATCGTAAGTCTATCTAATTTAAAGGAAGATCCAACGGTGGATCCTTAGGGAATGTGTTACCATTACCCTTGGGAAATGCCACACTCGTCCAATTTTAGAAAACGCTAAAGCTGACCTCTTCGTTTTTTTCTGTTTTCTTTTTCTTTTCTTTCTCTTTTGCTTCCTATTTTTTGCTGCCTCCTTTTGGCTTCGCTACGGGGTCAGTGTTAGCGTTTCTCAAAGGGGAGCATGTTTGGAGTTTTCCAAGGGTCATGCCTACGCATTCACTAAGGATCCACCAATAGATCTTAACTGAATTATTTTTTTTTTCCGGCGAAGCGGGCTCGCCGAGCCCGCTTCGCCCCAGCCTCTGTCGCACGCTGACCCGCGTCGGCTTGCCGCATCTCGCGCCGCTTTTCGGTCAGCCGAGATCGGCGCTGCTTCCGCTCCACCGTCTCGATCGCCTGCAAGTTCAGACTCGCCCCAGCATCCGCACGCGCATTGGCTTCCGCTCCGTGACGTCGACTCCCTCTCGCCTTACCGCGCCGCGCGCGCAATGGCTTCCGCCTTTTGCCCCGTGAGGTCGCCTCCCTATCGACTTTGACATTCACTACTCTCCTCCTCTCCGCGTGGTGGGCTTTCCTTTCCACTGTTTTGTCTGCAGACGGACGCCGTCAGCCTTTCACGGTCATGTGGGTAGTAAATTATAATGCTCACGCATTAAAACGTAGAGTGAAGACGGTATCACGCAAAGGTCAGTACTTTCTGAATAATTATGCAACGAAACGCAATAGCCCTGCATATTATAATATAGGGTGGTCCAAGTCACCCAGGCTCGATCTAAAAGCTCGATCTAAAATGGACCGTAAAAATCGACGCCTGCACGTAGTAATGTAAACTTTTCATCAAAGGTGTATTTCACAGGTCGGTTTTTCTTGTAAAATTACAAAGCGTAGCTCTCTTTCTGTAAAAAATAAAGCCAAGAAACTTGCCAGGGTCTACGGCGGGCAGCGACGCAGACGACAGGGGTTCAGTAGCGGGGGGTGTTTGGCGTTCGCAATGATAGATGGCGTAGGGAGCAGCGTCCGAAGGTGCAGCCGACCAGCGAAAGAAAGCAGACGACACGCAGACGAAATCCGTTGGCAGCAAAAGCGCCACCGTTATGCAGACGCGTTTTTTTACTTCAAGTTTTGCTTTTATTGTCCGCATTTATTTTTTAACTGAAGGTACATTTCAAAAAGATTATGTTCATTTTAATAAACCACGGTGGTCGCGAGCCGTCGCGATAAGGAGATAGCGCCATCTATCAATACGAACGCCGAACACACCCCACTACTGAGCCCCTGTCGTCTGCATCGCTGCCCGCCGTAGACCCTGGTAAGTTTCTTGGCCTTATTTTTTACAGAAAGAGAACTACGCGTTGTAATTTTACAAGAAAACATCGACTTGTGAAATACACAATTGACGAAAAGTTTAGATTCTACGTGGAGGCGTCGATTTTTACGGTCCATTTTAGATCGAGCCTGGTGACTTGAACCACCCTATATACTGCCATGTATGACGCATAGGCCTCTATCTCTACATTCACCAATTTTGATTTGTGAAAATATTTGGTAGTAGTACGGGTTCTTTCGTTGCTCGGTCACCTTGAGCCGTCCGGGTTGCCAGGTCCGGATGGGGTGACGGACTTCGTTGTGGGAAGCTGGGCGGGTCTTGCCGGAGGCGAAGTTGCTTCCCTTGGCCGTCGACGACTAATTCGGTTAAACTTTAGAATTACTTTTCAATAAACAATTTAATACGTTGGTAGCGGATGAAAATACAAAGACAAACAACACTGCGAAATGATAACTTCCCCTGAACGGGGTTGGGAAGGAGGTGGTCGGGTGTTAGCTTATCCAAGCTCGGGAGTTGGCTGGCTCGTGGGATTACGTCCCGATTACGGGGACAGAAGTCCCTCGGAATCCCACGAACTGACTCGATTACGGAGCGTCAGCTCTCGAGTTCCAGCACGAACTAAACTCACTTGCTAAGTTCCCCCTTCAAAGTCACTTGTTGGTCCGTCCCCTTTTAGTGGACCAGCGAATCCTCGACGCGTCGTCAGACAGGCGTTTCCCACCGGCCGAAAGGCCACAACCAATCGGCTGACTTTCTCGCCATATGGCAATTGCCTATATTCCCGCGTGGGAACCCACGGTCTGCGTACATCTCACGGCCAAAGGTCGGGCCGGCTCGGATGTAAGCAAAGCTATTTCTCGCAATGCGAGGCAGACAGCCGACCCGGTGTGGATAGCGGCGAATAAGTGAGCCATCCCGTCATTCATTATGCTAGACGTGTTCTGACGTTGCCGTTCTGCCGTGACCCCCCACACGCGGGCGAGAAAGACCACACCGATGTAAACGCGTTGTGTAAACGGTGTCGGCCAGAGTCCCCGCGTTCTCCCGGCCCAAAACGCACGCTCCGATTCTCGGCAGAAAACGCGCGTTCCGAACATCTCGTCGTAAAGTACGCCTGTCTCTCGAGGTCGCCGACCACGGGGAGTGTTTACGCCAACGCTTTCCCCCCAGCCAAATATCCCTGGTGCTAACGGCCCACCCGCGGAGCCCTCGTCGATCCTTACACCTCCCCCCTTAAGACTCTTGCTGGACTGAAAGAACATCTAAGAGTCAAACATAAAAAAAGGATCGAAGACATCATTTGCTTTTCTACATACGGTGCAAAGGACGCAACTAACGTTGTAAAAAAAAGGTTATCTTCGTAAACATAAGTACATAATACTGAAGATGAATACGTATACGCGTGACATAACGGAGCTCTTCAACGTTGCAGAACCAAAAAGACACAAAAAAAACGCCATTTGACACGCGCCATGCAATGTCCCCATATCGAATGACAGTACGTCACTATAAAATAAAATACGCGCACATGTCACAATGCACACGTCAACGTATGCGCAAGGAAGCAAAAAGAAGAAACGCTGAGCGGACCACGCCTGCGGTAATAACCGCGCATCAAAACAAACAACAACAACAAAAAAAATGCTTCGCAACACAATTGTCTCTAGGCTCGTGCACTGGAAAATCTGAAGTCACAGCAGTCCCGAGGTTTGACGAAGTCTCTTCACGCACGGACACAGCAGCGAGGCCACACTTCTAGGATATATAAGTCAGGCCGCGCGGCAAGTGGAACCGCCCATGCTCTCGGGTGGGCGCAGCGCTGAGTCAGTGGTACCCCGGTTCGGCTGAAAATATCCAGCAGTGCGTCGCAAGTCGCCTTTGCCGTGAGATTACGCAAAGGCACTACCCTGGCCAGCGCGTGCCAAGGTCGATCGGACACAGCGCATATTTGTGTCCCCTGGCCGACGGAACGTCAACTTGGCCAATTAAGTCGATGTTGACAACTTGGAACGGTTTCCCCGGCCGCGTGAGCGGTATACTGGGACCTCTGTCTCTCACGGTTCTGTCCGACCTGATCTGACAGCCATGGCACGAACGACAATCCTCTCGGGCATCAGCGTCAAGTCTAGGCCAATAAAAGCTGCCCTTAATCCTCACCTTAGTCTTTTTGCACCCGAGATGGCCCTCCCAGAGAGATTCATGGGCGAGCTCCAAAACTTCGGTGCGCCTCTCCCTGGGCAAAACCAACTCAGCCACCCTGGTTCCGTCTACTGTGTCCTTGTGAAAGACCAGTCGATCGCGGACGAACATGCCGCCCCCACCACCCTTCGCGTTCGCCCACGCGAAACGGAGGGTCTCGTCGCCTTTTTGCAACTCGAGGAACCGCCCTCTCTCTCCCCCGTCGGGAAGCGCGTCCCCGCCGTCAGCAGTTTTTTCCGCGAGTTCGGGCGGACCGTCTGACCCACATTATTCCCCCGCGTCGGTACTATCGGCCTCCGGGTCTAGCCTGCCCATTCCGGGCGCCACGGTAGCTACGCCACCGACGCACTGTGCACGGATTGCCGCGATTCTTTCCTGGCTCTCGATTCTGAGCCTCAACATGACGATTTGGTGCGCATGCTACATGCGCAGCATGTTTTCCGCATGCGCATGGGCAGCGCGCTCGTCGGCGGACCGACTTTCTGACCCTTCCGCTCCTCCGCCGGTCCCTCTGTCCCTTTCCGCAGTTTTCGCTCTACCCCCAGATTTCTTCATCTTTCCCTGCCAACTGACTCCTACGTCTGCGCACACACCAAAGAAACGTGAAGGTTCCACTCACCGGCGCCGCTGAGTCTCCCTTGGACTGGATGGCACGGGGTGGCAGTGGGCTCCCTTGACGCTAGTCGGTCTCTGATGCGTGGGCTCTCTGCGGTAGTCGTTCTGTTGCCGCTCGATGATGTTTCTTGGATTTTGATGTCGTCGAAGCCAATCCTGTCGACTGCGCCAGTACGGGTTCTTTCGTTGCTCGGTCACCTTGAGCCGTCCGGGTTGCCAGGTCCGGATGGGGTGACGGAATTCGTTGTGGGAAGCTGGGCGGGTCTTGCCGGAGGCGAAGTTGCTTCCCTTGGCCGTCGACGACTAATTCGGTTAAACTTTGGAATTACTTTTCAATAAACAATTTAATACGTTGGTAGCGGATGAAAATACAAAGATAAACAACACTGCGAAATGATAACTTCCCCTGAACGGGGTTGGGAAGGAGGTGGTCGGGTGTTAGCTTATCCAAGCTCGGGAGTTGGCTGGCTCGTGGGATTACGTCCCGATTACGGGGAGAGAAGTCCCTCGGATTCCCACGACCTGACTCGATTACGGAGCGTCAGCTCACGAGTTCCAGCACGCACTAAACTCACTTGCTAAGTTTCCCCTTCAAAGTCACTTGTTGGTCTGTCCCCTTTTAGTGGACCGGCGAATCCTCGACGCGTCGTCAGACAGGCGTTTCCCACAGGCCGAAAGGCCACAACCAATCGGCTGACTTTCTCGCCGTATGGCAATTGCCTATATTCCCGCGTGGGAACCCACGGTCTGCGTACATCTCACGGCCAAAGGTCGGGCCGGCTCGGATGTAAGCAAACCTATTTCTCGCAATGCGAGGCAGACAGCCGACCCGGTGTGGATAGCGGCGACTAAGTGAGCCATCCCGTCATTCATTCTGCTAGACGTGTTCTGACGTTGCCGTTCTGCCGTGACCCCCCACACGCGGGCGAGAAAGACCACACCGATGTAAACGCGTTGTGTAAACGGTGTCGGCCAGAGTCCCCGCGTTCTCCCGGCCCGAAACGCACGCTCCGATTCTCGGCAGAAAACGCGCGTTCCGAACCTCTCGTCGTAAAGTACGCCTGTCTCTCGAGGTCGCCGACCACGGGGAGTGTTTACGTCAACGCTTTCCCCCCAGCCAAATCTCCCTGGTGCTAACGGCCCACCCGCGGAGCCCTCGTCGATTCTTACAGTAGTGTTTTACATTGGTTACAACTAAACCATTATTAACAGGGCGTATGTCTTTCTTCTTTTTTAGAAAGATGCGTGTTACATTTTAGCATACATTTTTCCTGAAATGTTAGAACTTACCTTTCTTAAAAGGACAGGAAATTCAGTATCGAATATTCTGAGCACTCAGCACTCATATACCTGTCTGGAGGCGTTTGGGGGAATTATTCTCACTCAGGTAGTCACCATGTCACAAGGCATGCAGGACTGAACGATCATACTGAAGGTTTGATCTAAAATCAACCTTGTGATAATCTAAGACTGAAAAAATTAAAATTAGCATTCATTTACGCTTGAGGAGGAGAAACATATAGTATGACTAGCTAGACATACTCTTAAAAAAAAGCTAGTAGTATTTACTAGGTAAGAGCTAGTAACCGCTTGTCACATATGTTACTAGGTACCTAGTAACCTTAGGTCGTAACGGTCAAGCTAGTAACGGTTACTAGGTGCAGAAGCTAGTAACTGTTACTAGCCTCAAAGTAGAATCCATGTATTTTACTACCTGTAGCTAGTAACTAGCGGAACCTCTCGACGGAAGACCGGAAACGCAACTAGTCACGTGATTTCCGGTGGAAAAAAAAAAAAAAAGGTGTGGGGTTATGTCACTTACCACCAGGTGGCAGGCGCAACAAAAATTGAAACTGGAAATGAGTAAGTCAGGTGGCGCTAGTCAACGTCAAATTTTGTACACACAAAAAGGACACCGATTATTTATAGTTTATTTCAATTCTTCCACATTCGCAAGTATACATTCACATTTTATATATACAGTCACACCCACATTTTTAGCACACAGTCGACACAATGCATTCAACTCATACACACGACCACTCTATCGCTAGATTACGAATGGCGGCAAGGGCATTCGAACCCAGGAGGTTCCCACCGCTAGCTTACGAGCTAAGACGCGTTAGCCCACTCGGCCACTTTCTCCCTGCTGACTGCCGCGACTGTCCTTAAGTCTTTTATACTGACCATTTGAGTGCGCAAACTTGTCGTCGTCGTCAGTTCTTCGCAGTCGCTAGGTCAGTTGCGCGACGAGACATACCGCATGAAAGCGACGGGAACAAGCGGCCAAGGCGATCAGCAACATTGCCTAGAAATTAAAAAAACCGAGCGACGCGACGGGTAACCGTGAGAAATCGCCGCCGCTCGTTGCTGTCTCCGTCGATAGTCTCGTCGCTTGCTAAATCGATTGCATGCGGTTCAGATTTTAAAACGAATGTGGTCGCTGTCGGCGAGAGAGTGCTTTCTTGCCGTCTCCCGCGGCGAACGAAGGCTGTAATTGACGGGGAGTACGACGGCAGCTGCACTCCTTTCGCGTGCTGCGCTACAAAAATGCATGCAAAATTAATACCGCGTGCAGCTCGCATCTTAATTTTTGTAGTACACTGACGAATGCTCGCGTTTTTGGGGAAGATATAAACGAATTCAGAAAGACTCGTAGAATGCCAAAACAGTTTTTTTTTCCATTAGTCCTAAAGCTACATATACAATTTAAGACGCACATCAACGGTTGTGACAGTGCACTGTCACGACCGAAGACAGCTCAGTCAGAATCATTCAACCACCGAGCACACACGAACCGTGAAGAAGTTCTCAGTGTCAAGTAGGAGAAGGCAGAGAAAAGCTTCTTGGACGACGAAACCCAATCCAGTGACAGCGGCACCGGCTCGTTAGAACTATCCTCAGAGCAGTCCAGGTTCACGCACACACTCGCCCCGTCGAGCGCACGAACGTTAACCATGCACTCCAACACGGAAACACGAGAACTGCACACGACATAAGGCAAAAACGGCAGGTTCACATCGGAGAAATTAGCGTCTTGCGAATTCCGACTGGCCCCAACTTGCTTGTCATACAATGTTGCCAAGCGTCTCTTGTGAAAGAAAAATATTAGTTAAAACAAATTCAAAAATAAAAAAATATATAAAAAAACAGAATGAACTTTTTTATTTGTTTTCGGAAACGTTTTTAGTGTGTGCTACGTGGCTGTTGTTAAGAATGGAACCTTCGGCAACCTTTTCCGAGTTTCAACGCTGCGGAAACGAGTCCCGAAACGAGTCCCGACGTGTTCTGGACTGTCGCCCACCTGTCGAAGTCTGCCCGAAACGAGTCCCGACGTGTTCAAGACCGTCGCCCACCTGTCGTGGTCTGCCCGAAACGAGTCTCAACGCGTCCGTGACGTCAACGGGACGTGTGTGTGTGTGCGTGTGGGTTCGTGCGCTCCGGAAGGGGAGAGAGGCCTGGCCTAACTGCGGAGAACCATGGCTACGACGCACTTCTGGCTACGACGCGGCGGACTTTTCTGCTACGCACTTGGCGGTCGCACCTGCTGCCCTGGCGGAGAGTGAGGGAGAAAACGGACCCTATATAAGGCGGGGCGTGAGGCGGCTCCAGTTGTTCTCTTGGATTTGACGACTGTATCGCTACCATGTAATTAAACCGTTCGTTACGTTACCAATTCTCCCACCTCCACTGGACCCCTGGGTTCTTCTCTTCGGGGAATGGTCGTCGTCACGAGCCAGGAAGCCTCCGGACGTGCGGCTAAAACCCCGCCTCGAACAACTGGTTGGCAGCGGTTGGGATCGGACCATGCGACATCGTGCTACATCTGTGGGTGAGCGTTTGGACTTTGCTTTGAGATTCGCCAGGCTTCAGATTATGGGTAATTAATTTTGAACTGCTGGGAATCCTTAGTGTTTGACTCGTGCGCTAGGTTTTTGGTATAACCTCGCGACAAGTTTTAGAACAAAGCCAAAGCTAAAGAGCAGCGATCATGGATCTAATGAGGTTACTGAGAACAGATTTATTCTGTTTATGTGAAGAATTGGGTGTGGAGGTGGAGCAAAAGGTGAAGAAATCTGAGATCAGTAAAGCGATTTCAGAGAGCGCGGAAGCAGAGGAAATTAAAATTGCGTGGGAACTGCTTCAGAACGCTAAGAGTGAAGCTGCAGCAAGAGAGAGGAACGAGAGCGAGAACAGGCTGCAGCGAAAGAGGAACAGGCTGCAGCGAAAGAGGAACGAGAGCAAGCTGCAGCTAGAGAGGAACGAGCACAGACTGCAGCGAAAGAGGAACGAGACCAGGAGCGAGCGCTGAAAAGGCTAGAGCTCGAAATTGAACAACAGCGATTAAACTCGCAGAACCGTAGAGTTGGGGCTCCGGTACGAGCAAGTGAGACCGAGTCGTATCAAATGAAGAAGCTCATGCAGCCGTTTAAAGTTGGGGAAGACGTGGGCCTATTCTTAGTTAACTTTGAGAGGACATGTGAGAAGTTGAGCTTCGCCCCAGAAACGTGGCCGCAACGGCTTTTGACTATGTTGCCCTGTGAGGCTGCAGAGGTTGTCGCGCGCCTTAGTGCTGGAGACGCGGACGACTACGACAAGGTGAAGTCCAGCCTTTTGAAGCGGTACCGCCTTTCTGCCGAGGCGTTCCGTCAAAGGTTTAGAAACGCATCCAAAAAGAGCAACGAGGGCTACTCGGAATTCGCGTACGGGCTTAAAACCAACCTGATAGAATGGTTGAAGAGCGAGGAAGTGTACGAAAGCCGAGACAAGGTAGTCGAGTGTGTGTGCCTCGAACAGTTCTTTCGTAGCATTCCGCAGTCAGTCAAGCTCTGGGTGGAGGACAGGGTGGGAGTCGACTCTGTCGAAAGGGCCGCTGAGCTAGCCGAAGAGTACGCAACGCGTAGAAAGCTGAGCGGAGAGGAAAGCGAATCCGGCCGAAGCGATCAGCGCAAGACCTTCCGACAGGGAAATGACTCGCGAGAAAACGGGCCCGAGAAGCCCGAAGCAGGAAAAAAGGTCCCAGACAAGAGCGCAGAACACTTGAACGGAGACAAGGCGCGGAAAAGCCCAACATGGCAGTTCGAGGAGAGGAAGCCGTTCCTGTGCTACAACTGTCAGGAGCCGGGACACACAGCGGCCAGATGTAAGAAACCGCGGGTTGTGTTCTCGTACGTGAACTGTAGTGACGGAGACCTGAAGCTTCTTCGTCCCTATCTTCACGAGCTCCAGGTAAACGGAAAGCCGTGCAGGGTGCTTCGTGACAGTGCAGCGACGATGGACGTTGTTCATCCGTCGTATGTAACGCCATCCGATTTTACTGGAAAGGTAGTTTGGATCAAGCAGCTGCTTGAAAAGCACAGTGTCTGTCTGCCTATGGCGACAGTAAGGATAACTGGCCCGTTCGGAGAGCTAGTGACAGAGGCGGCTGTCTCGCAAACAGTCCCGTTGGAGTATCCTTATTTGTTTTCTAACCGGTCAGATTTCCTGCTGCGCGAGAGGGGTCAACAACTGGGAGAAGAGCTAGTTCAGTCGTGTACGAGGTCCAAATCGCGTCAGGTCGCCCCTTTGATGACGAGTGATCCAGAGCCAGAGGCAGCTGACGGGGAGCAAGCACTCCCAGAGTTGGAGGCAGAAAACCGGGATGAGAGGGACCAGGTTGTAGAACAGCCTGACCTCGTAGCACTAGAAAGCGTACGCCGTCCCAACGCGCCGGCGAAAAAGGCGGAGGAAGTCGGGATCAGTGAAAGATCTCTCGTAGCTCCGGCGTCACGTAACTTTGGTCCTCTGCTACGAGTAGACAGAGTGTCTTTGACAGTCGAGCAGAAGAGCGACCCTAGTGTGTCAGGGTTTCGCGGTACAGCTCAGGAGATTGCTAGGACCAATGTGACGGGGCATGAAAAAGGCGGATTGTTTTATCGGCGCTATAAGGACCGCATTTTCACGTCTAGAAATCACGTGAAAAACGATCACTATGACTTCAGCGTAAGAAAAAGGAAAGGCAAATTTAACGGCAATGCCGATGGGTTGAGCAGATTTTTCTGACATCACGAAAAATAGTAGGGATAATCTCAGAGGTCTTCGTCATCCACGGGAATGAGGATCTAAGTGGGCGCACTTCGTTGAAACCCCAAAAGGACCTCACAAATTGCGAAGAGTTTTTTGTCTTTTGTATTTTGTTCATAGTGACCTCGTTGGAAAAATGAGTTTTTTTGGCGACAGGGGGTCTCCATACCCGGAATTGTACCAAATTTTGGTAATCCGTAATCCAGTCTGGCGAGTCTTTGGCGAATTCCGAGCGTTTGACTGCGGTGTGGCGTGGTGTTGTGGGGGACGTTTCCGCTGATGCCTCCGTTGTGAGAGGTTTGGGAGTTTGTTTGGTGCTTGCAGCGTCTTCTCAAGGCCTACTCCAAGCCCACCTTTTCAGGCCAGCGATTGTACCACCGGCCATTCGAGGTTTCCCTGGCCCCGGAGGGGCTGTTAAGAATGGAACCTTCGGCAACCTTTTCCGAGTTTCAACGCTGCGGAAACGAGTCCCGAAACGAGTCGCGACGTGTTCTGGACTGTCGCCCACCTGTCGAAGTCTGCCCGAAACGAGTCCCGACGTGTTCAAGACCGTCGCCCACCTGTCGTGGTCTGCCCGAAACGAGTCTCAACGCGTCCGTGACGTCAACGGGACGTGTGTGTGTGTGCGTGTGAGTTCGTGCGCTCCGGAAGGGGAGAGAGGCCTGGCCTAACTGCGGAGAACCATGGCTACGACGCACTTCTGGCTATGACGCGGCGGACTTTTCTGCTACGCACTTGGCGGTCGCACCTGCTGCCCTGGCGGAGAGTGAGGGAGAAAACGAACCCTATATAAGGCGGGGCGTGAGGCGGCTCCAGTTGTTCTCTTGGATTTGACGACTGTATCGCTACCATGTAATTAAACCGTTCGTTACGTTACCAATTCTCCCACCTCCACTGGACCCCTGGGTTCTTCTCTTCGGGGAATGGTCGTCGTCACGAGCCAGGAAGCCTCCGGACGTGCGGCTAAAACCCCGCCTCGAACACTGTTTTCATCCCAGTTAAAACCAAAATGACAATATAGACGCTCACAAACGAATGCAAACGAGAAGGAAGGTAAGTGAGCCGCATGGCCATTGCATCAACAATGGCTGCTGCGCTCGCTGCAGCGCTGGCACGTCGGGCTGGTACGGAGGCTGCGAACGTTATAAAGTCAGCTCTAACCCTTAAACATGCCGCCTCATACAATATTTGACGCTACGATTGCGTGTGGATACCTCCCCCTGCGATCCGAAACAGCAAGTACGTCGACGCTGGCAATCGGGTATGAAGAAAGCGCCGCCATCTTCTCCGCGCCTTTGCGGTAGTAAATAGCTAGTAAAAAGGTAGTAACGGTCAGAAAAGGGTAGTAATGGCTGCATTTGCTAACTTTCTACTACCTATCGTGCGTTTGAGGTAGTAAATAGTTAGTCAAAGGTAGTAACGGTAAGAAAGGGGTAGTAACTGCTGCAGTTACTAGCTTTTTACTAGCTTTTTTTAAGAGTGTAGCTAATCACAACTCTTCACATTGAACAAGTTTTGCATTAATCGCTAAAATGGTGCTTATCCTATTGTTCAGGATGTATGATTCTAAAGTGACCGCAAAGGATTATCTTCAAAAGTTCCGTTAGCCTAAATAACAGAATAAAGCGTGGAATAAAAAAGGCTCGAGGTACACCCAAGCACTTTCTATGAGTTGTGAATGCGAAAGCACGCACGCCGCTCTTCGCTTTCTTCTTTAATCTGCAGCGTACATCGCGCTGACCTTGGGCGTGGAACGGTGGAGCCGCTGCCTCGCGGACACGCAGCGCCATCGGGTGTGCGATCGTTCAATCTGTCGTGTGCCTTGCGGCGCGAGGAAGGAACAGAGAGCAACGTAGTTTCCAGCAGAACGAACCCCTTAGTTTAGTTCATGCGCCATATATATTGTCACGCGCCGTACAACCGATAAAAGGCGAGTGAACGCCGTGGCAGTGATAACACAACAGTATGATAACACAGTCAGGATGACACCACACAAACTGTCGCGCAGCGGCCAATGGGAGCATCGTCAACGCAAGCCAGCCAATGAGACCGAAGTGTAAAAGGCGCCGTTAACTAGATTTGCGCGTGGTTTTATTAAGGTGCCGTTCTGCATGTTTTCAAATCTGATGACGTCGGCTCGCTCCGTTAGACAGTTAATGCTTTCGCATTAAAAAGCGATGGAGGCATTTTTAGGAGTTCCGCAGATACCTATGTTCTCGTTCTTTTTAATTAGATTATCCCTCATCCGCACCTGCTTCCTCTCAAAGGGGCTATACTATATTTTGTTTTCCTTCCAGATTCTTTCTTTTTAGCTTTAATCCTCGACTTGAAAGCGAAATGAGAAATTATGTGGTCGTGACGTACATGGACACCGATGCAATAACTCCAAGCTTCCACCGGGATTTTTAAGCACGCCATGAAACTCGTCATTCGCAAGTGATGATGAGTGCCGTCACGATACTCATTGACAACGAACGCGAGTACAAATATTCTTCGATGGATTGGCGCAGTGACGCAGTGCTCGCGTCCAATGCGTGAGCTGGGGTCCGCTGGCGTAGATTGGGTACCGCGGATGTATCACAATGGAGGAGGGCTGGGTGGCCAAGTTGGCTAGCGCACACCAGCTCGGAACACGAGGAGCGAAAACTCGCGTTGTAGAATTCAAGGATCCTGGGTTCAATCCCCGCCTCCTGCCCGTTTCGATCTGGATGAGCATTGTACTGGCGTGTGGTCGTGTATCACTACTGCGTAATGCACGTTAAAGACCGCAGGCTAGCGGTTGTACTGCACTGGCTAAATCTACAGCTGAGAGACAAGTCGCTCAATGAAGGCAGACTAACTTAAAAGCTGTATAAACATACCCCCAACCGATTCTATCACAGTGAAAAGGCGAAGGTCTTTCAGAGAAAAGAAGGCACGAAATAGTTCTCTGTATATTCAAATTTCTGTACCGAAAAGCATACTTTTTACTTTCGACCTTATTTCTTTTGGCCTACTATAGGATATTCAATAAATAAAATCCCAATGAAAAAATATTCTTTGCCAGCTAGTAGATGTTACGGAAAAGGTTGTTTTCCCCGACCTCGATGAACCACCTTGAAGTTGCCGTCGAGGACCGGGGGATCGTGGATGGGGCTAGTTTCTGGAGGGCTGGATGCGTCGTTGGTGATGCAGAGGCGACCGACAGTTCGGAGGGTTAACGAGATCAACAAAACTTTACTTAAAAAATAATCACACAATTAGTTACATAAACGACAAGTGCAAAACGCTCCCGCGCTGTAATAAACTGCCGCGCACGGCTTACAGACTGCAGGGGACGTAAGGACGGCGACTACCTTGTAGCCGCGAAGATGAAGACGCTGTCGCGCACGACAGGTAACGCGGCGCACCGCGGGAGCTGAACGTCAGTGGGGTCGCTCACGAGCCCGTTCCAAAACTCAAAGATTTCCCTGTCCGGCCAGGGTCTAAAACACCGTGCTCGAACCCGTCCAGGCCAATCAGTGTTGGACACTGGTCCCATTGGCCAGAGGAATCAAACTACAACGCCCACACAGAACGCACTTTCGACCAATCGGGTGAGAGGTCATTTCTCCGAGAGTAAACCAAAAGCCAAGCCTTGGTTCTCAGAAGCGAAGGATAAAACACGACTTATGGCTTTCCTATCTGCCACAAAAGATACACATTCGCGAACCACGGCGAGAACCACCGAGACATGTCGGCTGGGGCACGTCTATGCCACCGCGAAAAGCCGTTGGCAACAAAGTAAAAAGGAAGACACGCCAGGCATATGCTGGTCCCCGGGCGTCACGGAAGAGTTCCGAGACACGACTCCGAGAGCTCTGAAGCACTTTGTCTCCCAGCAAACGACCTGGAGACCGGTGACGTGTTAATGTCTCGGCCGTGGGTTCCCCGGCAAACCTTTACGTCTGGTTCGCGTCTCAGGGTCAAGGAGTAGACGAACGCATCGCTGAGACAGCAGCCTCTTGTCGGCAAGTTAAGGGTTTTCACGTGGGTTCGAAAACCAGGGTTCCGCATGAAATGCAACGAAGAGGGCGACATGCCCCCACCCATTTCCCCGATACCGGGAAAAGCTCATAAACAAGCAGAATTCCGACTCGTAACGGCACGGGACCCCCTGAAACACGACACTCGACTCCCAAAGCGCCTCCCCATTTCCGACCGAAGCGCCGTCAGGCGGCTAAACAAAACAGAGCGGGGTATGCCGTCCGGTCGGTCTTAAAAAAAAAGTACTAAATAAAAGCGACCACCTCTACACAGCTCAAAATTAATTTCATCACCCCTTTAATCTCGTGAACGAGATTAACGTGCACGCCTGTTTTAATGCTATATCACTGCCGACCGGGGTGACCTTGAGGACTGCAACATCTCTCGACATTTCCGCCACAAAGTTACATCAAAAATAAATTATAGCTAGAAATATAATGACATGAATTAGCAATCGTCTTCTCACTTTTTTCTTGGGATATACTGCTGCTCTGGTGCTTAAAATAAACCGAGAAACATTTTGGCATCCCATAAAAAATCAAGAACTATTAACACATTTTGGCTACCTTATAAACCTTTGCATCGCTTATCCCCGGGTCGACAAATGCTGAATCACTGAGCTGTTGACAAATTCACAGCGTCTGATATACAACATAGCTATTGCGCATGCTCAGTAGGCATTCCACAGCCCAGCAGACAAAGATGGCAGAGCGCAGAAGGCAATTTTTGCAAAGGTATATGAACCAGCAATCTTAAACGACGTGATTAATAAAAAATGGTACTGTAGCTGATAGTACTTTCTAATGGAATTAAAAACTTCTGCGATAAAGTATTTTCTCTGAAGACAACACAGGTAAGAATAAAGGAAATGAACAACCCGTGGCCGACTGGTGACTTACTTAAAAAAAAAAAATTAAAAATACAAATTATCAGTTTTAAACATTTATTGGGTATCTCGACCCTAACTTGATTTTCGAGTTTTAAAAGATAAGAAATAAACTGAACTAGGACGTAAAGGAAATCAAAGCGTGAATATTAAAATGAATTCAAGCACGTTCACGATGACCAAATGAAAATAAGGGACGTCGTAAACGATCAGACTAACAGGAAGCAAGCTAGCGGCCACGTGCAACATATCCTGGTAGACTATAAATATTTTTCTGCAACCGACGAAATAAGTCATCACTTTCTGAGTATTGGCATATACATTGAATAACATGACACAGCAGACAACCACACAACGAAAGCTTTTCCTTTGGGATCTACGTATAATGCTTGTTCCAACGACACCAAGTGAAGTTAATAAAATTACTGGGAAAAAATGTTTCTGCTACTGACGACGGAATAAAGCCACTGACAATTAAGTAGTGTAGCGGCTCTGTGGATTAGAATTCTATCTTCTATTATAAATAGAATGCTTGAAACTGAAAATTCTTCTGATGAGCTGAAATTGCAAAAGTTATTCAAAATTCAATTCTTTACTTCTTTTCACTTGGAGAGGGTTGGCAGAGAAAAAAGCAACTCAGTGTTTCTTGACAAACCTGTGCCCCCCCCCCCCCCCCAATACAGCAGCAGAGGGAAAGAGCACACACACACGCACACACACATATAATATCTATAGCCTCCTTAACATAATTAGCAACAAACAAATCAGCATCAAGGATAGGAAAGAAAAAATAACCTAAACTATACAATCACTTCATGCTCTAACTATGTAGAGCAATACTTAGGAACGCCCATAACAAGACTAGAACGCACCCCTTTTCCAGTCCTACTAAAAATGTTTATATTCAATCCACTACAACAATTTAGAAGACGCGGTAGTGTTGATCTCAACATTTGACTGCCGTAATTGGTCATGGCGAGTGGTACTGGCCATATATTCGCAGAACGAGGATTGTAAGTCTTTTCCCTGAACTCAAGGTGAACTCAAGAGGATAGGAATAAGTTGTTATGACATAAGGACATTTTGTATGAAAGGTGCACGTTTGTAACTATAGTAATTGGTAACTTGAACAATATTGAATTTTTCGAACAGTGGTTTTGTATTGCATTTCGTTTCATTTTATTCACCTCAAGGGCGTCCGAAGGACGCATTACATGAGGGGAGATTCAAAACAAGTGACAGAGGTTAAAAAACAAACAGAATAGCAAAACACGGAAAAGGCAAATGTGATCGCGGATGCACCCAATGTCGTCCATCAAAGGAAAATAAAGAAAGAATGAAGCACGAGCAAAATACAAAAGCTACTACACAAAAACCTAATCAAGGTGAGTAATTATACAATAGTGAACACTGGTCTCTAAATTGAATGGGATTGCTGTCAGTGACAATATGATCAGGTAATGCATTCCAGTCTCTGATACAAAGTACTCATGGGGAGAAAAGGAACGTGTTAGTGCGACTCAAGAATGGTTCTTGTTTTCGAGAGTGATCTAGTCTTGTCGATCTAAAACTGGCAGGGCTGCAATAAACTGATTTAAAAGGCGAATCGCTGTAATAAATGCTATGAAAAAAACACAGTCGAGTTATTTCACGTCTTTGTCCCAGAGGAGAGAGATTATTGCTAGTTTTTAAGGCCGAGACACTAGTTTTCGGTGAGTAGTTGTTGCATATAAATCTTGCTGCTTTGTTTTGGACAAGCTTCTAGTCTTTGTAGAAGGTAAGTTTGGCGGGGGTTCCAAATGGTGCATGCATACTCCAATTTGGAAAGAACTATTGTCTTGTATGCGAGTTGTTTTATTCTAGGTGGGGCAAGATATATTGTTCGTCGCAAGAAGCCAAGCGTTTTCAAGGCCTGCTTGTAATGTATTCAATCTGGTCGTTCCTTGATAGAGTGTCTGTAAAATGTATTCCCAAGTACTTATACGATGTTACATGTTCCAGGTGTTGTGATAACAATGAATATTGTGATTGTGTTATTGTAGAAGACTTAGTGTTGGACATTTGTTTACATTTGCCAGGGTTTATGTTCACCTGGCACATTGAGCACCACGAAGGTATAGTATTTAAGTCGTCTTGAAGTAGAGTTGAGTTGTTATTTGTAATAATTTTTAGGTAAATAACGAAATCTTCGGCGAAAAGCCTAATTGTGGAGTTTATGGAAGAAGGAAGGTCATTTATGTATATCATGTGCAGTGCGGCACATTATACGAATCGCTCTTTTTTGGAGAATATGTATTTGTTGAATATTTGTCATAGTCGTATTTCCATATGCCAGTGGTTCTCAAATGGGGGTCCGCGGACCCTTAGGGGTCCGCGAAGGCATTCTAGGGGTCCGTAAAGTTCTGCCTCATCAATCAAGCCCGGCAATAAAAGTTGTCTTTTTTCAAATCGTGAAGGAATTTTTCCATTTTCAGGCTAGTTTTCTCGTGTGTAGGTCAATAAAAGAAGTCTACTTTACACTAGCCCTTAGTTAAATTCATTTATTATGTCATTATTATATTTAACTTATACATTTCCCCTCCCCTCACCACGAAAGGGGTCCTCCATCCTCTCCGCCGATCCACAAGGGGTCCGCGAAACATCGAAGGTTGAGAACCACTGCCCTATGCTAAAAAGCAATAGCAATAATGAGCGTAAACAAATAGAGTTGTAAACAAGTATCATAACGGAGCTGGGAATCATGTGACGATATATGTGTATCGTGTGCACAGCCTCCGAGAGTTTGCTGCATGTATATTGTTCCTTTCATTCCAAAGCATGTTTTGATTAAAATGACCCCTGACACTTTCACGCTCTCGACTATATCAATAATGCCAGAACCAAGAAAAAGCACAGACGTTTAACTACAATTTCTATTCCGGGATCTAAAAAAGACGGCCTCGTAAAAAATGTTTCGAATAAAAAATAACATCCTGTATATATGTATATATATTACAGTGCCAAGATTTATAAAAGGCTGGTGCACGCTATTCTTGTCCAACCATAGCAGGGTTCTTCACAGTCCTACAGAGCAAATGAAAATATTTTTTGCGACACGCGAGACTGGCTAATTAACACAGAGTAATCAGATAACTTTTTAAATATTAATTTGCGCGCAAAACCATCTAACACAAAGCTTCCAGAGCATGTTGCGAGATGTAATTGTGTAGTTTCCGTTAAGGTAAACATGATGTGTCTAAATTTCTTGAGAAATAAAGAAACCACCTGAGATTAAAACATATAGGTATTCCAACATGACTAAAGACAATACCATCGCAGCTCACTGTGGGTAGTCACGCTAGTCTTTTTTTTACATCTCATGCGCTTACTTTAAAGTTCAACAAAATTAGGCAGGCAAAGACTACCTCGACAGAAATGACACGATGGGATATCTGTCCGCACGCTCTGAATTCTTGTATTGGAGGGTTTGCGCACAAAACCTATGTTTACAAAGGTAGCTAATTAATTTACGTTAATACATTAGCCTGGTACATCGCAAAAAAAAAAAGAAATCATTGTGAACAATACTGCGTTGGTTTTACGCGCACGCACTAGTTTTTCTAAGTCTATGCGCACCGTATTTGAAACATTCCGTACATATCAAAGTCTCCCTCGCTCTACCTTAATGTACTCTCTTAAGCCGCTTATACATAATACAAAAGACACGGTGTTTACTGTAGACATAATGACAGGTATCTGCGGACATGCCGGAAGTATGTTCGAAGCATATTCACCTCATGCATTTGTATGCTGGTATCTGCGGACATGCCGGAAGTATGTTGAAAGCATGTTCACCTCATGCATTTGTATGCTCGGGACTTGCATACAAAGTTTTCTTATGACCAATGTCACAAAACCGTAATACAAAAAAGAAACACGTTTCAGACAGTGTCTGAGACTGCCATTTGTTTCATGTATTGGCAGTGTGGCTGTGACTTTAAAGGCATCAATGATCAGGAAACACAACTACGAAACAAACACACCGCCAATCATTTTAGTAAGCTTAGAAATTGGATCATGGCCTCTGGTCAGAAAGCACTTCCACTCTCCCTCTCCTCCTTTCGTTATCATTCTTATTTTACTCCATCTTAACTTATTTCGCTCGCTCGCTGAACTTTCTACAGTCTTTCAAGTTCCACCCCACTCATCATAACCTTGTGTCTTCTATCAATATATCTTGTGTCACGTATAGCTTCGTCCACCTCCCATACCGTTGTAATTCGTGCGTTACTTCACTCCTTCTTTCCCTCTTGCCCCTTCTTTTCTGTGGTATGGCGTCCATTCGTCATCTGAGGCCCGAAGAATATGGGAGGGAATGAAATGAACCCCTTCTAGATCTCCCATTGCGGGGAACTCACACGTCCAGAGAATCAAATGACTCCCTTTGAACTCTCCCATGTAGGCAACTGACCCTTCCGGCAAACCAAATGACCGTGTACACTCCCACACGCTTTACTTACGTCGCATTCCAGTCCCTGAGAGCCTCTGACCGTTTCCCGTTCAAATTGATGATGATGTGCGTCGGTTTCGATTGAGGCTAAGGTTTTCGAGCGCGCAGCGTGCTGCCTTGTAGTCTCTCTTGCGCTGCCAAACGAAACCGTTGTTTGTCTCTGGCGAGTTCGTTTGGGGAGATGTTTTGGGGAACGATGTTGGGGAATCTCGGGGGCGTGGTCTGGGTCAGAGAGTTTTAATTAGACTGGGTTAGGTTTGCCAAGAGAAATTTCGGGGTCGGCTTGGCTGGGTGGCATTTCCCTTCTTCCGATTGGTTTGATTTCAAGCAGCGTGATTGATCGTTTCAATTTCAGTTCGACGAACTATTCCGTGTTCGCGTGCTGCGATACTTTGAATGCGTACACTAAGAGAACGCACAAAAGAAACAAAATTAATCTTGGAATACAACCACCGAGTGAGCTTGTTATGTTTTGTTCAAATTTAAGCTGAGACCTCAGCCAAAGCTACAAACGAAAGAGAGTAAGAGAGAAATTTTTAATGAAAACATAGAGTGGTAAGCCGCATGCTTATTTTCTGCCTGGCTTCTACGTAGAAAGGGTAGATGAGAATACAGACATTTAGAATACGAGTAATGCCACGCACACGCAAGCACATCACGCACACAAAGCACGCATATGCAGTTAAAGTTGATCTTGAAGGCCATTATCTTCAAAAATCGTTTTGAAGCGCTTTAAAGAAGATACTTTGATGCCACCAATTGTTCCATGAGCCCATGATGTTTGCCACAATAAATGGTTGTTGGTTCAGCTGTTAAGTGTATTTGTACGTCTCCTCGTTGAGTTTGGTGTTTAATGGATTCACATAACAAATGCTCAACACCTTCCTTGCAGTTTCATGTATCGCTGTTTGGTTATCACTCCGGCCAAGAATAAAGGTGTAGCTTTTCGTGTAGGCTACCACAAGTCGCAGGGATATTTGTATAAGGTTTCCAGCTTTCTGTGTATGTTATCTTGTAAACGCGTGGCTGATTCTAAATAACGAGTTGAAGTATAGCTAGTTGGTACATTTATGCAAAATAAAATGTGAACTAGAACGTTAGGGACAGAGACACTGAGACAAAAAAACATCAAAGATGCGTATGTCTGTATCGTTTCTCTGTGTGTCTGTCGCTAACGTTCTAGCTGACCTTTCATTTTGCTTATCCTAGATGTATTACACACACGTGGAGCGTCGGCGGCAATACCACAAGGACTGCCGGCGGCTGACATCCCAGCACCATTCAGGGCCGCGCTCTGAATGAGCGGTGCGCACGAGAGGCACCGTCAAATTACACCGACGAGGAACGCGTAGGGGTTCTGCGCCCTGTGCTAGGTGCTTATGATGACGTAGGACGGTCACTTACACGGGGTCCTCCACACCAAGCGTCGCCAAAGACAACGGGACAATGCATCGGCAGCAACTTCGCCGCTAACATCCGCCGACGTCGAGGCGGCACTCATCATCGTGACCAGATCGTTTCCCGAGAGGCTCAGGGAGCCTGACCCGACAACACCCGCGCTCGACGATGTAAAGCTGGTGCACAGAGTTGCGGGACTCAGACCGTGTGCGACCGCAACGCCTTGCGTCGTTGATCCATTTACGGTTTGCTATGGCAACGCGTTTTCGTTTCGATGAAGACGTTGCTATGGAGCCACATGACGCGTCGCAGCCAATGGAAATTTAGGTGCCGCTTTTCGCTGCTACAGACAGCGTCGGCTTCGCTCCATGGGACAGTTAATGCTTTCGCATTCAAGTGTCTCCCTGTGTGTATCTGTATCTGAAATCCGGGTACTTGTTTGCCATTTTTGCAGTAGGATCTCGAGTATATCCCATTACCTAAAAGACAAATGTATATCAGCATCTGTATCTTAGCCTTAAAATACGTGCATCTCAGTATTTGTATTCCGGAATGCTTTTCGGAGTATCTCTGCCCAGCACTGCTTCCATTATACATATGTATGCTTCGAACGTGCCTGCAGAGAGGTTCGGTGTGACCTTTGACACAGGACTGTCACACAAGAGAGAAACGCGCCTCAGAGGGCGTCTGCAGACTCTCTTTCGTATGAAGCCGTGTGAGCGCGGCTTCAAGAGTGCAAACCTGTAAACTGGACTGCAAACGTCGACAAGCCTCCGCCTGGCACCTCGTCGGCGTAAAAGACGAAGGGTGAATGAATGGAGCGATCTGAATACTGCTCGCGCGTGTTCTTGTGTGCTTTAGATATCGCTTAAAGTTTGTGCTCTCAATGTCATATTTCGAAGAGGAAAGGAACCTTGGATGTGGGACTAAAATATTAGTTGCCTCAGGCACACTTCTGCGAACCTCGACAAAAGCTTCTGCCGTACCAGTGCATAAAAGTCTCTTCGCTTTATCGCAAAAACACGGATCCGACCCAACGCGTTAATCATCGTTAATCTCTTTATCTCACGCTAACGCACGCAACTCTAACAGTTCTCGATGAGAGTTCATATAAATGCACAAAGGAAAGCCAAAAAAAAAAAGAACGAGATACGCAAAGTCGTCCGCTAAGTTGCGAGACCTGCTTCGATGTCTGCTCCACGCGGACGGATACAAAAAATTAAAAAGCAAAAATTGAAGTGACAAAAAAAAAAAATAGTTCGTACCTCGCACGCGGAAGGAGCTGAGTGCTGCGACACAGCGGTTCGTGTTTTGCCTTCTTGATCGATGACGGGAATGTGTTGCCGGAATTTCCAAAATGCGTTCCTGACACTCATAAAGATGGACGATAAGCTGTGTTCCAATATCCTCCCCTTTCTCTCGCCCCCCCTCCTTTTTCACGCACAATTTTTTATTTTTTTATTTCTGACTCCTCAAAACTTAACAAATAAAAATATGCCAGCAAATAAGATAAAAAGGAAATTAAGAAGGAAGACAAAGAAGACGAAAGAACCTTTACTCTCCTATGCAAGGAGCGAAAGTGGAACGAGAAAGCAACATTGTGCCGAGGTAAGGGGACCCTTTTTTTATATCCCAGTTCTGCTTCGCAAACACGTGGACTGCGTTTTATTTCTTATTTTTATTTCTCTCCGGTAATTGCTAGGTGAAGCGTTAAGTTTCCAATATCGGCTGCCGGAGAGGACATAAGTCTAAATCAGATTTCCAGAAATTTTTACCCGCCTTATTCGTTCTTTAGCAACTACCGTAAAAAAAAAAAAAAGCGCTTGCACAGTAAATTTGTGTTTTTTTTTTGTTTGTTTCCTTGTCTCGGGGTTAATAAGTATAAACGTGTCTTTCTTCTCCAAATAAACTCGTATCCTCGCATAGACATTCTTGCGGGTATACACATTTATTCAGTCGGTGTTCCTTCGACTATAGATGATTATCTGAGTTTGGAATGCCGTGAGGAGTGAATTGAAATCGATACGGTTGCACAAGTAGTGCGCGTGCTCCGTAAACAGCGTTCCGAAAATCCAAACATATGTGCATGCACTATTGGTGGGATGTGACATGATTTCAGAACTTCCGAGTTACACCACTTCAGCCATCTTTGTGCTTAAAGTAATTTTGTACCAGTCGTTTGAAGCCTTATCTGAAATCGCAGTGACCGCATTTAGTCCTCCAGTAACGTTATAGCAGTCAGCGAGAGAGCAAAGCGATGTCTCGTGAGCTTCCCGACACCGTATATAAAGCTTCGCGGAAGTCGCAGCTTCGAATCGTAACAATCCCCGATGTCGCCCTCTTTGTTCTAAGATCTAAAATGGCGGCGCCCACTAGAGAATCGGGTAGTAAAGCGCCAGTGCTCGAAGCGTAGCTTGTTCGCTGACTCTAGGCATGCCGACATGCCCGCGGAGCGGGAGTGACGCGACGCGTCGCGCGGCTTAAACGCGAATCGGACTCAGTTTTGCATAATTGAAGAGCGAGTTGAATACTTGGACTCATTACGCATAAACTTTGGGAGAAAATCTGGGCCCTTCTTTTGAAATGTAAATGAACGGATCTAATGTGGCCGCCACGGCAGCGGGGGAACTGCCGACAATTTTGGCAAACGGCGGCTCGACGCGAAGGTTTTGGCCAATGAAAAAGAAGAATTTAGACGCGCTTGCGCTGAAATGAAGGACTCGCCCGTGATATAGCATTCCGGAAATTCGCAGCGCCTTGCTTTGTCTTTCCGACACACTACGGCAATCCGATGTATACGACGCATGAAGAAGCATCCATGATTAGAAGGTATGGCTCACGTTTGTTTAGCATTTTGCGATTTGAGAATGTAAAGCAGGCAGAGTTGTGCAAAAACAGGGTGCGCAAAGGCTTTGTGATGTATTCGCTTTGGTTTCTTTTCGTTGCGGACTCGAAGTGGCAAGAGATAATTAATTGAGCCACAGCCAAACACATAAGCAGCATACCAGCCGGCCCGATCGTACTTCAAAAACGGGCTCACAATTCCCCGCCCTCGAGGTGCAATGTGGGTCGGCGAGAGGTTATTTCTTTTGAATTTTTCTCACAAATAAGACGAGCGAATCCATCCTGTGTACATCTGATTTCAGCATTCTCTGTTACGCTTGCTTAATGTCCCATAAGTTCTATTGGAATATTGATTGCACGACCTGGGGACAAACCCTACAAGGTAGATTGACTTTTTTGATACGTGCGAACAAATAAAGAAAGCACCTGCTACAGTTTTATCGTTGACACCCGCTTTCTTTTATTCTTGAGAAGCTTGACACATTTCAAGATTTAACTCACTGTCACATGATTGGCGCTAGTGTTGAGATCGTGCGTGAACTCGATGTTCGCTTCAAGATAAGGTCCCTATGAAGTCCCTCGTGTTCAGCGCAGTAACACTCTTGTCGGCGCAAGTTCATTAAAACAAGCTGGAGAGACTCATATGATGAATGTAAAACAAAGATGGCGAAATAGATAAAGAGGAAGCAGAAAAATGACAGGGGGAATTATTAGTCTTACTGCTTAGGCAAAGTGTTTTAAGGTTTTCGTGTCTCGAAAACGCAAACACGGTATAAATTGACACATATTTTTAATTGTGTCTTTATTAAATCAAACACAACCATAATTAGCGTCATCTTCACAGCGCTAGTATATCCGTGAAACGTCTCCTTAAACGTGATATTGATTTGAGCCTTCTTGCTGATTTGAAACTCTCTTGTTGGACAATGGAACGTCGGCCGGCTGTTGCCTCTCTCTTAAACACTTACAGTAGGTCGTAGATTTTTCGGTGTTTATTGATAAGGCAAACTGCCCTTTGTTTTTCAGTGATTATTTCTTTTTCAAATGTCGGTGTGTTTTAGTTTCTTCTTTCGGACAGATGCGAAAAAACAGTGATTATCAAGAAAAAAAAAAGATAAAAAACAAAGATCTCAAGTTAAAGAGGGAAGTGTTTCGGCAAACGCAGTCCTAGCTAGAGTAGAAATTTAAACAAATCTGTGTTTTTGCGGTGATAAACTCTTCCATTTTTGACAGCGACTGATTTTCACCGGTGTTATTTTGTTTTAACCAATTTTGTATCTTTTACACCGACGAAAATTTATATTGATTTTTCGGCTCTAAATTATTTTTTACTTCTGACACCGATAGATATTTAGCGGTGCTTTTTTTGACACTAACGGATGTTTATCGGTGTTTTTTTTTGTATTAATCGCGAACCGTATTTCTGACACCGAAGAATGTTTATCGACGTTTTTCGGCTAAAAACCTAAATATCTAAAGCCTGCATGCGTATAAATAAAAGAAATAGAAGAAAGGATCTTGTAACCTTTCTTATTTGTACCGATGCGCATCTACAAGGAACTAACTGCCCATTGGAGCGCACAAAGACGATGCGCGAAAAAGCAAAATGCGAAAAAAAGGGGAAAAAGAAATAAAGAACAAAACAGACTGAACAAGAGGGCGTCCATCAGCAGAATTCTTTGCATCAAACGGAGACAGCGTTTCTGCGCCACGGCCCGTCCGCCTTTTGTGTTTCCCTCGTTAGTTTGTTTCACGCTCCGTCATTTCTGAACCTTTTTCTTTTTTTTTTTCGTTCTTAGAATGAACTTCCGGCCCCTCGGATGTTCGGGGTGCGGTTAAAGCAAAATTGAATTCCTGGTGCAAACATCAAAGTTGCCCCGCAGCTACCTTTATTTCCGGGCGCCCTTGGACGATGAGGGAAAGAGGAACAAGAGGGCGTCGATTCGATAACCCGAAAGTTTTTTTTGCGCGGGTTGGACAGACTTTTCGTGGAACCAAAGGCGAACATAGAAACATCTTTACAAAGCGCGCGAATGTAAAGAGAAAATAAATGCAGGCCTAAGCGAACAGCGCCGACAAGAGCACTGGTCCAACAATAAACATTTGTCCGAAGCTTTTTTTTGTTTTTTAGAAAAGATGGCTTTTTTTGGAACTGTGCGAGGTCAGAAAGCGTGCACACGAGATTTACGTATAAGCAGGCTACAAATCAGTCCGTCTGCTTTGCTGGGAAGCACTGCAGCGCTCGCTAAAACACCCGGAGGGAGCTCCGCGAAACTCGAGGTTGAAACTAAAGTTAGACCTTAAAAAAAAACAAAAAAAAAAAACAGTCTGCGCCGTGATACGAGCAACATGTTCTCTCGTACTTACCTCATGGTCGTAGTCACTGCACAGATTGCTGTGTGACGTCCAAAACATAGCATCTTTTATTCTTCAAAGCCTGTCTAGGCATTGTACGACCCTCATCCAGTCCCTAGTCATCCGCTTTTTCCATGGTGCCCAAAAAGTCTGGCGTGGCGCATCTGTGGCGACTACCGCGCCCTCAACGCCGGAACGGTGCCGTATCGCTACCCCATTCCACATGTCCAGGACTGTACATCGTTTCTGAAGGGAACGACCATTTATTCCAAAATCGACCTCGTCAAGGCATACCACCAGATCCCTGTTGAGCCATCCGACATACGGAAGACCGCGATAACAACACTTTTGGGCCTCTTTGAATACGTTCAGATGCCATTTGGACTTGGTAAAGCGGCCCAAACGTTCCAACGTTTCATCGACGAAGTCATCCGTGGTCTCCCCTTCTGCTTTGCTTACCTGGACGACCTCCTCATTGCCAGTGTGGACCTGGATGAGCACAAGATTCACCTGGAGCGAGTCGTTGGTTGGCTCCACGATCACGGAAGGGTGATTAACACGGACAAGTGCCAGTTCGGCGCATCCCAACTTGCATTTCTTGGCCACAAAATCAACAGTCAAGGAATCACACCGCTTCCAGTAAAAGTTAAGGTTGTTTTGGACTGTCCAAATCAAACAACAAAGCGCGCTCTACAACATTTTCTTGGCCTTCTCAACTCTTACAGGCGTTTAGTGCCATAGTGCGCAGTGTTGCTCAACCCCTTGGAAGACCTACTCTGCAGTTACACCGCAGAGAAGTCACCTCTGCCTTGGTCCCCTGGGGCGGCACTCGCTTTCGTACAAGGTCAAGAAAGAACTTGCGGACGCCATTTCGCTTGTACATCCTTCACCTGAAGCACTGACTTGCCTGATGGTCGACGCTTCCAGCACTGCTTTTGGCGCCGTCTTGCAGCAGAAGATCGACAACATCTGGTTTCCCATCTCTTTCTTCTGACGAAAGCTGCAAGACACTGAAAAGCGCTACAGCACTTTTGGTAGATTATTGCTGGCTACCTACTTGGCTGTAAAGCATTTCCGACATTTCCTAGAGAGACGCAATTGTTTCATCGCGACAGACCACAAGCCGCTCGTCCATGCTATTCAGTCGCCCAGTCAGAACCACTCCCTGCGCGAGTTCCGTCATCTCTCCTTTAGCGCAGAGGTCACCACCGACTTGCGCCACGTAGAAGGACAAGGGAACACTGCTGCCGATACACTGTCTCGTTTGACCCTTAACGCTATTTCTACAAAAACGACGCAGTTTACCTATTCTGAGCTTGCAGAGGCCACAACAGAAGACGACAAGCTGCCAACCATCCGCGAAGCCGGCACTTCACTGATTTTTTGCGGACGTATTTTACCCAGATTAAGGTGTCACCCTCGTCTCCGACAAGTACACTGGAACCCCACGACCTTACGTCCCACAAAACTTACGTCGTGCTGTGTTCACGTCGCTACCCTCGCTTTGCCATCCTGGTGTGCGTGCAACGCAGGAACTGATTACGAACCGTTTTTTCTGGCCCAAGTCGAGGCCGACGTTCGTCATTGGGTACGTTCCTGTCTTGCCTGCCAACGTTGCAAAGTACAGCGACACACACGAACACCGCTCGGAGCGTTTCCTCTTCCATCACTACGTTTCGAGGAGGTGCACCTGTACATTGTCGGTCCCTTGCCCCCCTCACGCGGTTTCACCTATTTGACGTGCGTCGACCGTTTCTCCCGATGGCCTGAAGTTTACCCGCTCGAGAACATAACGGCCGAGATGGTCGCCAGAGCTTTTCTATTCACCTGGGTAAGCCGTTTCGGAGTTCCTTCCACGGTGACGACCGATCGAGGACGCCAATTTGAATCCGATCTATTCCATCAACTCACGTCACTTTTCGGCTGCTCCTGGACGCGCACAACAGCTTACCATCCTGCTGCAAGTGGCTCGTGGTACGCCATCATAGGCAGCTAAATTTAGCACTTCGTACGCAGTCGTCTCCCGATGACTGGGTCGACAATTTGCACATTGTGCTGATTGGGTTGCGTCCAGCGCTCAAACCTGACCTGAGGAGCACGGTGGCTGAGCTCGTCTATGGTGCTCCGCTGTGTCTGCCTGCGGACATGATCGAGCCGCCTACCATACCAGAGAGTGTGGATCCCGCATCCTACATCCACAAGTTAAGGAAAGCAATGTCAAAGCTTCGCTCAGTTCCATTACGTCAGCAAACGCAACCGAAGGTTTTCCAACATCCTGCACTTTCTGAGGCTAAACACATTTTTATCAGAAAGGATGCGCCTCGGAAGCCTCTGCAAAGCCTGTATGATGGACATTTTTTTGTCCTGGAAAAATCACCAAAATACTATACCCCGTTGCTTCGAGGCAAACACAAAACCGTTACAATCAACAGACTCAAACCGGCTTTATTCTCCCCCTTCGGTTCACCAACGTCCAAGCATCCGGATAACACACCAAAAGCCAGAGAGCACAAAAGAAACTTTACTCAAGTGGCCACAGCAACTTGTCCAAGGGCACCTGTAGCCCCCGAGCTACAAGAACAACAGGAATGACAGCGAGAGCGGTGTGTTTCGGCGCCGCGCGATTCCTGACGCGTGCCATGAGACACTGAGATTCGGGCTGACGTGGTGCATGGACGTCTTACGATGGCCGACTTCTGCATTGCAAATAATAAGCATTTGTAAATATGGTGAATTTAAAGGTAATTACATAAATCAAGCTCGCTACACCGGTAGCAGTAAATACGCCTTTTTTGAAATCTGTTTCGAATAAAGAATATCACCCGATATATTTTATTTCGGGAAAAACACAAATGTGCTTAGATTTCTTTGCGTATTTGGATTTTTCAGAGGATTATTTATCTCGCGTTCTGAAAATGATTTTTATTTCTATTTTTTAAATCATAAATTAAACAGGCGAATGCTAACTGCTAAAAATGTTCAATATATGTTCAAGAATAGAATGCTCTAAAATCGGTTGGACTTTGTATATCGATAATGTCTGTTCATTAGGATGTAGGTGGAGTATGATACATAGCTATTTATTCTCGGATGGTCAAGGGGACATTCAATTATCTACACAGTTCCATGTGACGTCGAACGAAACGTATTTTATTTAAAGTTCAGACGTGTTGTGTGTTAAACATGAGGACTAACTATCACCTGCTCACCTCACACTCACTGTTTTTTTTATTCAAACATCTTGTTTAAATTGTTCTACGGCCTTTCGAAGGTATTGTGACCCGACTGTGACCCCAAGTCTTTATCGCTTTTTGTTATTTAATGAGGAGGAGAATTGCACGGTCTATAATCAACGATATTTTAAGAAACGAAGGACGTTGCTTATTATGTTCGTTCTTTGCGATTGCTTTTGTCGCGAAAATCTCATTGGCTGCGGAGTTATCCAAATATGTTAGAAACTTGACATGTTCTGTATTTATTAAATTATCAGTGACATATATGCATGTTTGAGTTGGTGTCAAAGTTGAACGAAGGTGGCGGGTGGAGGGTGAAGGGCGGACGGAAGTGTGAAGTGTAATTATATTCTTTCCGGCATAAAAGCTCAAGTGCTGTCATGCTGTTGAAGGCAACACCATACTTTTGGAAATGTTGCCTCGCGCCTCCTTCCCCTTTTCGCAAAAAAAAAAAAAAGCATACGGCTCTCGTATTCCATCTTCAACCTGTCTCCCTTTCCGACCGTTCGCGTGCTTGCGAATTCAAAAGCGGGATCAGGGATTCACAAGTGGTCGACGGCGACGACGATCACGGAAGCATTTACGCCACTCCTTTTTGGCAAACATACGCAACCCTCGAACCGGAGGGGGATACTGGACGTCCAGACCCGCGCAATCCATCAACTGGGAGGGGCCTCCGATTGCACACGCGACGCGCTAGCGCGTTGCGGGGATCAACGTGGCGGACGTGTCGGGTGGGAAAGATCAAGCGTACACGGGGTAGTTTGCAAGAGGGGAACCTGACAATGCTGATCGTTTAGGGGGAAGAAACTTTGATCCTGGCAACTTTACAGTTGCTAGAAACTCAGGAAGCACAGGGCGTGGTGAGTCCCGTGCATTCAATCATCGGCCAAAGTGATCATCACATGAGCATATCAATCAATCAATCAATCATTCAACCAATCAACCAATCAATCATTCAATCAATCAATCAATCAATCAATCAATCAATCAATCAATCAATCAACGAATCAACCAATCAATCATGTGCTTTATAAGGACGCCAAAAAGGAACGACGAAGCAACGCGTGAAAATCATAAGCATCACACTGTTTATTATGTTGTCGAGAATGTTGCCGGTTTTGATGAGGCAAGCGTAAACATAATAAGCAATACACAGCGTTTCTTATGTTCTCAGTGACTTTAGCATGTTCTGATTAGGAGCAACTTAGGGTATTTCGCCTTTCAGAAGGTCGACATTGCGTGTCGCATGAAGAGGGAGACTATCGAAGACTGGTAAAGGCCCGTTCACACTCTTGCGACCGAGTAAGACCGAGAGAGACCAGAGCGGTTTTTAAGCCTCTTGCGACGTCTTAGGACCAGCTCCGCTGCAGCGCATCCGGTCCTAAGAAGTCGCAAGAGGCTTAAAAACCGGTCTGGTCTCTCTCGGTTTTACTCGGTCGCAAGAGTGTGAACGGACCTTAAGCCAGCTCAAATGCTACGAGACGACGAGGGAGTTCGTGTAATTTAGGATTGTGCCATGATACCTTCAAACTGTAACACTGTGATTATCCTCCCAATATACTGCTGAGTATCTGTGGATTGCGCTGTGTTCATCAGCTGCTTAAAAAATGCAGGGCCTCACCTAATATTCCCACACTTCGCGATTCGTTCTTCGCTGGTCTCATCGGCAAATGCCGCAACCTGATTGGCGATGATGCCAATCATAGCCAACCAATACTATAACAATGATGCTCGTGACCCTGCGTGGCGTGCGCTAGCAGTGACTTTATGAAATTTACAAAACGTGCACAGCATATCCTAGCGTAAACTGTGAGCCCACATTACTAGATCGGCATAGTTCCGGAACTGTCCCATGGACGCTGCTTCCACGAGCGCTAGCCCCCTCTCTCCCCACAGTCCGCCTCCCGCCGTCCGACGCGCTACCCTTTTGGAGACGGCCGCTGTGGTAACTGCAGTGTATTCTATGGAATGCGCATGTTTTGAAGCACCGTGTCTCGATGGCGCTTTACCTTAATGTATTGTATACACATTTTTGAAACCAAACTCTAGATGGCGCTTCAAAGGGCGGGAGGCGAAATGGAGGGAAAGCGGGAGGGTACCTCCCTCCGCAGGAGTTCCACAACTGAGCTAATCAGATAACGTTGGTCTGAACTAAAAATTGACCTTGCAGAGATTAAGCTTAGTTTGATCTTAATAAAACAAATAAAAAGCGGCCACTCAAAGTGTGGGGCGATTGACAGCGGCAGCTGTTGCGTTGTTGAAATATGTGCTTTACGAGATTTGGTTTTATTCGATGGGTTTTAGCATATTTGCTTTAGGATATTTCTTCTTAGTATAATATAGTTGTGGGACATGCGCTATAGGATACGTGCGAAAACCACCGACGCGCTGCCTCTTGTACGGGATAGTCGGGGTCCAGATCCCATCGCTGTTCTCGTTCCGCAGCGAAGCTCAATCTACTCTGCTGAGCGCGCCGGAGGAACTTCCAGAATCCCGAATTCGCGGCGGCTAGGAAGACGGGGCAGAGAGGGATAGAGAGAGGATACGTTAATTCGTCTTGAAATACATGCCGTGGTTCTGCGAGGCGCCACGGCGAGGTGAAGATAATAGGGAGTTTTAGAGAACCGCTTTTGCAGATCCGACAGGGTGCGATGGGCCCTGGCGTACAAACTGCGCATGCGCTATCGCAGAAGACTCGCATATGTGCAGTTCGTACCGGAGGGCCCATCGTACCGTATCGGACGTGCAAAAATGGTTCCCTAAAGCTCCCTAATGATAGCGAAGCGACGCTATCCCTCTCTCCCCTCGATCACGTGGGTTTTTGCGTTTGCACGCCGGCGGATTGCCGCCCGACAGGGACGCTGACAACTACCGGTGTAATTTCGTTTATCTGCCGAATTACTCTAAAAGGAAGTCTAGAAATTCACTAACTAAAAATTTAAAGACGAGCGATCAGATTTTACTTTGCAACTCGTGGTCTGCAAGTATAGGTCATCAAACAGGACTCCGCGATGACCCCTGACCCATTGCAGTGTCCGAGTGCAAGCCCTTAGCCGTTCGCCGGCCGGATCGAAATGTCCCACCATTACCGGAGGGAAACCTTCTTCATCGAAGCTCCTTCATCGACCCAACGCCGATTTTCTCCCCACCAAAAATGTCTGCCGCCCCCCGACTCCTTTTCCGACCTTCCCAAATTGCGCTCTTCTAAATGGGAGCCCATCAGAGCCCTTTCCGGCCTTCATTTCCTGCACCTTTGTTTCAGTCTCGGCGTTCCAGTCAAGCGACGCCGGAGGGCGCCGCTAGACGTCCTACTGACGGCGCGTGCCCCGCATGAGCGAGGAATCACGAAAGGAAGTCGGCGCCTCCCTTGATAACCTCGCTTCGCGTTTTATCTAAGGGCTCGTTGTTCCTGCAATATGAACCGGGGTATCGTCCGAAAGCGCGTACGCTCCTCAACTGAGCCACGATCACACTCCTCAAACATCGAAAACAAGACAGTCTGCGGACTCTGTCTGTTTCTTCCTTGTATGACGGTCACATTTGGCGTACAAACACTGTCTGCAGGCATCTTCAAAGCACGTATGAAGCAAACGGTCTTTGAACATGTCTGAGGCGTGTCCGCAGACAATTTAGTCGTCATGTCTGGAGCGGATACCGCGTCTTTTCTCCAGTGCATGAGCAGTGGAATGCGGGTTTATCTATGGTGGTGGGAACGCGTATCCGACTGCTATGTCGACCTTCCAATGCGGAGCGCAAGTTTGTCTGCTTTTTGCACAGGGGTTGCGATGATGTCAAAACGCTGAGCCCTTATTGGCTGATTAAAATAATAGTGGGTAGACCTCGAGGCATCTAGCTCTGAGGTCTACCCACTGTCCATTCAATCAAGGCCAATCAGAGCTCGGTGTCCTTCTGACGTCACCGCAACTCCTGTGCAAGAAGCAGACGACTCCGCATAGCCCCTATGCATTGAAAGCGGTCCCAAAGTAAAAACATACAACGTCGCAGGAGGCGGCATGTCACGTTGTCCGAGGTCGCAATCCTGGCAGTGAGTGCTAAAGGTTACAAAAAAAAAAATACAAGCGGACGCCAGTATCGCTGTTGTCACTAGTTCCCAACTCATGGCTACTGAAGCTTTCCTGAATCATTGAACTGGAGAGCAGCCTATGCGGCCAGAAAATGAGGGAGAGGAGGAGACTAGTGCGCACGGGGACGTCAAAACGCCGAGCTCTTGTTGGAATGATGAGTGAGGAGATGTAAAGTCACTGGATTAGACTCAAAGCTAGCTAGCCGCCTTTGTCTCCACTGCACTCGTCGAACGCGTTAGAACGCGGTACGCCGGCGTCCAGTGTCTGGATTTCGCATTCGAACCCGTTCGACGAGTGCAGTGGAGAAAAAGGCGGCTAGCTTTAGGTGGACCCATTAATCCTTCCAACCAGAGCTCGGCGTTCTCATGTCCCCACCGCTCTCGTCTCCTCCTCTCCCTCAGTTTTTGGCCGCAAAGTCTGTCTCAGGTTAAAGGTGTCATGCAAGGATGTTTCTACCTTCGCTAATCTACTTAGAATCACACCCTAACGTTAATAATTGTATAAACTTGCCTTGTTCTTTTTTTCTAGGCAATGGCAGTCGCCGAAAAAGTTCGAGGTGTATAAGCATCCTTCATTCCTTCAACTCGAAGCCACAACAAGCAGCCACGTGGCCTGGTGCTTATCATATGCCGCCAACGTCTATCATAACCTCGCGCTGGGGTTGGTAAATTTAGAAAACGTGACATCAATCTTTGCAAAAGTAAGACAAAAAAAAAAGAAATTGCCCCGTTTTGTTTTTGTAAATTTACCACGACAAAGAAGCTTTTGAATCGGTGGCGGTCTGTAAGAGTATACTTGGGCCAGTCTAGGAGCAGTACGCCTTTGCAAAGTTACCAACATTCCAACCAGATATCGTTCCATGACGCGTTTAAGAAATGAGAACTCAGTAAATTATCCGATTCGAGAGCGAGCTTTTTGCTTATGATAACACATCGTTACACCCGCAGTGAAAGCGCTGAGAAGCTACTGGCCTCATAACCTGTCACCGGGGGCACCAGCAGCCCAACAGCCAGAGCCGACTCTCCCCTGCAATTTGACAAAAAAAAGAAAAAAAAAACTACAACCAAAGCAGCTGTAGCTGAGAAATCCACAAAACCCCGGAGGCGTATTTGAGAAAGCCTGTGAAGTAAGTGAACGGAACACATTGTGACGCTCTGATTGGCGCATTTTTATGAACTTCATATGGCCTGGTGAACGGGGAGAGAGTGAGGAGGGGGCAGCCCAATGCTTAGATAAACACGCCTCGGTGAATCACACTTTTGCCTTTAGCCGACACCCAGATTTGCTTTCCCAATATGCGTAAGTGAATCAGAGAGTCGGCTAAAGGATAGCGCGCGAGTCACTGAGGCGTGTTTACCTAAGCCTCGGGCCTCCCTTCTTCTTTCTCAACACTTCAACCAGGGAACGTAAAGTCCACGAAGAGGTGCCAGAAAAATTGCTGAAATTGCTCCCTTGACCTACTTCACAAGTTGTTTCCGAGTACGCTCCCCGTACTACACATGGTACTTTTTTAGATGCGGAGCATCTCTTGCTCGGGTCTATGTCCCGCGGCGTCGGCGTCGTAGTCCGCACTCACACTACGCACGCGCAACTCTCCTCCTTCCCTCTCTCCAACAGCTGCGCGTTACCAATACTCTCTCCACTCTCTCTCTCTACCAGCTGCGTGCACTGCGCGTGCGTTCGCTTCTCCTCACACCGCGCGCGCACGCGCAACTCTCCTCCTCTAGTCTCCTCTCCTTCAAGTGTGAAAAAAAATAAACGGCGAGCGGCGAGCGTTCCAAGTTTCTCTGCCGCGAGCAGCGACGAAGGCTCGCGTAGGGGGTAACGCTAGGACAGTCGGTGGCGCCATCTCTCGACGTCAGCATGCAACTGACTCTTTCCTCGGAACCAACACGATGCTCCGCATCACCCCATGGTTCCCCTCGGGAAGATGATGTAATTTTTTTACCTATCACGTGTGCAAACAGTATATTTATGCAAACAACAAAATAAAATAAAAAGACAAACAAAAAAAAAAAGAAGGAAGAGAAACTTTCTCTTGCACTGAAATGCACCCTATCGTCTCTCAAGATGTCCCCGGTGCTGAAACCAGGATCAAGAAGGTAGAGCTCCGCGTGCAAACGGTCCCAGCCGGTCCCGCCGCGACTCATTAACTCCGCACATAATTTATGAAAAAATACAAAAAAAAACACGGGCGGTCTAACCAACAAAAAAAAAAGAGAAAAAGAAGAGTGATCTTAAATCTAGTTTACGAGGGAGCACCAGAAAACATACTCCGTCGAGATTTGAAGTCACCTCCCCCCTCTCCCTCCCCTTTTTCTGTCCCTGTCTTTCTAGCCGAGTGATTAATAAATGATTCGTCGAACTAATTAGCATTATTAATTCTCGTTCCAAACCAAACGCTCTATCCTCCGCATCCGCCGTCTGCCATCTTTCCTCGCCGATACCCCGGTGTAACTGTGTTTTACGATAAAGGTAGTTCCTTGTCGAATTTGTTTGACTATGTTGTTGTAAATTTATCTATGTAAATTTATTTTATCAATAATGAGCGCAAATACGCGTGTCCTGGAATAGGAAAGAATAATAATAAAAGAGACAAACACAGAAAAATCTGCGTTCACTTTTTTTTTTTTCGACCTGATTTCGAGCACATGTGTAGGCAATAACAAATGCTGATCAAGCTCACGAAACGGAGTTTCCTTCTTCGAGTATTTAAATGCTGCCACAAGCATCGGGTTTGAATAATCTGTAACCCAGAAAGTAAAATATAAAAGGAGATATTTTTACTAATGCAAGCATTTATTCGATCGAATTCACCTACCACGTGAAAGTTTTATTTGAATCGAATAAAGATGCCACATCTAATTATAAAACACACCTTCGTAAACAATAAGATGTGGTTCTGAACTCTTTGCCGCATTGCCACACGGGTGATAAGGTCTCCACTCTGACTCGGGAGCGTACGAATGTTATGCGAGGCGACGCCAAGAGGGGAAGAGTATTTGTTGCGGAATCTCTATAATCACAGACAGCCAAAAATAAAATAACCGATGTGGCGATGTTTTGATTGTCTCATTGCCTCTCCGGAGCCAAAGAGATTGTGGTATTAGCTGATCAGAATGGTGAGGGACGAACCTTTTCAAAAGTTCGCCCCATCTGGGAACTCCCGTAACAAAAAAATCCGAGTACGTAATTTGAGCAAGTACTCTGAGCATGTATCATCGAACACGACGAGCTGAGTCAGTGTTCGGAAGAGGACTCGGATCCGAACACCCAGCTCCTGCCCAAGAAATGGCGGCCGTCAATGTTGCTAACGGACTTTTGAAAATAGTTGATTACAAAAGGAGTTGAACCCAATAAATCACGCCCTTCGTTTCTTCATCTGTTTTTTTTCTATGCGGAGTGCAAGTCGTCTGTTTCTTGCGCAGAAGTTGCGGCGACGTCAGAATGATGCCGAGCTCTGATTGGCTCTGATTGAGAGGATAGTCGGTAGATATCAATGCTAGATGCCCTAAGATCTACGCACTATTTTTTATTTTTTTCAGTCAGTCAATAATAGCTCGGCATTCTGACATCATCGCGACCCCTGTTCAAGGAGCAGACGAACTTGCACTCAGCATAGAAATAAGATACTTAGATAAAAAAAAAATGCAGGAGTTAAATGACATTCTATTTGACTTATTTTTAAGATGAGGAAAATACGTTCTCAGTGCTTCTTTTTCCTCGAATAAAAAAGCAAACTTGATCATGTTGCCAAACATTGAGGAGCACAAGAAATGACATTCTATTTGACTTATTAAGATGAGGAAAATACGTTCTCAAGTGCTTCTTTTTCCTCGAATAAAAAAGCAAACTTGATCATGTTGCCAAACATTGAGGAGCACAAGAAATGACATTCTATTTGACTTATTAAGATGAGGAAAATACGTTCTCCAGTGCTTCTTTTTCCTCGAATAAAAAAGCAAACTTGATCATGTTGCCAAACATTGAGGAGCACAAGAAATGACATTCTATTTGACTTATTAAGATGAGGAAAATACGTTCTCAAGTGCTTCTTTTTCCTCGAATAAAAAAGCAAACTTGATCATGTTGCCAAACATTGAGGAGCACAAGAAATGACATTCTATTTGACTTATTAAGATGAGGAAAATACGTTCTCCAGTGCTTCTTTTTCCTCGAATAAAAAAGCAAACTTGATCATGTTGCCAAACATTGAGGAGCACAAGAAATGACATTCTATTTGACTTATTAAGATGAGGAAAATACGTTCTCCAGTGCTTCTTTTTCCTCGAATAAAAAAGCAAACTTGATCATGTTGCCAAACATTGAGGAGCACAAGAAATGACATTCTATTTGACTTATTAAGATGAGGAAAATACGTTCTCCAGTGCTTCTTTTTCCTCGAATAAAAAAGCAAACTTGATCATGTTGCCAAACATTGAGGAGCACAAGAAATGACATTCTATTTGACTTATTAAGATGAGGAAAATACGTTCTCCAGTGCTTCTTTTTCCTCGAATAAAAAAGCAAACTTGATCATGTTGCCAAACATTGAGGAGCACAAGAAATGACATTCTATTTGACTTATTAAGATGAGGAAAATACGTTCTCAAGTGCTTCTTTTTCCTCGAATAAAAAAGCAAACTTGATCATGTTGCCAAACATTGAGGAGCACAAGAAATGACATTCTATTTGACTTATTAAGATGAGGAAAATACGTTCTCCAGTGCTTCTTTTTCCTCGAATAAAAAAGCAAACTTGATCATGTTGCCAAACATTGAGGAGCACAAGAAATGACATTCTATTTGACTTATTAAGATGAGGAAAATACGTTCTCAAGTGCTTCTTTTTCCTCGAATAAAAAAGCAAACTTGATCATGTTGCCAAACATTGAGGAGCACAAGAAATGACATTCTATTTGACTTATTAAGATGAGGAAAATACGTTCTCCAGTGCTTCTTTTTCCTCGAATAAAAAAGCAAACTTGATCATGTTGCCAAACATTGAGGAGCACAAGAAATGACATTCTATTTGACTTATTAAGATGAGGAAAATACGTTCTCAAGTGCTTCTTTTTCCTCGAATAAAAAAGCAAACTTGATCATGTTGCCAAACATTGAGGAGCACAAGAAATGACATTCTATTTGACTTATTAAGATGAGGAAAATACGTTCTCCAGTGCTTCTTTTCCTGGAATAAAAAAGCAAACTTGATCATGTTGCCAAACATTGAGGAGCACAAGAAATGACATTCTATTTGACTTATTAAGATGAGGAAAATACGTTCTCCAGTGCTTCTTTTTCCTCGAATAAAAAAGCAAACTTGATCATGTTGCCAAACATTGAGGAGCACAAGAAATGACATTCTATTTGACTTATTAAGATGAGGAAAATACGTTCTCCAGTGCTTCTTTTTCCTCGAATAAAAAAGCAAACTTGATCATGTTGCCAAACATTGAGGAGCACAAGAAATGACATTCTATTTGACTTATTAAGATGAGGAAAATACGTTCTCCAGTGCTTCTTTTTCCTCGAATAAAAAAGCAAACTTGATCATGTTGCCAAACATTGAGGAGCACAAGAAATGACATTCTATTTGACTTATTAAGATGAGGAAAATACGTTCTCCAGTGCTTCTTTTTCCTCGAATAAAAAAGCAAACTTGATCATGTTGCCAAACATTGAGGAGCACAAGAAATGACATTCTATTTGACTTATTAAGATGAGGAAAATACGTTCTCCAGTGCTTCTTTTTCCTCGAATAAAAAAGCAAACTTGATCATGTTGCCAAACATTGAGGAGCACAAGAAATGACATTCTATTTGACTTATTAAGATGAGGAAAATACGTTCTCCAGTGCTTCTTTTTCCTCGAATAAAAAAGCAAACTTGATCATGTTGCCAAACATTGAGGAGCACAAGAAATGACATTCTATTTGACTTATTAAGATGAGGAAAATACGTTCTCCAGTGCTTCTTTTTCCTCGAATAAAAAAGCAAACTTGATCATGTTGCCAAACATTGAGGAGCACAAGAAATGACATTCTATTTGACTTATTAAGATGAGGAAAATACGTTCTCCAGTGCTTCTTTTTCCTCGAATAAAAAAGCAAACTTGATCATGTTGCCAAACATTGAGGAGCACAAGAAATGACATTCTATTTGACTTATTAAGATGAGGAAAATACGTTCTCCAGTGCTTCTTTTTCCTCGAATAAAAAAGCAAACTTGATCATGTTGCCAAACATTGAGGAGCACAAGAAATGACATTCTATTTGACTTATTAAGATGAGGAAAATACGTTCTCCAGTGCTTCTTTTTCCTCGAATAAAAAAGCAAACTTGATCATGTTGCCAAACATTGAGGAGCACAAGAAATGACATTCTATTTGACTTATTAAGATGAGGAAAATACGTTCTCCAGTGCTTCTTTTTCCTCGAATAAAAAAGCAAACTTGATCATGTTGCCAAACATTGAGGAGCACAAGAAATGACATTCTATTTGACTTATTAAGATGAGGAAAATACGTTCTCCAGTGCTTCTTTTTCCTCGAATAAAAAAGCAAACTTGATCATGTTGCCAAACATTGAGGAGCACAAGAAATGACATTCTATTTGACTTATTAAGATGAGGAAAATACGTTCTCCAGTGCTTCTTTTTCCTCGAATAAAAAAGCAAACTTGATCATGTTGCCAAACATTGAGGAGCACAAGAAATGACATTCTATTTGACTTATTAAGATGAGGAAAATACGTTCTCCAGTGCTTCTTTTTCCTCGAATAAAAAAGCAAACTTGATCATGTTGCCAAACATTGAGGAGCACAAGAAATGACATTCTATTTGACTTATTAAGATGAGGAAAATACGTTCTCCAGTGCTTCTTTTTCCTCGAATAAAAAAGCAAACTTGATCATGTTGCCAAACATTGAGGAGCACAAGAAATGACATTCTATTTGACTTATTAAGATGAGGAAAATACGTTCTCCAGTGCTTCTTTTTCCTCGAATAAAAAAGCAAACTTGATCATGTTGCCAAACATTGAGGAGCACAAGAAATGACATTCTATTTGACTTATTAAGATGAGGAAAATACGTTCTCCAGTGCTTCTTTTTCCTCGAATAAAAAAGCAAACTTGATCATGTTGCCAAACATTGAGGAGCACAAGAAATGACATTCTATTTGACTTATTAAGATGAGGAAAATACGTTCTCCAGTGCTTCTTTTTCCTCGAATAAAAAAGCAAACTTGATCATGTTGCCAAACATTGAGGAGCACAAGAAATGACATTCTATTTGACTTATTAAGATGAGGAAAATACGTTCTCCAGTGCTTCTTTTTCCTCGAATAAAAAAGCAAACTTGATCATGTTGCCAAACATTGAGGAGCACAAGAAATGACATTCTATTTGACTTATTAAGATGAGGAAAATACGTTCTCCAGTGCTTCTTTTTCCTCGAATAAAAAAGCAAACTTGATCATGTTGCCAAACATTGAGGAGCACAAGAAATGACATTCTATTTGACTTATTAAGATGAGGAAAATACGTTCTCCAGTGCTTCTTTTTCCTCGAATAAAAAAGCAAACTTGATCATGTTGCCAAACATTGAGGAGCACAAGAAATGACATTCTATTTGACTTATTAAGATGAGGAAAATACGTTCTCCAGTGCTTCTTTTTCCTCGAATAAAAAAGCAAACTTGATCATGTTGCCAAACATTGAGGAGCACAAGAAATGACATTCTATTTGACTTATTAAGATGAGGAAAATACGTTCTCCAGTGCTTCTTTTTCCTCGAATAAAAAAGCAAACTTGATCATGTTGCCAAACATTGAGGAGCACAAGAAATGACATTCTATTTGACTTATTAAGATGAGGAAAATACGTTCTCCAGTGCTTCTTTTTCCTCGAATAAAAAAGCAAACTTGATCATGTTGCCAAACATTGAGGAGCACAAGAAATGACATTCTATTTGACTTATTAAGATGAGGAAAATACGTTCTCCAGTGCTTCTTTTTCCTCGAATAAAAAAGCAAACTTGATCATGTTGCCAAACATTGAGGAGCACAAGAAATGACATTCTATTTGACTTATTAAGATGAGGAAAATACGTTCTCCAGTGCTTCTTTTTCCTCGAATAAAAAAGCAAACTTGATCATGTTGCCAAACATTGAGGAGCACAAGAAATGACATTCTATTTGACTTATTAAGATGAGGAAAATACGTTCTCCAGTGCTTCTTTTTCCTCGAATAAAAAAGCAAACTTGATCATGTTGCCAAACATTGAGGAGCACAAGAAATGACATTCTATTTGACTTATTAAGATGAGGAAAATACGTTCTCCAGTGCTTCTTTTTCCTCGAATAAAAAAGCAAACTTGATCATGTTGCCAAACATTGAGGAGCACAAGAAATGACATTCTATTTGACTTATTAAGATGAGGAAAATACGTTCTCCAGTGCTTCTTTTTCCTCGAATAAAAAAGCAAACTTGATCATGTTGCCAAACATTGAGGAGCACAAGAAATGACATTCTATTTGACTTATTAAGATGAGGAAAATACGTTCTCCAGTGCTTCTTTTTCCTCGAATAAAAAAGCAAACTTGATCATGTTGCCAAACATTGAGGAGCACAAGAAATGACATTCTATTTGACTTATTAAGATGAGGAAAATACGTTCTCCAGTGCTTCTTTTTCCTCGAATAAAAAAGCAAACTTGATCATGTTGCCAAACATTGAGGAGCACAAGAAATGACATTCTATTTGACTTATTAAGATGAGGAAAATACGTTCTCCAGTGCTTCTTTTTCCTCGAATAAAAAAGCAAACTTGATCATGTTGCCAAACATTGAGGAGCACAAGAAATGACATTC
>JABSTQ010010401.1:0-223674 GCA_013358835.2 Ixodes persulcatus
TCCAATAGGCACAGCCTTTAGTAGTATCCTTATTACAATGAATGCTTCTTAGCTACACAGACGGAACTGATGGTCCAGGACATGGAAGTCGAGACGGAGGAAGCATCTGTCAATGGGAGTTCTCCACTTCAAGGCCCACACACCCTGAGCACCTCCATGAACTGGTATGTCACGCATTGGTGAACCCTTAATGTTTGCAACCCCCTACTTTCCGCAGATTTGAGATTTCGAAAAAATTGTATAGAACTAAGGGTGCAAGGACTGCAGGCTCTAGAATGCGGAAAATTTAGTGGCTGTGAATATGTTCCCTGCGTCCGATTGACACAAATTAGGGCCATGAAAATAAAGAGTTTAACAGTGCCCTTTGTTATCTGTTCCCAGTATGGACGACGCGGAATCATCCTCAGAGGCCAGTGAGGACACGTAAGTAGCTTTTGAAACTTGTGTATAGTAACTCTTACATTTCTGAAATCTAAATATGCCATGTCTACTCATAGTATCCAGGAAGACCTCGACTCTTCCTTTGTCCTAGAGGAGGAAGATGAGGAGGAAGAGGATAACGATGAAGGTGACCCTGAAGAGTATGTTTTTATCTGTATCAAATATCGCTGCTCATTTGAGGCACTGCCATATAAACCTTTCATCATTACCGGATGCTTTGTAGAAATTCAAATGAAATGCCATTTCTGTATTCTGTTTCATCCTGAAGATAGTATAGCCAGCAACAGTTGTACAAGTCTGCATAAAGGCACATACAGTCGTCGACCAATTTTTCGGACTCCGATATTTCGGACACGTCCGATTATTCGGACGTTTTAGCCGAACCATCACTTACCCCATAGAGTTAATGTATTGACCGAAATTTTGGACGCCATAAAGCTTACTGCTCGATGTTTCAGACATAATTTCCGTGATTTCCTCAGTTTACAGCCACAAAACAGCCGCCGCGATAACGCCGCGAGCTTAGGTACCGCCATTGTGGTTGTTTTGATTTTTCTCTTCAGCCTCGATACACGTCCTACGCAATAAACAAGCTGGGTTAGATACACTGGTGGACTTGGTTGGATACACTGGCTGGGTTGGATACACTGGTGGACTTGTGTGTGCTGCCCCCAGGCTTTCTGCTAGTTATACCGAATCTTAAAGCTGTTCGCACTTTCAAACTATCATATGTTGTTGACTGGAAACTTTTCCATATCTGATGTTACTTCAGAAGGCATAGTTCATAACTGCATAGAATTAAATCATTTGCTTGTATTTCAGGACCTTCGTTCTGCAGGATGATGATGTCACGGATCACAAGCAGAAGAAGTACATTGTTTTTCACAACTCCCTAATGAGGCTCCTCCAACGATGCTTACGATGTGGTGCCACCAACTGTGACGTCCGCTTGTCGTTTTCGGGAAGTTTCATGAGAGCGACCGTCGCTTGCCCTAAGCAACACAAAGAGGTGTGGTGCAGTCAGCCCCTTGTCGAAGGGAAAGCGTTGGGAAACATCCTGTTCTGCTCAGCCATCTTGTTCTCTGGCAGCAGTCCTACAAAAGTTATCAGGCTGCTATCGCTGATGGGCGTGAAAACACTGCAAAAGACGCAGTTCTTTAAGTTCCAGCGATGCTACCTCTTACCGGCAGTTCAAGAGGTTTGTGCCTGCAATGTTTCAAAAAGAAGTTCTTATTAAAGTAGGTCACTTTTTTTTTCTTAGGTCTGGGAATCTGAGCAGAACCTCATGGTTCAGGCTTCACGGGGCCAAAAGCTCTGTCTTTCCGGGGATGGTAGAGCAGATTCCCCTGGTCACTCTGCCGACTTTGGGACATACACCCTCATGGATGTCAACCGCAACAGTCTTCCACATCGAGCTGGTCAAGGTACAAACTGCGCCTGAATTCATTCATGCACATTTTTTAGGAAATCACAAAAGAGACCTCTGCAAGCTGAGGTCTGCAAGTTTTGTCAGTGGTGGGTCAGGTTAACACAAATATATAAGGTAGGGGAAGACGCCATTCAATCTCTCCTATCACCATTGACAGGTGTCATCATTTACATGGGGTGCATGTTGCTTGGGTGTCGGGACACTTTGTGCAGTAGTTTACAGTTCTCTCTTTAGCCTGTGGGGACTGGCACAAAAATATGACGTACATTTGCCAATATAGTTCTGATACCAGTTGGCTCTCAGGAAATGCTGGCGTGTAATCGTTCTTTTGGCAAAAATCATGCATTAAAAACTTGAGTACTGCTGGGAGTATAAAAAGTGGTTGCACCACTTTTTAAAATAAAATTGTAGGTCAAATAAAATTGGACCTGCAACCCGGTGGAAATAATGATAGAACTGATACAAAGTGCTTGTTTTGGCATATTTTTTGTGTATTTCAGTCAACAGAGGTGTCATCCAGTAACCGTATGGAGAAGGAGGGGCTGGCCAGGGCATTCAGCTCCTTTGAGAGCAAAAACGTCAAAGTTGACATGCTGGTCACAGACCGCCACCGTGAGGTGAACGCATATGTGCGAGACAACCACCCTGATGTGCTTCACCGCTGCGATGCCTGGCACTTTGCAAAAGGTATGCGCTTGTTTAACCTTTATTTTTATGCTGTCTGTAGTTTTAAGTAACACAATAGTTGCATTTTCATATCTTAATTGAAGCTCTACTTTCAGTAACACACTGATGATGTATGCAACATAATCTGCTTTAGGAATCAAGAAGAAGATTGATTCTGTGTTGGGAACGAAGGCCCACAACGTTCTTCGAAAATGGAAGCGCACAATCATTCGTCACCTGTACTGGTGTGCCCGCACCAGCAACGGCGATGGTGAACTGGTGCTAGCAAAGTGGAGGTCCATCATGCGGCACGTGATCGACGTACATGTCCACATCGACCCCCTCCATCCAGCCTGCGCACATGGTGAAATCAAGGACCTGAAACTGGCTGCAGGAAGGTAAGTGTCTGAAATGTGCAGTCCTGTGCGGATAGTGGGTTTTGAGTTCGAAGCGAATAGTGGTGTTTGCCGAATATTTTCAATTCAAATATCGAATAGTTTTTCCACGCCTTTCACTATCATTGCATCGTGCTTAGACGAAATCCCAGCTAAACTCGTGAAGGTTGTTTCACTTGTTCATTTATAAGCTAATTTTAATCTATCTATATTTATGAACTGTGACTTCGGAAGGTCTGATGTCTTGGGATGGCAAGTAAATGACGGATATGACATAAAATGAATCCTATAGAGATGGCCGACTATACCCAACTGAGTGAATTTATAAATCTTGCTATATAAAATATTCATGCTTTAATCTCGAGTTAAAAAAGAAAGAATTGCGCATGATGAACGCAGGTTGTAAGGGTATCTCTGCCTAACATATACTCTTGCAGAACAGTCAGTTTATTTCTGAAACTTTTTTGGATATACACATTCACAAAGTTTCCATTTATTTTCAAATAAAGCGGGATGGGCATGCGTGCACCATTCCGCTTTGAATGTATGCTTTTCTGCCAAGCCCGCATTTGCGATATTCATAATTTTCCAAGTGTTTATCGTGGCGGGTTACCCCGTTGAGTGCACTTCTTGCCGAGCACCAATGTATTGTAGAGAAGCAACACCCGTGGACCTCGCACCCGCGGGTATTGCATCGCCGCAGTGCACTGGTGCTCGGTAAGTAAGCGCACTGAGCGGGGCTAACCCACCGCAATCAACACTTCAAAAAATGTGAATAGTGCAGTTCTTCTCGAAGCGAATATCAAGTAGCATATTATTCGAAACTACTATTCGAAATTTCTAGTATTTGCACAACCCTAGAAATGCGCTTCCAGGTAGCAGCTGTGGCTAAAATACTATGATTCTCCACAGGAACAGAGACCTTCAGGCGACTGGAGTCTGTGCTTGTGCCAGCCCATCTGCTAAAAGACATCCCTCGGATCTCTCACAAGCAGCAGACATATGCACTGGAATCGTTCCATGGCCTGCTGATCCATTACGCACCAAAGTCCACCAAGTTCACGTATGCAGGAATGCTGGCACGGTAAACAAATGTACTCATTAGGGAGGTTTAGCATAGCATGCCCAATTAGCGCATGTTATGGACTTGGGCTCATGAATATAACTTCAGACAGTTTCAGAACGGCACTTGGCAGCAACTCAGAACATATGTGTTATGCTTCCCCCTCTACATATAAGTAGAGACAGACTGGCAGGATTGCTAAACAAGAGTGTGAGCTGCCAGCTTCGATGGCACATGTTCTCACTTGGGGCTAGAATGATTCACCAGCAGCATATGATGCTAAACACACTATACTCCGTGTCACCTTACGTCCGGGCGTAGCGGATGCTACGAGCCCTCGGAGCCAATCCAAGACCGTGTGAGTGTCACTTGACTTTAGAGAGGGGGCACAGCGGCGCGCGAAAAACGTATCATGGACTATGTCCAAAGATCGGGATTGGCTAGGATAGCTTCGTCCGGACATAAGGTGAAACGGAGTATAGGTGAAGACGGCACATTAGGCCGCAGTCTGCACACCTGAGGCCCATCGTGTAGTTTTGTATGTTTGCACTAGTGACAGATCTCTTTTCCTTAGTGTTCTAAGACCCTTACTAGCATTCTTGGGCACTACTAACATATTGGCAAACTTGCTGTTTACAAAGAAGCTTGCTTTGCCCACACAGCAACTTGTTTTGGGAAAGCTGAAGCATCTGCACGTACGCTGTGCCATAGGCAGTAATTGCTTGTGTAAATTCTTTTTTCGTTTAGTGCCTCCAGGCAGACATGAGCAGCTGCAAAATCTGCTTTGGCACTTATCCATGGCACCTTTCAGACAGGAAGCACGAGTTCACACAACATTTTCAATTTAATTACAAGTTTATACAAAGATGGAACTCTTTAATGTGGAGGCTATCAGATTGTGAGACAGTTTTAACCCTCTCATGCATTACGTCCACACATGAGGACAGATGTTTTTAGTTTTTTTTTTCTCAACAGAATATGTTCTCATGCCTTGCCTTCCTGCATGGTGTCCTCAAATGAGGACAGAAAACGCTTTCCTAGACGGCCGACAGATGGCATCGTACCTCGTCTTCATTCATGGAGAAGCCATATGCAACAGTTCGTAAAAGTAATTATTTTTTACTATCAAAACTTTGTATGAAAATGGCAAGGAAAATTGTTTTCAGATTGTTCTAGACACACTTTATGTATTTGCTATGAAAGTTGTGAGATAGTTTCTCCCGATTTTTCCTTTTGATGCCCGCTATATCTGTCCTCAAATAGGAACACCATGCAGGAACACTGCTTTGCTCTCATTCCGCTTCGCGGGCTTTCCGACATTTGCGCGCGAAAAACTTTGAGCTACGCTTGCATATTTTGTCTTACTAACTCTTCAGTGTCTTTAGCTGAATGAAAAGGTCTCGGCAGAAGACCTCTCCTCTGCAGCCGGTGAAAAAACGGGCCAAGCATGACGTGCCACTTGAGAAGAGGCTTGACGGTAGTGCGCATTACCCCAGAAAATGACTCTGAAGAATGCGCAGCGCTGTCACAGTAAGAACTGTCGCAGCAAGACGCGGTACACCTGTGAGCGTTGCGATGTTCCTCTCTGCCCTGAGTGCTTTGAAGAGTTTCAAGCCTCGTGAGATGTTCACTTTCGTCTTTTTTAGCTGAGAGCTGCTTCTTTAGCATTGTGGAACAGAAATGAAACAGTATTAACGTGTTCTAGCCAGAATATACTCATTATTTTGATTAAAATGACCATTGCACAAATACCAGAAATTGAATCACTTGACCACTGGAATGCACGTTGTCCTCAAATGAGGGCATGTAAGTTCTGCTATTGTAAATAGGGTTGAATTTTTTTTATACATTTTTTTACATCATTGGCGGTTCACATGAAAGCCACAACACGGTATAAAATTTTTCTGACATAGTGAATATAATTCATGCATGAGAGGGTTAATACAGATTATTTAGCAAAACTGCATGAGGACACTGGCTTTTACTTTTTCTAGGACCCGGGTCGCAGCCCTCCACTACAACTTCAATGCAGACAGGGCTACTCTAAAAACTGCGGATGGCCACCCACGGTTTTCCCAGCGTTGCTCGAAGGGGGACAAGCAGTGGACTGTCATTCCTGTGAAAGAAGCTGCAGCATATGGTGAGGATGCTTGAAGCAAGATTGCAGAAGCTACAAAATACAAAAAAAAGAATCAAACTGGTGCCATTATAGTGCAGATACGTGTGATGTGACCAGTCTGATTTTCAGGATAATTGGTATAAGTCCTAAACCATCGGTAAAAACCACTCTCTTGTGACCTGTTTGTTTCAGGCTATGTTGGCAAGCTCATCGACGCCGTCTTGACATGCGTGGCACGCTGGCCAACATACGAGTTGGCAGAACAAGCCGTGCCACATGTCGTGCACGAGACCCTGAGAGCCAGGTGCGGACCACGGCCAGACAAGGAGGAAGCAGTGCGACGCCACCGATCGAGGTTTGCTCTGTAACTGTTTCTGGCCTTCGGTTGCCCCTCCCAACTGTGAATAAACTTTGCATGGGAGGAAGATCAAACTACGCCTATAGTCGGTGACAGGTTGACAATTCAGTAGAAGCTCTGGCTTCATCGGGCTTTCTACCCTTGATAGCAGAACCGTGCAGCCAAAGCATGGCAAAAGGCCATGAGTGTGTGCTGGAGGTGGAGCTTCTACCGAATTCTTAGCCTGTTACCGACCATAGATATTAGCGTAGCGGTGAGAAAAACTTCAAATAGTGTAAAATAGAGTACTCAGCTGCACTGTTTTCAGACATTGTGGTATTATCTTATGTACATTTTGTTTGTGCCTGTCTTATTGTCTTATTTAGATGTTCAACTTTTAATCAGGTGTTTCTGTTACTTGCATGTAGGTTCTTTATTGGTCACTTTAAGTGACAGTTCATACCCATCTAACTTGTTCTGATTTGATGCAGTGTCATGATTTTGCTGTAGCTTGTATCGATTACTTACTTTTTCTTTGGTGCTCTTTAGCTGAGCTTCAATCGCTTGTATTGGTGTGCTCAAAAATTCTCTTGCAATTTGTAGAATGTCCTGTGCATTGCACAAACACTCTTATATGCAGTATTGTCACTTTTGCCTGTTGTATGTGCTATTTGGAAAGGTAAATGAATGAGCTTTGTTTATCAAAATCTCCTACTAATATTATATGTTGTACTGTAATCAGACATTGGAAAAAGTTCAGATAAAAGTAACCTTATTCATTATGGTTATAGCACTTGAAGGGATACTACAACAAAATTTCGGCGCTAGTGTTTTGGTCTATACGTGTTCAAAGGAGCAGTATCACAACGGACACCCCAATATCTTGTTAAAAAAGACACGAAAAGGAATTTTAAAACAAATTAAACAATTAGCAAAAAGCACCTGGTTGATGTCGCTAAAGCCTTTTTTGTAATGCTAATCTAGGAACCTTGACAGGTAGTGACGATGACTGTCTCTCCTAGAACTATACATGCTTTGAACCTGACATTATCCCGGCAGCTCTCCAGCCAGCACAAGAGAAGAGGGGAGGGAGGAACTCCTCTCTCACCTGGACTTTCTTTTGTGTGTCCCAGACGTCGCTATTCTCCCTCTACGAGATTATAGAAGATTAACCCGTCACCCAAATTCGTACAAAAGCAGCTTTGGGGTTAGGGCCCAATCGCTGGCGTGCTTCGACCGCGTTGGTGGCTGGAATGACTAGGGCATCCTGACGACGTCAGCCTCGCCGCAGCTTTGCTCGTCTCACGACAATCTACGTCACGATTACGCCAGATGTGACGTGCTCTCCGAGCGCTTGCCAGAGTGGGCCGTTTATAACTAAAAATTCAGCCATCAGGCTCCAAACAGAAACCTGTGATTGTCATCTGCGGATATTGTGGATCACATTCAGCCTATTTCTGAACACGACGGGTATATTTAAAATTTCGTTGAAGTATCCCTTTAAAAGACGACGAAGGAAGAGGACCAGACGAGTGCTGAGTAACGACTGAATGTTTTATTTGGAAAACGCAACACATCACTCTGGGCGGTTGTGCACAGGCACTGCACAGATAGCGACACTGTTAGCGTGAATACGCAATCACTGGTTTTTGCTGTTCTTTTTTTTTTAAATCGGAAGGCTACTAGTGTTATGGGAGGTGCTCATTTGGGGCACTAACCTAAGCATCAAAATTTGGTGTCCACTAAAACAGTAATAATGAAACCCTCTGATAGTAGGCTTTCATTTTTTTTATTATCACTGATCCACTCTGGGCGGTTGTGCCTGCGCAAAACCGCCCAGAGTGAGGTGTCGTATTTTCTTTTCCAAATAAAACAGTTCATCAACGCTCGACTTGTCATCTTCGTCCTCATCTTTTTCTTGCTGTAACCATAATGATCCCCTACCAACATGCCTAACTTTCCAGTTTGTTTTGTAGTCTTACTTTTGAGTAAATAAACATGTAAACCCTTATTTGTTGTAATTTTCTTTTACTATACAATAGTGTGAATGAGAGGCACCCTTCATTTCCCCTCTTCCCTGACAGCATTGAGGCACTCTACCTACTACGTTTTGGGGTCTCTTGACTTCATATGCATACTCACAGTGAACGTGATGCCACATTTAGTAATAGTAATATTTATTTTGTCCCGGGAGAGCCGCGGCACTGCAGAAAGGGAAGTAGCCCATACCACAGAGGCCCACGGTGATGCGTCTAGTGATGACGTAATGATAATTTACAAATGGCAGTGACTAAGAAATGAGGGGAAATTAATGACGATGGTGACGACGGTCTTCTTGAGCTGTCAGCCTCCCATCTTTGGTTCGGCCCTGCCGGTGTGAGTCGTCGATATACTACTAAATGTAGCAGGCCCTTGCTTCCACCAAGATGTCTTATAGCCCTTCCCTGAACTATAGTCGGTGACAGGTCAAGAACGAGGTGGAAGCTCCTCCCACCTCTTTCTACTTTAGTTGAGCGAACGCTGGAAAGGAGGTGACCTCCTCTCCACCATTCGCTCCGCTGAAGTGGAAAGGGGTGGGAGGAGCTTCCACTTCGCTTTTTACCTGTTACCGACTATAGTTATCAGGACAGCAATTCTAGGTTCTAGGAGGGCTTTAATCTTCACTTCAATGAACTCAATAGTATGCTCGGCAGTAGGCTCACAACAAACAAGTTTAAAAAGAAAGTTGACATACTCGCCTTATGCCCATGAAAATAGCTGGTAGCTAGATGACGCAAACTGCTCTCGAATCCTCCGCAGGACGCAACCTGGTAAACGGTGTCTGCGTGACTTTCCACAGTAGCCCCACACCCAGCTTACGAAGATCCGGTATGCCGTATACCTCAGTTTTCTGAAAGTGAATAAGTAACAGCACGGAAATTTCTGGGTCAGCAAATGTAAACTTTAAAAATACTTCAGTTGTAGCCTCCCAAAGTGCTCACATAACCACCAAAGTCATACCATCTACACGCATATCGGTTTCCATCGTACGTCTCCATTTCTGTCGGAGTGAAGTGCTCCATGATCCGCGCGTGAACCTCCATCTGGTCTCTTTGAAGGCACAACCGGTCGAATAAGGCGTTCCTCGTGATGCACCCGTCCCGTAGTAGTGGGGACATTCTCGCAATCTCCCCACAGCACAGGTCTTCATCCGGCAGCATCGGCCTACAAGCGCCACAAGAGCACCTGTGGAAGTAAGCGGTAATCAGCCCAAGCCACAAGCGCTCGGACGAGTGGAGCACACGCGAGCGCGCGGATGAAATGCACGTTCACGAAGCCGAAGCTACATGCGCGAATGATGTCTCAAACGACGCTTTTACAGCGCGAGAATAGAAATTGAGGTTACGAGGCCCTAACGATCTTCCGTCCCCGCGCTCGTGCCTTCTGTCCATAGGGAGTTTTAGTAGATAGTTATCAGAGGCCCGCTACCCCTCCGGGCGCGCGCTAGAGCATGCTTGGAAGTGGCGGCGCGATCTCGCGCTACGGAAGCGTCGCTTGAAAACACGGTCTACTAAAACCGTCTATTGTCAGACCCCAAGATATAACAAAAAGTGCCTCCAATTAAAAGGCATAACGTCAATCAGTTATTCTTGGCGTGCTAGCAACAAAAACTGCCTTACCATTCCGCTTCGGAGGCGGCATCTGGGTTCACATGGCGGCGGATCACGAATGCAGCCGCCGCTGGCACTTCCCTCGGAGGCGATGCCGGCGGATCGTATGAAAACGGGTTGTCGTCATCGTCCTCAAAATCTAGCCGCATATCCTCATCGTTGCTCGATTCAGACGAGCTTGACGAGTCCATTTTCATCCGCGGCACGAACACAAAACAGTGACCTGCTGCCAGGCTGACCAGGCTCAAACTGCACACGTGCTAGTGTTTATACCATATGTGACGTCACATCAAAATGGCGGACCAGTCGAGTGGCAAGTTAGTTTCGGTTTCGGTTTCAGCGTATTTTAACCATTATAAATTATGTAAAGAGTTTTTTAATGATTCAACCGCTGCTATAGGCTAAATTTTTAGTACCCTTTCCGAAAATATGTTTCGATAAAAACGCTCAAATTGACGGCGGAGCTGCCCTTTAAGTTACATCACGGGGTGCAAAACGGGATGCGGTGGTTTGTGCTAGATATTTCAAAAACTAGACGTTTACAAGATAATGCGCTACTTTTTTATTCAGTATCTACAATTATCACGAAATTTATAAAAAAACTGAAAGCCGTTTACAACTCCCTGTAACGCCGAATTGGAGCGCAGCTCTTGAGGAGGAGGAGGGAAGGGTACTGAGGGGAGGGTATAGCCCTCATTTCTCCTCCTCCCCTCACAGGGGTCACGTGACTTCGGGGGGGGGGGGGGGGGGGGGTCACGCGACCCCCATTTTCCGAGGTCACGTGACCCCCCCCCCCTCCCCCAGGTCACGTGACCTGGGGGGTCACGTGACCAGTGGCAGTCACGTGACCTGGGGGTCACGTGACCATGGGGGGGTCACGTGACATGGGGCGGTCACGTGACCTGGGAGAGTCACGTGACCCCCCGTGCGGTGCATGTCCGAACATGCACCGCGCGGTTACGCCGACGCCGACGCCGACGGCGACGGCGACGCCGCTCAAGCCGGAAACGGGCGCCTAAGAGCTGCGCTCTAAAAGGCCGAAATCAATGCGACGTGGTTGTATCTCACCGCCATAACTTTTTTTCCCTAAAGCCGGGGTCGCACTGCTTATAGCTCATACAAAACAAAGTCTGCAAGCAGATTCGAACGCGAGTCACCACCACATCTGTGCTTCGAATGCCGCATGGCAACGACATCAAGGAGACACTTGGCACTGTTGCATTGGGCCTTGGCCAAGGTCACGTCCCTTCCTTTGCATTAATAGCATTAATTGCACGCCTGCACCTTTGCATTAATTGCATTAACAACATTTTGGGACAAATTCTTAAGCAGAAAAGGTGCGCAAACCAGGGTTTGAACGATAGAGACTTTTCGCGGAGAGGTTTAGATGTGCGGGGCTTTATACCAATGGCTTCAAACGGGACGGGCTCGAACGTAGAGGGTGTTTCGGCTACGGGTTTAGATAAGAAGGGCGTTTCGGCTACGGGTTTAGATAAGAAGGGCGTTTCGGGAACGGGTTGGAACGAAACAGGTCTAAATGGGACGGGCGATTCGGGAATGGATCGAAACGGGACGGGTTCAAACGGGAAGGTCGTTTCGGGAATGGGTCAAAACGGGATGGGTTAAACGGGAATGGGTGGTTTTGGGCTGCACCCCACGCCACAGTAACCATGCTTTATAAATTGCGAACCTTTTTAGGGCGCTTTCGGCGTGCTTTTTGCAGAAGGAAAAGCGCCCTACGAAGCTCACTCGGCACGGAGAGCAACGCGACCGTTCTTAGGCCTAGCCAATTTCACAATTTCGCTGTCTGAAAGCGGACCAGAGACGATGGCGCGTTTGTTGACATCAATGCATCCGATAGGCGAAGAATGTACGGGGCTGGACAATGCCTCAACCCAAGCTTCGTCAAGTGTGCGCGCCTCTCGGTTTCACGGTTGATCACTTCCACAACTACGCACTTGCAGCCATTATGAGAGCGGCATGGCTTAGCGTGACTTGGTCTAACCACTTGGCGGCATAAGACGATCGGCTTGGTGGCTAGCTAATTGTTGAACGCAATTCGAGACTCGCGGAGCCAAAAATTGGAGGTGCATTCATTACTCGATGCAAAAAAAGTCATATAGTGGCACCCGTTGGGGGGGGGGGGGTGCGTTCATCATCGTCCCAATCTCTAGCACAGTTGCGGAGTTGCGTCAAGGTCGGTTGAAACTCCTTGAGTTAGATAAAACTGGCGTTTTTGTCGTCTTGGAGGAGGGCTCCTATGCAGAAAAAGTTGCAAAGGCCTTGAATAGGCCTCCAAGTTCCCTCCGCTCACAAGCGAAAAACCTGTGTCAGTCCCTGAACCTTCTTGCGCTTAAGAAGATGATTGGGGATCCAGCCAAGCTGTACCTCAAGGTATTTTTTACGGCGAAGACGCACCAAGAGGGTGACCCTCTAAGGAGCATCGTCTCCGAGAAGGGTTGATAGCAGAAACCCCTGGCTCGCTATCTGCAAAAGCACCTTTCGTCGCTTAGCCTTACCCAGCCCTTCCGGGTTGCCGATTCTTTAGAATTAACTTCTGGTCTTCGCCTTTACCATTCGACTCCTGAGTCGTACTCAATGTTTTCGCTTGGATCCATGAGGAAGGAAGGATCGTTTTGGATCCTTCCTTCCTCATGGAATCATTCTCAAATGCCTTTCATGAGCATGGCACCTGCAACTTTCAAAACTCTTCTGGCATCTCTGAGAAGGGGTTTTTAGATCTTCTGGCCCTTTATTTCCAATCAATGATTGTCGCGAACGAGGGGAAGTTTTCAGGCAAAAGAAAGGCGTTTGCGTTGGGTCCTGTCTCGCGCCAATCCTGAGAGATTTTTCGCTTGTGCGTTGATCGTGAGATCAAAGCACGCCATGAAGAATTTTCCCCGCATTGCCATGTTTCCGCTATGTGGATGACTACCTAATTATCCACCCAAATTTGGTCTACTCTAGTTGTACTGCGGACGCCTTTATTTCCTCTTTGTCAGGTCCCAAATTTACAAGAGACGATCCCATGCACGAATGATTGCAGTATCTTGATCTTCGTCTACACCTTCTCCCTTCCGGTTCATGCTAGGCTTTCCAACAACGTTTTAAAAACCTGTACTCCCTTTCTGCAGTTAGTACTCTAAAATGGTCAAGCATGAAAATGTCCGGTCCCTATTTCTTTTCTCCCGTACCAAGTCCTGCGTCCACCTTGTTGAGTTCAGCAACGCCTCCTCAAAGCTGGGTACCCGAAAGATCCTCTTTCGACCACCCTTATTCGTCTCATTTTAGGTTCAGCGAGCTCTCAGTCTCTTAGAAGGAGGACTTCTCAGGTAGTCACCGTGCCCTAAGCCCATAACACCTTTCACTATTTGAAGTCCATAGCAGCGCGGTATGGTACTTCTGTTGTTTTATCGTGCAAGACGCTCCTAAAATAACTATGCCAAAAGGTCAACGACAACAGAGGCCCCAAAGGCTGCTTCGTCCAGCAAGCCAACCCGTTTGTCCTCTGCGACGAGAAGGTTGTGTACCGCATCCTTTCTACCTGTGGGGACAGGTACGTTGGACAGACCGGTTGCTGCTTCAACACTCGCCTCCGGAGGCATTTCCTCGATGTAAACCGTGCGTCTAGTGACTCCCTTCATCCCATCGTGGAGCACAACCGCATTAGTTCAAACTGTGAGCCGGACTTCCAAGCTACGCGAGTCATTGGGAGACACAAGGACAGACTAGGATGAGAAATTATTGAGTTCTTTAAGATAGCCGGGGATGATTTGAACTGTGCCTCAACCTCCCTTAGGTTAACCAAGGCAGAGGCAGAGGTTTTGAGAGAGGAGATGGAGTGGTGAGCTCAAGTTGGTCCCGCGCTTTCTCTTTCCGGTAGGGGCATCGGTGATAAATGTAGTTGTCTTCTCTACAGTGGCGCCATAGCGGGGGTCAGTCAGCCGTTCTCTAGACGTCCGTCTTGCTTAACGCCGAGTGGTCTTGGCGGATGTACTGGGATCGTTCCTTCTTGCGTCAAGCGTACTGGGGAACAGGCGTGTCGTGTCGAGAAGGCTCCGGGTACTGGCGTGCGGCAGGTGGTGGTCGTTGGGTCATAGCGGCGTAGGTCCACGTCTGCTCCTCCGGGCCGGCCTCGTTGATGGGAGCTTTTGTCTACAAGGCCCGCTGGACCTCGTCGCGAAGGATCTTAGCGAGTGAAAACAAGGCCGCCGAGTGGCCAGCAGCGGACAGAAACTTTTTGAGCTGTTCTCCGAGGACGTCTCAGATGATCTCGCGTATCCCTATTGAAAAATCCTGTAAAATGTTAACCAGGAATCTTATAGGAAGGTGTTTCCTGTACACTTTTCTACAGGAAGTCCTACAGGAAACAGTTTCCTGTAAACAAATTTACAGGAAATCTTAATGGAAGGTGTTTCCTGTACATTTTTCTACAGGAAGTCTTACAGGAAGCCGACTCCTGTAAAAAATGTTTACAGGAAATCTTAAAGGAAGGTGTTTCCTGTACATTTTTCAACAGGAAGCCCTATAGGAAGCCGATTCTTGTAAAAGATGTTTACAGGGAATCTTAAAGGAAGGCGTTTCCTATATACCTTTTCAACAGGATCTCTTATAGGAAAGCATTTCCTATATATTCCTATAAGGGAAGTCTAACGAGAATTCATCTCCTATTTATGTTTACGGGAATATGATGGGAAGTCGAACCCTGTAAGGTCCTAATACGTAAAGCCAAACCGAATTCAATTTCCGTTATGCCATGAGAGCTCCTGTAAGAACCCTCACAGACGCCGATTCCTGTATGGCCTCACCGAACTCGGACATGACTCATTTCCGTTATACCGCCATGTGACAGCACGGAAAAGAGTCAGGAAGTCGGTCATACATCTTCCCATTTAAATGGATCATGGAACTCGTGCAGTAAATCACTTCCTTCATACCGCCACGTGACAGCATGGAAAGGAGTCCTTAGAGGAAGTCTATCAAATACCGCCATTACACGACTGGTTGCCCGCAAAAAGGTGTCCCCTGCGGCCAATTAACCAACACGTAATTGTGTAATCACTACCAAATGATGCATGTTAAAGACCCCAGGTCAGTAATACTGAACTGGCTAAATTGCCCATTTACAATGAAAACACCAGATGCCATCACAGAAACACCAACTTTACACTAACATGCATACAACAAATTTGACATTCAGTGAACTGCAAGGAACAATTTATTTGTGCTTAGTAGAGTTTCTTTATGTAGGCCACCCATGCTAAATAAAATGTGATCGGGATGAACAAAAAGTAGTCTAAAAGAGTTATTGGCAAAGTAACACACACAAAGATGTACGTACATATTACAAGTCGGAAAAGGAAGCATAAAACAGCGTTGTAAGCGTCTTCTTTTCCTCTCCATATCATAAGAGCCAAACAAATCGTCAAATAAGCTATCTAACACAAAATGCAGTATACCGTAAAATACCGGGCAAGCACCCACTCAAACTTTGGAGACAATCACAAAAAAATGGGGGATGGCCGGGCGCTTGTCCAGTCATCAATTTTACATATAAATGTACTGTGCATATTTTCTCAGATCTTACAAATTTGGGAATGGGCGCTTAATGTGGAATGGGTGGATGTGCGGTATTCTACGGTAGGTTTCCCAATATCAAAGCCATTTGAACACAGAGCAATACAGTGAGGAAGTGAACCAAAATGTGTTTTTGAAATATGAGATAGAGAGGGACCATGCCAATAAACGGGCTCCACTAAGAATTCGCTGAGAATGCACTGCGAGTGGTGGATACAAGGTGTAAACAAACGCGCGCAGTGATGTGATTGCTCCGCCATTTGCACAAAACTGCACCAAAGGGCTTACCCTAGCTGCTACATATATCCTTCTACATTTAGCCCAAATGTGAGGAACTTGAGACAATATTGTGCCAAAACTTGTTTTCACTTAATACTAAAAGTATAACGACTCAGGCCCCGCAACACGTCCAGATCGTAATAGTAGGCTTGTGCGAATGTTCAGAACTTTCCATTTTAGCCACAAATAACACACTATCCTATTTTATCTCTCTGTCAGTGTCAAACACTGAGTACTCGCAATTTATGCAATATCTGTTATGTTCCTTGTCCGCTCTGTGCTTCTCACCGCACAGTTGTGTACTGCAGTGAAGGGGCAACTGCGAAGCAAGCACAGAAATTTTGCTTATCTTGCTTCGCCGCAGTGCATCCGAGTGCTAAAGGGAAAGCATTCCCCCAAAGTGGAACGTTAAACATGCAAGTGTCGGGTATATTAAAACAAGGAACTTCGAGAGAGTTAATGTAACAGCTCTTAGTTGCAGTAAAAATTTCTGAATTTAACTGCAAAATTATTTATGATCGACTGCGGTATTCTGGCATTATTTTTTTCAAATTCGGGATTCAGCGAGGGCACTCGCAAGAAAATTTATACGAACTGCTCTATAGGTTTAGTTTTGTTTAACTTCATTGTTAAGTTGCCATCTTTATATATTTTTATCTGTTCGAATTACAGTCAATAGAATAAATTAAAACTAAATTAGGTGAACCAGTAGAAGGATGCTTGGGAAAAACATTGACGACTTTGGCTGGATTGTTTTAAGAAAGGATACTCCTCGTTCACATGTCGATCTCGATTAATTATTATGAAGTTCTACATGAATCTTAAGATACACATTAATCTTAAGATATAATATTCACAGTGCTATGAATAAAAATTAAGTGTGTGTTTGTGTTCCAAAAGAACTTTTTGCTGCTCCATAATAGACTTTTGGCAGCTCCAAAAGGTTTTACAAAATCGTTCGGGTCAATCGCATCACTGCGCGCGTGAGGGCATTCGAGGCGTACACAAACACAGAAGGTGCGCGACTAGCAGACGGCCTAAATGAACACAAAAGAAAATGTGCAACTCGCGTAAGTTCAGTCTCTTTCGATCCTGTTCGGCAGCTTGCAAACGAAAGCCTTGCTTCCAAGATCTATAAGAATACATCCAGAAGATATCACTGAAAAAGGAAGAGCCTTAATAATATTGCTCTGTGAAATGAAGCATTCAACCACATGACTTGGGTAGCCTCCACCTTCAATAGTCACTATTTCTTTGCACAACATAAAACATGTCTTCGATGGAGCAGAGACTTCCACAATTCTTTCAATTACATAAAACACTGAGTCAAGTCCAATCATGACTGTACTGTTGCTCTTTCTTTCGCGAGTATACTGCCTGCTTGTGTAAATGTTTCCCTGGTAAACAAAACGGAAGTACTCCCCCACTAAGAAGGGTAAAGAGTAGCCTGCCTCAACAAGTGCTTCTTCTTCACAAGCTGCCAAATTGGAAACTAGTTTGGCCTGACCAAGCATTGTGGCTCCATCAACTTCACAGGACACCTGCACAAGCCGGTGCTTTGTCATTTTATCGCACACTGCCTTTACATGTGGTGAAACACTTAATGTTAAAGGCAGCAATTCCACCTCTTGCGCCATACATAGGCGTTCCAAGATCTGTAGAGGCACACCTTTGGCAGCCGTTACGCACTTCACGAGCCTTCCATTACCGGATTCAAACACAAAGGCTGAGTGAGCCCAAAGTGGCCCCAGTTCTCTCACAGATTTTGTGAGATGCAGGAGTTGGTGCACGTTAAAAGTCATCATTTTGATGTTGTAGAGCCGTGGTATTTGGTTCACAAACCTCGTCAGGAGTGAATCTAAAATAAAAAAGGTTTCAAGTCAAAATTTATGGTATACTGTCATAAAATAAAGCACAGATACTTTCAAAATTATTTGGGTGCTTAAAGAAACTGACACCCCACCAAAAAAAATATTTTGCCAGGCGATTTATTATGGTGTCAGAACACTACAAAATTAATATTTTGCTACAGCATCACATATACTTTTAATAAAGTAAAAAAGCGCTACTGCACGAAACCGAAATCGAACTGGATGAAATATAGAGGAGAGAGTTAGCGGAAGTCACGTGGCTGTGCAACTTTTTTTTCTTCCAATCAACGTATTTGCAGTTTCTTAAAACCACAAAAAATTGATTAGCATATTTTTTTTTTAATATTAAGTGTGTGCTTTCGATGACCCACGAGTTTGATTATATTTGGTGGTTGTGTCTAAACCACAGAAAATGGCACATAACCACGGTGAAGAGGGTGAGCGCGACTCAAACCGGCCAGTTCTCGATCCGCAGTTTTCGGGCAGAAAGAAAACGAATTTCGAGCTGCGAATTCTTTTCTTGGTAGTTGTGCTCTCATATGTCATGCACAAATAAAAACCTCGCCAAGCATAAATACCCTGTCAGTGTCCCTTTAAGTAAAACATTAAACTGAAATTACATCAAGATAACACAAACCGGCAACGATGCTGCTAGTGTAAAACCTGTTACCACACATAGATGGAATTATTATATACCAGGGGTGGCCAGGCTGACCCGAAACCACGAAACTTCCTAGAACCGCAACGGGGGGGGGGGGGGGGGGGGGGAGGGGGGGCACACTTTCGTCCAGAGCAATAAACAAAACTCGAATTACTTTCAATCTATCCGAGTCAAAAGCAGTCCAACTAAACGTAAGGTAGCAGTAGCACAAGACTACCAAACCGCAACCTGTCTTTCGATTTAAAACGCGTTCCATTTCTCTTTTTGGGGAAGTGCGGGGGGGAGCCGCGAGCCACACTTTAACACGCGAAGAGCCGTTGCTGTACTGCAACGTTGGCATCTTTTGCAGGAACCAAAAGCTATCTGATCAAAATATGCCAACGACGATGAAGAATTGAAATATTACCTAATACCTTTTCAGAAGTTAGCTTTCTAATTACCATTTAGCAATTTTTTCCTGGCATCCACTACATTCTTTAACATTATCCACAACTAACATTTTTCAGTTCCCTTCCTGTGTTTTTACTTTTAGTCCGAGATAAAAAGAAACCCTTAGCAAAAATTAAAGTTTGGAACACAGACATTCATCAATTGAGAAACAGTGTTTTTTAGTTTAACTAAGGAATGCCTAGAGTAAATGGTCATCTGGCATAATACATAAATATTGCTTGCTTTAACTATAGCTTACATACAGACAGCAGTATTTGACGGAAGTAGTATTGTACTGAAATAAGAATGATTCAGAAGAAATAACATTTCGTGTGGGCAAGAACAAACCTACCAGCATGGTCTATCATTTCTTGCGAAATCCCGGTTGAGAGAAGAATCCAGATGGCCTCCGCAAGGAGGCACCAATGTTTCCAGTAGCGGTGAGGCAGAAAATGTTCCAGGCATGGAACGCTGTAGAACAACAGCCAGTTGCGCCACTCGTTGGCCTTCCAATAGCTCCTCTCACAGAGGGAGCGTGGCAGACGACTGATGCTGTGAGGTGGCCGGATAGACATCGGGAGCTTGTTGAGAGCGTCGAGCATTCGAGGACCTCCTGGATATGTTGCAAACAAATGGGATATCTAATGACCATACCAAATGTGCTGATTTAATAGCAACGGCTACTAAGCTCTTTCAGTAAGTTACGTTTTTTCTCGGGGAAGAGATGTTTTCTTTAAATTAAAGGAAGTTTTTCTTTTTTGGCTTATTGATACTTTAGCTATCTAAATTCGTAAAAAAGCCACTATGAATAAACTCCAGTCTAAAAATATGCTTTTTGTGTAAGGCATTGTAAAATATTTGCCACTGGAGAAAACTAGCCTCTGGCGTTATTTTCATCCTTCGAAATGTTCCACCCAATGAAACACATTGAGAAAGAACTTCATTCCACACATAAACTCACGGTACCACCATGTCATTCTGCAAGCTAAAGTCTGTCCGCTATGGTACCGTCACCATGGCAAGGAAGTGTCGGCAAAATAGACTCGCGCAAGAGCCCATCATTTGCTGCCAGCAAAAGCTGGTGCCATACCCGCAAGCATTGTCTTCTAGGAATGGAGCACCAGTTAAAGCTAAGAGCTGGACCCGCATACCGTGTTCGCCTATATCCTATTGTCTTAGGTGTCTAGCTTTCTGAATTCCCTTGGCAATTCTAAGGAAGTTTGCCACAAGCTAGAACTAAACTAAAATAACTTGGACGGATGTCCATAGTGATCAGGTAAGCTTATGCAGTCACGTGAACCTTGTGATCACGTGAAAGGTTACATGATCGCATAAGGTCCTGTCACCTCACGTGACAAATCAACCGTTACTGGTTTTGCAGTCCCCTGACACCAGTTTATTTTGGCTCGAGTCAAATATTCGATTTGAACCTGAATAAACCGGTGTAAGAGGAATGCAAAAGGAGTAAACACAATTTTGATAACCCGAACCCTAAAAACGAAAACCAAGGCGATGTCGATGTAAACAAAACTAAAGAGTTTTTTTTTTCGATTTCACTCCCCGATTGTGTGCGAAAATCCCAAACCCTTTTTCTTTTTAGTTAAATGGTTACTGACAAGGTATTTCTGCTTGCCAAGGTTTTTATTTGTACATGACATACGAGAGCCCAACTATCTAGCTCGAACTTCGTTTTCTTGCCACCCGAAAACCACCGATTGAAAACTGGCCGGTTTCAATTGCGCCTACTCTCGTCTCCGTGTTTACGTGCCATTCTCAATGGTTTAGACACACACACCAAATATAATCAGCCGTAAGTAATCGAAGGCACACACTGAATATTAAAAATATAAAAAAATATGATACCCCCTTTTTGTGCCCTCTAGAAAGCTGATTGAGAAAACAAGTTGCACAGAGAACTGGAAGCACCCTGTGCATTCTCTGCACCATTCTCAACATGGTGTCGTATCGCAGGAATCGCGGGCTGGAAGGCTGAATGAAGTGGACTAAGCAATGGCAGTGGAAGACGGGCGTGGTACCTCTACTTCAGAACTGTTGTTTGCGGTACCAGCGAATCTGTCTAGCTTCGAAATAGAGATTGTTCACCAATCAAAACAATCAGGATTTATTCCGTACGATACGCTCGACTACCAAGCTGATTCACAGGGACGTCACCAACTCGTCGCCCCTTCTGGCTGAAGGCATCCCTTACCCTTACGAACACGAATTGGTAAGAGCTTGAAAAATGTGCAGAAGTCATGTGACCTTTGACGTGCGCGTTTTTCGTCTGCTATGCACAACTAAAAAAATTAAGGAAACGAAAAGAAAACGCGGTCGGGTGCAGTTACATGAGTTCCGGCAACTCTCTCCTCCTCAACATTTCTTCTCCTTCCCCAGTCGTTTCCAGCAGTTGCGTTTTTTCACTTTATGAAAAATATGTGTGATGCTGTAGCAAAATATTGATTGGGTAGTCTTCTGACACCATATTAAATTGCCAGACAAAAAAGAAAAACACTTTTGGGGGAGTGTCAGTGTCCCTTTAACATTTTATATAGTTTGGGAATTTGCATTCTGAAATGTTTTTTAACATGAGGTCAATATGTACAGAAGACTTACCAATGTAAAACCTTCCGGCACAGTTTGAGGAATCCAGCAAGTGTTCTGTCAGCTGCTTCGTCACTCCAAGAAGGACAGAGTGCATATACTCGCATGCCTGGCCAGACACCAGGTCATAGTGCTTGAGGTTCACCAATGAAGAAGGGATCCCTTCAATCCATTTACCGTTGAGTCATATGCAACAGCATACTCCATGTCGCGGATAACGAGCTCGTGTGTTCGTTCTTCACTCTGCTGTGCCTCTGGATACCTCATAGCACCTGGTAAAAAAAATATAGCAACTTTTTGTAAGGGCAACCAAGCAAGGGGGCAGGTACAGTTAAAAATAAAAAAATATGATTAATAGATAATGTGACAAAAGGAACCAGAACACGTTGAACACGTCTCATATAATTTACCTTCAATGTGTTCCCCAGGAGCCATACACCATGGGCAGCCGAAGTAACCGTTGACGAGAACTTGGTTCTGGACGGCAGCACGTGCCGGAGCATCGACACAAGAGCATACAGCGTAGACTTTTGAAGTCACTGTTCTTGAATTTGACTGCCAAACTATGGGGCTCATGTTTGAGAGATGCTCGACGAACTTGTCCAGGAAAAGTGACATGTTCGGATGTTTTGTGCCGAACCAAATGCCAGCAACTCCACTTGCCAAGAAACGCTCGGAGGCAGGCACTTCATTGATAACAAACTGAAGAGGCCACAGAGACGCCTTCGACGACTTGAAAATGGGGCTTCCGTCCGTGTTGAAGGTGATGGTCAAGTCCCCCCACTCCAATGCACCACTGGTTTTGAGTTTATTGTAGGGGCTTCCATCAGTGAAGTCAGATATCGTTTCTTCGGAATTGTCGTCCAATTTCTCTAAGTTGGTTAAGAGCCCCTCTGACGTCTTGCCGATAATCTGCCGCACTTGGTCGTGTAGATCAAGGATGGTGAAGAAGCTGCCCTTGCTTCGAAGCTCCGAGATGGTGGTGCAGTTCTGGCATGTTGCACATATAATTTGAGATGCCCTGTCCTCTGGTGTTGGTAGGTAGCCTTCACAGAACTCGCAGTAGTAAAAATCTGTTGAACGCCCGACCTTCGACGCCAACAACTTTCTAAACAGGTACTTGGTACGAGGAAGTACCTCCATTCCACAGATTACATTAATCAGTGACAGCAGGTTGTCTAAACCACTCCACGTTAGGTTCTCAGACGTAACAAACGTCATTACCATAGCCAACACTTTTGCCTTGCTAATGTTGGACATCGGCAGAATTACGTGCCGCAAGCTTTCAAAGCAGCACGACCACAATCTGCGCTGCATCAGGAAACGAGTCGTCCTGAAGGCCTTCATCGGGATCATCGTTCACGTCGCCACGCTCGATGTCCTGCAGGTCATTTGCGTCCACCTCGTTAAACTGTGAGGCATCTGGATACAAAGTTGTAAAGGGTACGTCTTCACTTTCTTCTTCAGTCGCTGCACGAGTCGCACTGTCAGTACTCAAGTCCGTTGTAGCAGCTGGATTGTCACTAACGGGCTCGCTAGATTCACGGGGTAGGCTGCTCCGGTAGTGCAGTGTCGATGACGGAACATTAAAAGGTTCATTTGGTTCCAAGTACACCTTCTTGGATTGTTTTTTCTGTGGTTCGTCCAACGGCAACTGTTTGACAGACATAATAGCGCGACTGAACCCCGAACCACTTCGCACTTCCCAAATGTGATGCCGGTGAAGCTAATGGCCCTCTTTTGTTTCGTGTTGGATTTGGATTTCGCTTCATTGGGTTGCCGTTGGGTGGTTGATAAAAATGGCAAAAACACAAGTCAAAAGTAGATTATAAATGTCGTAAAGCATATTTCAAGTTATTTGTTTTTTAGCAGGACGCGTTTAAAGTTGGGGCTTGCTGTAAAATGCATCGTTAAAAATCGCTGACTGCTCGTATATAATGAAATTTTTTATCGAAGTGTTGCCACCAACGGCAACACTGGTTAGGAATAGACGCGTGCGGCGTGTGAGCGACGCTCCGCCGCCGCCGCCGCCGCAGTCACGCCGCTTGCGCCGCTAACCGATTTCACAAACATTATCACGCCGGCGCATCGTAACCGCGGCGTACATTATTGCTTGATATTGGTGTTTTCTTTTTGTAACCATTTTTGTGTTTTATATGTGCAAGTATTTTTTATAATGTTGTTTCTCCTCCGCGCCGCACCGCCGCCGGAGAAAAGAAAAACAAAAACGCCAGCGCGCCGCCACCGGCAATTTCTGACCGGCGGTGAATACATGTGCGCTCGTTTACCAAAACGCGAACAACGTGGTTGCTGCGACCGTCTCCAGCGCTTATTTGTTTTCAACAGCTAATGATGTTTGCCCATGTACGGTACGTTGAGGACAATATTAAGGCTATTGTTCCCGCGACTTTAATTAGACACTTCAACCCAAAGAGTGTAGTCGACTACGACAAAGGGCGTCAGTACGAGGCCTACTGGAGGACTGCGACGGGGGATCAAGAAGGCTATTACGCAGCCTTTATCCTTCAGTTGGCAGGTAAGACATTTGTCAACAAATGTTCACGTGAACGAGCCAGAGGGTTTGTTACGGCCACTGGTAACGAACGGTCGTGTAGAAGTAACTATGGTCTTTCAGATTCTCAATTACATGGCCGGTGTTGCGGGAGGCTCTCCTTACAGGAGGGGTCCGTATCACAGGAGCGAATTACGCTTTAGCGAACAGCGGTCATTTGTGCGATCGACGTTTTAGCAAATCACTGGGGCGCGTGTTAACCCATCCCCCCGCGGCGTTCACGCCGCTTCACGGCGACAGTCTGCGGCGGCTCATTACAAAACGTTAACCCACCGAGCCCACGTAAACACCGCTTTTCGGCGGCCGACCATTCGTAAAGTGTCTCGACAAAAAGTCGGCGTTGGCTAAAACGTCGTACGACCAAGTGTGTGCCACCCAAATCGCGGCCGCCGCAGGCCCTACTTGCAATCGTGTATATACCTCTGAAAGGAGCCGAAAAAATTGGCGTCGGCCCATAGCGAGCTCAAATTTATTGAAGGCTGTGTCTACAGTGCCGTCCGACGGCATTCCAATCGGGCCTACAAGTGCCGTCCGAAAGAGTCGGAGGGCGCGTGCATCGCTGAGGAGCTCGTTAACACAGCCCCCCGCCTGCGTTCAGGCTGCTTCGCGGCGACAGTATGCGGCTGCTAATTACAAAACTATTGACCGATTTGGCCCCGTCGTACACGCCGCTTCGCGGCGTCCAGCCGGCAAACCAAGCCCCGCTGTACCCGATGCACCTCCGGAAACGAAGTCCCATACCACTTCGTTCAGCGAAATTTCGGCGGAAACATTCGTTTTTTCCTGTGTTATTCGTGAAAAAAAAAATAATGTAAATATCGCCAAATGCGTCGGCAAAATAAAATATTCGAGAAAACTAAAAACAAAAAATTAAACCCACAGCGGGGATCGAACCCGGGATCGCCTGCTTGTGAGACAGGCATCTTACCACTAAGCTACAATCCGCCACGAGAAACTCGTTTTGAGAACTAGTTTTATACGAGACTTTCGGACGGCACTTGAACGCGTGAGTGGGGCACCGTCGGACGGCACTTGAACGCTCTGCAAGACTGCCGTCGGACGGTACTCTAGACACCACGTTTATTGAAATGCGTATCACAGTGGTGAAACGAAATTTACGAAATTTCAAAGCAATAAATTAATCCCCCACTCCACCCTTCCACCACCCACTCCACCACTACCGACTTTACCTGTCCCTCCATCCTTCCCCTTCTGTTTACATTCCGGAACTTAGTGACTGATATATGCAAACAAAAGCATGATTTGCATAATGCAATAAACTAGTCAGGGATCCTGGGTTCAATCCCCACCCCTGCCCGTTTCGATCTGGATGAGCATCATACCGGCGTGCTGTCGTGTCTCACTACTGTGTGGTGCACGTTAAAGACCCCAGGCTAGCAGTTGTACTGCACTGGCTAAATTGCTCATCTACAGCTGAGACACCAGATGCCCACTGTGGCAGAAAGCTTTCAGCTGTATAAACATACACACAATTTTTTGCTTTTGAGTAAGTGACGTTATGACCCACATTGATATGATCCTTCCCCGTAGTGGCTATGTCCGACGTATCGTAAAATTCCTGGCTCCGCGTACGTCCAACGTGTCCCGGTTCCGCGTACGTCTGACATTTCCTTAGGCTCCGAATTGTGGATACGTCCGAAGTACTTTTAGACTCCTCGTTCCAGATACGTCCGACATGCCTTTAGACAGAGGTTATATTTTTTGCTCCCTTTTTTTTTAGTGTTCTCAAACTGTCAAACAGGCACTTTAAAGGAGTTCCGGATAAACTCCTTGAAAGAATTGGTGAATCAGGTCGCGACCTCGCGCTTATTGGTGTGCGCTGATTCCGTGATTCTTTAAAGGGGATTATTCAGAACTCCTTTAAAGTGCCCGTTAGTATGGATATTCATTAGCCTGGTTATCACACTTGCTGTAGAGGTTTCTTTGAAGGGGCTAACTTTTCATGTGCTTATTGTTTATTTTTTGTTTGTTTTCAAAACCAGAAAATCAGCAGGAACTGGTAAAGAGCATCTTAAAGTCAAGGGCAACTGCTCTGCCTATTATCTTTGAGGGCCCCATCAATGACAGTCAGGTAATTCTCTAGTTATATGTGTCATGGTACAGTTGTAACACATTGGGTTTCCAGGCAACCAGTACAAGATCAAGAAGAGAGCAGATGTCTGCCCAGAGGGCTTCACGCAAAAAGGAGATGACCGACATTCTGAGCAGGAAAAAAAGGGCGGCACCGAGTGTCGACAGCAGTGAGGATGATGACGAAGGGGTTGTCCCTGAGAAGCTGCTAAGAGTTGAAAGGGAGGCTAACGGTGATCTGGAGAGAGAATTGAAACGTGTAAAGACTGAGTTAGCAGCTACAAAGAAGGAGCTGGAGGAGGAGCGACAGCTAAGAAAAGCTTTGTCCTGGACCCTCCTCTCTAAGTTTGGTATGTGCACTTTGGGATGAATTGGCTTGTTTATAGTTGTTTTAAAAAACTGCAGATTTCTTAAGTCTTAATATTTATAGATGTTCATCCAGGAGCTAATGTCCAAGTCAGGGGACCACAAGCTCAAGCAGAGGCAGCTCCTGCACCACTAAGCGTTTCAAGCACAAGGACCAGCATGCTGGGGTAATTTGTTTAACTTTCCTTATGAAATATTTTAATGTTCAGAGTAACTTCAGTATGCCTTTATTTTTATGATAGCCGACCCAGTGACCAGGTTCCCAGGAATCTACCTCCAATCAGCGACGTCTCCGCTCAGGCCTTGGTGAGAAATTGCTGTTTATGAAAATGCAGGTTCATCTCTGATGCATCTTGAACAGAATATTGATGATTTATTGTGTAAAGATGTGTTAGCCGGAGAACACCTTACTTGACCCTATGCTCTATTTGACATATTCTTTTCGGTACTGATGAAGGTGTGGGTGGGAACGAGTCGAACAGCAAAATGCTTTGCATACATGACTACTGGCATGTAGAAAGTGCTTTTGAAAACCATGTCCTTGTGCCTGTGGTTTTGGTAGTACAGTAAAACCTCGTTAATTCGGATCTCATGGGACCGGTAAAATGTCCGAATTATCCGAAAGTCGAAGTATCGAAAGGACAAAGAAAACTGTGCGAAAACGTTTCCCTGTGAAAAACCTTTATTTTGAGAAATCTGTTATTGCCGCCTACTTTCTGGACGACACTTGGGCGGAGACAGCAACTTTCCTTAGCGCGGTCGAGTGCTTCACCGCACTCGCACTGTCGGAGCTACGCATCCCGTGCGCTGACGATTTAGCACAGCAAGGCCTCTTCTAGTTTCGGGTGCACCACCGTCCACTGCCGCTTTCTTTTCGCGTTGAACTTCTCGCTCTCGAAAGCCCGTAGGATATCGTCCTCAATTTTCACGTACGTGGCCAAACTGCTTCTCTTGACGTCGTAACTTCCCATCACTATTCGAGAGGCGCCGTCCTTCAAGGCCCCTTTTCGTCGCTAAATTCTTAGCCTAGTACAGCTGCAACGGAAAACGAGTAGCACAACCGACCAATATTCGGAGCGGCAAAATCGCGACATCCGGCACTATTTCTCCCGAGCGCGCCGACAGCGAGAGTGCCAGTCACGTTGCATTTTACAACGCGGGGGTGGCCGGTTAAAATGGCGGGCTTTAGGATCCCCGCGTTGAGGCATGAAACGTGACTGTCACTCTCGCTATCGGCGCGCTCGGGAACAATAGCCCCGCGTGTCGCGATTTCGCCATTCCGGTCGTCGGTCACTTGTGCTACCCTTTTTCCGTTGCAGCTATGCTTCTGCCGCTTCCATGCCAGGAGAGTAGCGGGTAGCGCGCTGAAGCACGGCAATCCAGAGCAAAACTAGTGCGAAACAGTGCGAAACACGGAGAACCGGGCGAGCGGAGAACCATGGGAAAACCGGAAAAACCATGTGTGCACCTCGGATGGATAGTGGTCATACCCTTTGGAACGGATGGTAGCTAGCGCCACCTGTCGAATTCATCCGAATTAACCATAGCGCACCGCGTTCCCTCCGAATTAATGAGCGTTTGCTGCCATTGACTAATACATACGTTTGACGGGACCGGATCGGCAGTTCAAATTATCCGAATTTCCGAATTAGCGGGGGTTGAATTAACGAGGTATTACTGTACTGAAAACAACTTCAAGTGGAATATAGTTTGAAGTGGTTTTATTGTGTACTTTGTTATGGCAGGTGCCGTGCATGGAGGGAGAGGAGCCCTTTCCTGAGCACCTGCCTGAGCCCCTGCCTGAGCACCCGCCTGAGCACCTTCCTGAGCTCCTTCCTGAGCGTCTTCCTGAGCGTCTTCCTGAGCGTCTTCCTGAGCCCCGTCCGGAGCCCCATCTGGAACCCCCTCCTGAGCCCCGTCCTGAGGACCTCGGCGAGGATTTTGCAAACAGATCATCAACTCCACTATTCCAGGAACACGAAGGACAGGTTGGTATATAAGTCAGTTTTAAGCACTCTTCGCTAATTTGTATGTTAGGTTGCTCGACATTTTGTTGTTAATTTCCTTTTTTGTGTCTGTAGCGAATACAGGACTGTGGAAGTCGACTTTTCATCGCTGTTGTAGCGAATATATTCGCTACGAGCGCTTTTATTCGCTATATATTCGCAACAGAGATTTAGAGTGCATAGACATGACGTTTTTGTGGTCGCCTATGTAATAGCGAGTTTGTTTGACAGATTGACACACAATGACAACTGTCTACTTTTGTCCTAGAATGCATCGCATTCTTTAAGTTTTACCCTGAGACCTGGTTCACTTGCCGAGTGCACCACGATGCTTTTGCGCTCTCTGCTGCTGTACGTGTACCAACTATGAACCAAAACAAATTTGCTGTAAGGCTACGAGGCAGGCAGAAATGCAACAGTGGAGTGCCAGTTGTTTCTATTCGCGACGAAAAATGTGGTGAACAACCATTCTATTAGAGATTGTTTGACATCATTTTTGACAGCACTTATAAAACGCTCACAGACGCCGATTTTGGAAATATGAATATTCTGCTTTGCGGCCTTATACCCAAAACAAGTTATTGAGCATTCCTGCTAACGACGCTCTGCATGGCTGATCTAAGCACTCTGCTTCTCACCTTATGATAGACCGCAATGTAGGTAAATAGTATGAGCTCCTAGCTCAAGAATGCAGCTAAATTGCACAAGCTGCCATCGTGCTTTTATCCTTAGCTACGGCCTATTGTAAGGTGAAGCGGATTCTGTCGTCATAGCAATGACGCTGTTCATATAATTGACGCAATTCAGTTAGCTTCTTAAGCTATTGATCTCTTGAAAGAGCTCTTCAACTTCGCTGGTGGAGAAAGTAGACCCAAGTAGCGCTGCTAGAAGTGCTAGATTACCCGACATTATCACCTCAACTTGTGCTATTCATCACTATCGACTTTGATGTGCAATGCATGCTGGGATGGCGATCTGGTGCAAGCAGCTGCAGTACTCCGTGTGTGCTGGCCCCAAAATGGACTCGGCAAGTAGCCACTCGGGGAGTGCCGGCTGAAACGAAACTTGTTGAATATAGTCGAACAAACTCGCTACAATATCCGCTTCACCAGCACGTCAAACTTGCTCTTTTCGGATTCTTGTTTTAAACCTTAAGCTGCAGTTTTATTATGTAAAAGGAAGAATTTCACTTGGAGGTTCCTTTAAACAATGATTGCATTGGCAAAAAAAAGGAAAATGTGCACAAAAAAACAAATTGCAATGTGTGTATGTTCATACATCCTAGAACTTAGTCTGCCTCAATGGGCGACATGTTTCCCACTGTAGATGGAAATTTAGCCAGTGCAGTACAGCCACTAGCCTGGGGTCTTTAACGCGTACCACGTAGTAGTGATACACGACCACACGCCGGTACAATGCTCATCCAGATCGAAACGGGCAGGGGTGCGACTGAACTTAGAATCCCTGGGTTCTGCAGCGCTAGTTTTCGCTCCACGTGCTCTGAGCTGGTGTGCACTGGCCCACTCGGCTACCGATCCCCCCGGAAAATGTGCAACATCACAAAGTTTGAGTGTTTCATGAAACGTTGTATGAACAATGTGTTGTTTAATCCTAAATCTGCGAAGTAGAATCTGGTATTTTCCCCATTATACTGGGGCATTAAAATCGGGGATGTAGCAGGATCATACATATATGGTAAATAAAACCCCTTGCAGTTCTGAATTTTGTTTAATGGCTAGCGATATACTCAGGTGTCGGAGGATAATATTTTATCGACAGTCGAATCTCATTAATTTAAACTCAAGGGGCGCCGAAAATTTGTTTGAATAAAGCAATGTTCGAATTACCAGGAGTTACCTCCCATAGAGATGCATAGGATGGGACCTGCATGTTAGTTTGAATTAAGGTAGTTTGAATTAATGAGATTCGACTGTAGTAGTATTAAAAAAGGTAGCCCTTTTCATTCTTACACATATCATTAGCATGTGAACACCTTATGATGAGGTGATCATCTCTTCGAACCTTTATTTAAAGGACTGTCGTGGCTTGAATTGACTTGTTGTCTGCTTCTTAAAAGTCACGATGCATATCTTGTAGGCTATGTTCAACAATGTTCCGTTTCCAGGTTCATGTGGGGTGCAATCTTTTCATACCCGATGGCAAGTTCAAGTTTGTATTCAAAGCTACGTGTGATTCCAAGTGTGTCAAGGATGCATCCAGGACAATGTGGACAACGCCTCAACTACTGGAACGAAGCATGAGTGGCAGGCCCTACAACAGGTTCTGGAAACTGGGTGCTCAAGGGAAAATACCCATGACGCCCGAAAAGAAGATTGCTGTTCGCAGTAAGATAATTACTTTCTAAGATGCTTGCAGTGACTGTCAGCATAGAAATTATGTGCTGTCTAGTGGTTCTGTGCTTTCTACTGGTTCTGTCGTAAAAAAAGCGTGGGGAAATTGGGAAAATTAGCATAGCTCCTCAGGTGCATTGCTGATTTCTCCAATCATGTGCTGAATTAAGATGCCTGCATTTGCAGTGAGGTCTATAAACTGTGTAATACATAAAAATATCTGCACTTATCAGTTACCTTTTATTGCATGATAATGCCACATTATCATAAAACCGTTTTAGCTAAACATAAAGCTTGCTTTCTTGAAAAGAAGAGTTTAGCAGCGCTCTATGCTTTTAGAGTTTAAAAGACTTGCAATTACACTAGATGTTTGTTAATCCAGACTTTACAAAACCACAGATTTTTGTTTGAATTATCACAAATTCATTTTTCTGTGTTATACGAACCGCAAGGACAGTTCGTCAGCCTTTTCTCGCAGGATCGGTTCACTTATTGGCAGATTGGAGCTCCGTGCACGCTTAAAGGGATACTGAACTGAAATTGTGAGCTCGCAAGACAGGGCTGGAGCGATAGGCAGGATGTTGCAGAATCCCAAAACACCATTCATACAGTGTTTAACGGATGGCCATATTTTTTTTCGAAGAAATGCGCGACTGAACACGGCCGACGAGACATGGGGCATCACGATTCTATGCTCATTCCCTGTCCTCCTCGCAGCCGCCTCGGTGGCTCCGAGGCGAGAGCGCTGGCCTACGGATCCCCATGTGGCGGGTTCGAATCCCGGCCGAGGTGCCCGCAATCTGACGGAGGCTTATTGCGGAGAAGGCGCCGTGTAACCGAGCTTTCGGTTCCACGTCAAAAGATCCCCAGGTGGTCCAAATTAATCCTCAGTCCTCCGCTGGGGCGTGCCAGATGCCCGTCGTTGGTTTGGCACGTATAACCCCCAAATTTGACTTGTCCTGTCCTCCTCGCTTCGTCCCGTCGAGCTGGTGAACTGAAGCGAGGCCGCTTCCCCTCATTCTGAACCGTTTGAATATAACCGTGATGCCACATTCCTCACTTGATTGCTCCCTTCTTTTCCTAAAATACGGCCATCCGTTTGAGATATCGATCTCTGAGTGATGTTTTGGAGTTTGTAGTGTCCCGTTCAATGCTTCTGCAGCTTTATTTTGCGAAATCCAAGTTTTGGTTTTCAAGATGCGGGTGTGCCGTTACCCTAAGGCTTTTTTGATCCAGTACGAATCGGCTTGCGTTGCTCCAATGCTCTTCCTTCACTTTGAAAGTGGTAGTCAGGATGCTCCTAGTAATCCCATATTTCAGTGCCACTACTTCACTTCCGAATCAACTTCTCTTATCGCAACGAATTTCTCTTTACGGAGAGGGTTTGGTATTTACCTCGCAGCGATATGATGAAAACTTTGCCACAGCCAATGAGGGAATGTGTGGTGCGTTACACTACGGTGCACGCACATAGCCAGGATTATGTTTGGGGGGGAGGGGAGGGAAGGGAGGGAAGGGAAGGGAAGGGAAGGGAAGGGAAGGGAAGGAAAGGGAGGGGAGGGAGGGAGGAAGGGGAGAGGAGGCTCCAGCAAAATGGAAGATTTCCGAGGGGGCCCGGGCCCCATGGGCCCCCCCCCCCCCCCCTGGCTACGTGCCTGCTACGGTGGCTGCAAAGTAGCAGATACTGCAAAGGCGGGTCACATGCTTCGGAGTCGGCCTTCAGCAGCACGCTGGGAAAAGCAGATGTGGCCAAGTGTCACTTTCGTACCCGAGGACGTTTTTTTTTTTTTTTCTTTTCCTCGTGTCAACACACGATTGTGCATTGCCGTGTTCTGTCGCCAGAGTAGTCCAAGTGGTTTTGACCACTTAGATAAGTGCAGGCTAGTGATCTGCTTTATTTTCCGACTATTTTTAGGTGAAATAAGAATGCAAATGCTCAGCTAGTGGCGGCAAAGGCAGCCCACATTTGTCGTTACAAACAAGCAAAAATATGAATTAACTCAATGGTCTAGTTTGAAGTAAGCTGAAAACATAGGGGAAAAACTAAAAATTTGATTTTGGTTTGAATTAATTGAAAGTATGAAATATTCGAGATTTAATTATCGCTAGTCTACTGTATGCCGATTCTAGAGTCAATTAAACTAAGGAAAAACGAGTAGATTTCGACTGGGTTCTAATTTCTGTTTTTGTTTGTTTTCAGAGATGTTGGAGAAGTACATACGCGACCATCCAACAGAACAAGAGACCAAAATAATGCTGGACAAAGAATTGAAGCCAGAAGAGAAAGCAGTCGCTACTGCTAAAATTCGGGCCGACCGGCTGAAGAATACGAACAAGTATATCTCTGAGCTGATAAATGACCTGACGAAGAAGTAAGTTGTTTATATCTGTGTGTCAGTATTCCATGCGGAGAGCAAGTCGTGTGCTTCTTGCTCAGGAGTAGCGGTGATGTCAGAATGACGTGGAGCTCTTATTGACTGATTAAAAAGATAGTGGGTAGACCTCAATGCTAGATGCCTTGAGGTCTACCCACTACTTCTTTCAATCAGCCAATAAGAGCTCGGCTTTCTGATATCATCGCAACAACTGCCCAAGAAGCAGACGACTTGTTCTGCGCATATATCTTAAACTTGCTAAAATGAGTGGTGAGCTGCATGTTAGAATAATCCTTTCGGTACAACTAACAAGGTCAGGTGCATTACTCTTAAAGTGTGTATCTACAATTTGGAGCTGGTAAAGATTAAGTACGCTTTTTCTTTATTATTTGACTTCTGAAGATATTGGCACTTGACAAAGAGCCGGCTACTCCAGTAATACATTTTTGCAGACACCTTATTTCTTTCATGAGTCACAACCACCCAGGGGTTGCCCCAGGAATTGAAATCAGGGGGGGTGTCTAAATTTTTTTTGGGGGGTTAAAGGGGGGGGGGGGCATTGCGAATATAGGAGTCGTTGTGAATTAAGGGGGTGCCTTCGGAAAAACGAGGGGCGGTCTAAACCCCCCCTAGGGGGGGTCTGGGGAAATCCCTGCAACCACCTCGAAACAGCCCTCGATACAAAACAGGGTTGTGTCGACTTTCGTCCAAACGGCATGCATCTATTCAAAGCTTTCTCTACTGGACGCATGTGCAGTGTATGTTATTAAACTTCTCGACAATTACAGATGCTTGAGTAATGAACCGGGTGTTAGGTTTTATTCAAGCGAAATATTTATGCACACTCAGCCTGAAGCGATGCAACGCGGGAAGAGAAGTCGAATCTTGTCCACAATTCATGTGGTCAAAGCTCAAATTTTCTTCTTTCTTGTGTATGTTTGGTTGGGCCGTGGTGAGTAATGCATACGGAACATCATAAGTTGTCAGGAGGAAAACAAATGTAAGCAAAATATTGGCTGGTTGTTTGTCCAAGTGGTTTTGTTGAATCCGGCAAGCAGCGTTGACGGAAGCGAAGCAGTTGGTCTTAGAAGGTACTAATGTCTGGTAAATAACCCATGCACTACTCTCATAACTACACTATTATAATTAACTCACGAATTTGCATCAAATGAAGAGGACGCTGCCAAAAGTTTGCAATGTGCAAGCATTCGAAATAAAAGTGCAATTAAGACAGCCCAATCTGCATACCACTTCCTTCGTTTACAGGGGGCAAATACGCAAATGAAAAATGTATGATTGGTTAACTAGTAACATGGACTTTACTGCATATACCGCATAAACTAATGTAATCAAAACTTTCTTATTTTACGATTGCAAACAGGGGCTGCCGGTGCATATGGTTAGCTTAGGACTCTACTTTCCTCGTGGATCAGGCAGCAGTTTGTTTAATGCAAAATTGCAATTAACTCATTTTCAATGCGTGTTCTTTTTCCAGACACAGAATCAAGCGAGCCCTTCTTGCAGAGCAGAGTTAGGTAGGAGCCTAATATGCTGTATTTCTTTTGTGTAAGCGATTCAAGGCTGCAGGTAGCATGGTGGTTTGGTATTAAGACCTGCTGATATAAAACTAGGTTTTGTCACTTATATTTTGGTGTCTCAGTTACAAACACAGCAGTATTGATCAGGAGTTCTGAAACGAAGTTCCATCGAACACGAGTTTTGGCGATTGCTCTCCAGGGTTTCGCGAACATTTTAATTGTAAATTCACTGATGACATGTGTCAAGCTTCACTTTAATCTTGTGTCGAGCTTCATCGCTATGTACTAGAGTGCTGGGGGAAGTTTCACCGCAATATACCAGCATGTGTGGAGGGAAGTGGCTGACGCGGCGAGGCCTAGCTATCGGTTAGCTACATGGCCGTAACAATATTGTTCACTGTTGTAATGGGACCCTATTTAATTACGATTATATGTGCACCACTTATTTCTGAAGGGAAGTGTAGGAAAAATGTTCAATTAAGGGAGTTGTTGCTTTGCTTGTATTTCACATGAAAGGTGAACTCAAACTAACTCCAGAAAACCAGTATGTATAAAGGATTGTCTCCTTATAGTGTACAGGAATTACAGGGAGTTATTCCTTGTAGTTATATAATCAGAGCTTCCGTATGTGTTCTGAGGTTTCAGTGGTAATAATTGTTATGTTCTGTGTGTCTCAGATGTTCTAGAACTAAAAGTGAAAGCAGCAATGAGCACCATATATTCCCAACCGTAATTGTCATATTGAAAAAAGCTATATTTCAATCTTGCAAATATCTCTTCGATATATTGGACCTCAAAGAGTTTGTTTTAAATATAAATGTCTGGTCTATATCTCTCAATGGAAGTGTATCCCAAACTGTGGACTGCAACCCCAAGAGAAGCTTAATTGTGAGCTTAAAACATGTTTGTTTAATATTTGTTTTTTTTTTCCGTTTTTAGCTCTACCCTTTAGACGCCTATATTAAAAGGGCCGTGCGAAGAAATTGTGTTGGAATGTTTTTTTTTTCTTTACATAGACATACTGGCATCACTGTGATCCAAGTATATTTGTACACGTATACTGATCTAGAAGCTTCTTTAAAGCGGTGCAATTGGAAGGATAAAATCCACCCATTTCCTTCATTCTCTCCTTCGCAAAGTTGATCACATTGTAGCTGGGATGACATCCTAGGGGATTCCTATTTGACAATATTTGAATGAGGCTCATCGATTGGATTCAAGCATTGAATCAGCACTCGACTTGGGCTCGTGACATTCAACACCTCGACAAACATTTTGGTATTGGCTTGGTGTCCAATCGCTGAGGTGACGAAAATAGCCGAGCTTTAACAATGCACAGAGGCCAGCATGCGCCCTATGCTTTGCCAAGCCCGGCGCATATATATGATGAACATTGGCAGCATTTAAATCGGCGCCAAATCACGTGGCTGGTTGTTTCTGCGAGTTGAGGGGGTGAACGCTGCCAGTTTTTTTCTATTTGTTTTTGTGACCGCCATTGCTTGGAGAGAAAAATTATTTGTTTTTTGAGTTATTAGCTTCAAGGACTCATCCTATGTAGTATTTAACGAAAGCTAAAAATTTGTTGCATCGTCCCTTTAGCTGTGAAATAAAACTTGAGCATCAATTTTGTGTATAACTGCTTGCACACTGGAAACAAAAAGCTTGCGGCATTGTGAAAAGCAGAGGGGGGGGGGGGGGTCGCGGCACTATTTGGTGGGTTGCAGGGTACCAGAGTTTGGGAAGCATTGCTCTAGGGAATCCATTCTTGCCCTCAGTGTGTTTGTATATTTTGCAGTTGCCTGGCAGTGATTGTGCTTGAAAACACAGAAAAGAAGAGTTAGGTTTTTCTTGGAGAGCTTACTGCCTTCTCAGAACTCTTTCTTGTAACTATGTAACCTTGCATTAATCTTGATGCTCACAGTTCACTGGCAACAGCGTGCCAAAGGTGTTGAAACTATTTTTGCTTCCTAGCCTCTCTTCATAGACTCGGAAGTGGCACCAGTGTTTAGACAGGATGGGAATAAGGCAGTTTTTCTGCCTTGTTTTTGGAGCTGTTGATGCCAACATTGGTTCCCATTCAAAGAATAATATTCTGATCTAATGTAATAGTAATCTGACAGGCACATTTTAGATGCATGGGATAATTTGCTACTAGCTCTGATGCAGCAAGTGTCCAATGTTCACTATACTTTTTCAGGTGTCAAGTGAAAGAGGACAATAAAACGAGGTTTTGTTTATAAATTAAGCTTTTGTTGTTTGTTGCATTTTTTGCAAGGCTTGTAAGCCAGGCACAACTGCTACACCTTGCCACAGATCCGACGCAGAGGCAATTCATCTACACATATGGACGTCTCGCACTGAGACAGATCCCGAATGTTGAGTGGGTGCTGTATATGGGCCACAAATGGTAAAAGGATCTCGAATTTGTGCGGATTTTGTATAGGTATATGGGTCCCACACATTTATACAGGACCCATATAAATGTATATGGGTCCCATATATTTATACAGGACCTGTATAAATGTATGGGTCCCATATATTTATACGGCTCCTGTATAAATGTATGGGTCCCATATATTTATACGGTTCCTGTATGAATGTATGGGTCCCGTACATTTATATGGGTCCTGTATACATGTATGGGACCCATATCCAATAGGCTGGTAAAAATATTTATACAGGACCCATTAGAAATTTTATACAGGATTTTTCAATCAGCACTACAGCGACGATCTTGTCTCTCCGCTTGAGGCCCGCCCAAGATATTCTGTCGCCGCTCGCGGGGGTGCTTCGCCAGTCTGCAGGTGAAGCCACAGGCTGTCCGGTTCTCCGACGTAGATGACGCCCAGTACCACCTGTCAGCTGCCACCACTCCTTTTGGGTAACTGTACCCCCGGGCTTCTCACGTAGATATTGCCACGGTCCTCACTCCGGCAGGAGCGCGCCTTGTCCGCAGTCCAGCAGACGCAACGACTCTTTTGGGTAACTGTACCCGCCGGGCTTCTCACGTAGATATTGCCACGGTCCTCAGTCCGGCAGGATCGAGCGAGCCTTGTCCCCAGTCCAGTAGACGCAACGACTATTTTGGGTAACTGTACCCCGCGGGCTTCTCACGTAGGTATTGCCACGGTCCTCGCTCCGATAGGAGCGAGCCTTGTCCGCAGTCCAGCAGACGCAACGACTCTTTTGGGTAACTGTACCCCCCGGGCTTCTCACGTAGATATTGCCACGGTCCTCAGTCCGGCAGGATCGAGCGAGCCTTGTCCCCAGTCCAGTAGACGCAACGACTATTTTGGGTAACTGTACCCCGCTGGCTTCTCACGTAGGTATTGCCACGGTCCTCACTCCGGCAGGAGCGCGCCTTGTCCGCAGTCCAGCAGACGCAACGACTCTTTTGGGTAACTGTACCCGCCGGGCTTCTCACGTAGATATTGCCACGGTCCTCAGTCCGGCAGGATCGAGCGAGCCTTGTCCCCAGTCCAGTAGACGCAACGACTATTTTGGGTAACTGTACCCCGCGGGCTTCTCACGTAGGTATTGCCACGGTCCTCGCTCCGGTAGGAGCGAGCCTTGTCCGCAGTCCAGCAGACGCAACGACTCTTTTGGGTAACTGTACCCCCCGGGCTTCTCATGTAGATATTGCCACGGTCCTCACTCGGCCAGAAGCGACCCTTGTCCGCAGTCCAGCAGACGCGACCCTTGTCCGCAATCCAGCAGACGAAACACTTCTCGCATAGAGCCCAGGTACGCTCCGCCTGCCTCCGTTAATGCCGTCGTTTTCGCTCACCGTACCCGTCGCAGAAAGTCAGCAAAATCCTGTCAAATGCGCCAGTCAACTTTCCGGAGGAGGGGGCCGGTCAGGATGGTGACGACCGATGATGGCGTTCGCCCGATGGAAGTCCCCCGGGAAGTCGAATAAGAAAAAAAAACTAACGGTTGTTCGATCCCGCTGGACACATTACGACGTTGGTAGGTTTATAACGACCAGTATGGACCACGTTTATTTTAAAACAAAACGACAAGTCAATGGTAATATACAAATCTTCCAAAATTAAAACCCATACTTTAGTCCCCAGTCTCAAGAGCCGAATTCCCCTGATCTCAAAAGCCGAATCCCCGAGAGTCCTCTCGGCACCCCTTTTCTAGACTCGTAGGGGCCTCCTTTCCCTCCAGAGACAGACCAATCACTTCAAATTTGCCCATTGTCACGTGGTACACTCTTACCCAATGATCAGCGAGCTGTCATCGTAACCCCCTCCGGCCCCTCAATGGTCAAACCAGGCACGTAGCCAGGGGGGGGGGGACCATGGGGCCCGGCCCCCCCCCCCCCCCGAAATCTTTCATCCTGCTGGGACCTCCTCTCCCCCCTCCCCCTCATACAGCATTTTGTCATGGGCGCCCCCCCCCCCCCCCCCGAAACAAAATCCTGGCTACGTGCCTGGGTCAAACCCAAATTGTTTGTAAAGTCACTACATGCTTTCCTCGCCGCCTGGCTCGCACCACTCAGTTTAGTTATTGCGTCGATTAAAAGCGAAGTTTCTACACTAAGCCGCGAAATACACCGGACACAAGCACACACGCTTAAAAGTCACAAGTGCGAACAGAAGCCTAAGACACGGGTGTTCCGGCTCCCCAAACTAAAACCCAATCCGTTTGTTAACGACCGGGGTCCGACTCCTCTCTACCGAGACCCGCGGCTGGTCGAAGCCCCCGTGCGTGGAGGCGGAAGACGACTCCCCGTTCATGCTATCCCGCGAGCGCACTCCTTGCCACGGGTCTGCGAGCAAACGCCCAAGAATGCCGACACAAACAATGGCAGATAAAGAAAAACAATGCCGGCGCAACTATAAAAAGATTAACTTTTCTAAAACAAATCTTCCTTATTACAAACAAAATCCTTCGTTACTTAACAGCAGGCTTTGAATCTCCTAGTGCTAGTGAAGTAAAAACAAGTGAGTGTAACTCTGCCAAAGATAATTTCACGTGCATAAGGCTGGTCGATGTCGGTGGTTTCTGTTTGTCACTCAAGCGGGACTAAAGGCCTGTTCACATATACAGCGGAGTGCGAAGTTAGCGCTACGTGAGCGCTCCAAAGAGCGCTCATGTGGCGCTTCCTAGCGCGTGATTTAGTTCTAATATAGCGCGCGATTAGCGTTCTTGTAGCGCCTTGTTAGCGCTTTAGTAGCGCCTTGTTAACGCTCCAGTATCGCCTTGTTAGCGCTTGACTAGCGCCTTGTTAGCGCTTCTTTTACGGCGGTTATTGGTTTGGATTAGCACGTGCACTGCGGTTCGGGTTCCTGTGGTTGGGTGTGCCTCAACAGTACCATGGCTGACATGTGGGACGCTGAAATAGAAACGAGACAAATGCTCTTATATACGTTAATAGTGCATATGTGTGTGGACGACTTAACGCCCAGAAGAGCCTTCTGGGTGCGCGAAATCTTTCGCCAACGAGATACCGACGGGTATCCGGCGACCCTTGTTCCCAGGCTGAGGGACCGAGACAGAGGTCTTTCGAAATGGATTATTTTTTAGCTTCGTGTCTTTCAAACCAGGGTCACGCATATCGAATAGAAAGCGATGAGGTCGTACCCAATTAACTAGTCTCTCAGAGTTATGGCGCACCGTGCATTCACGGGGGCGCCCATCAAACCATCCTGGCATGGTTGACGCGAGGCGGCTATGCAGTTGTATCGCCTCAAACACGATAACATGGTCGTGTCGCTGCGGTGTCGATTGGGACCTCGAATTCGGCTACCGACGTGCCGCTTTCTCTCCTAGCCACTGGATGGCGCTGCAGGCGCCCCAGGGCGGGCGAGGAGAGACATCCTCGCCCATCGAAATAGAGGCGGGAAAAACCGGGAGGCGAAAGCCTCTTAGGACTCGGGGCGGGCTCGAGACAGGCAAGTGCAAGCAACTGCTCTCGGGCAAAAGCAGGACACGAGGCCTGATGGGCCCTTTTTGTGCCTTTGTGTTAATCTTTGTGTGTTGTTTATTGTTAATTCATGTGTTAAGCTATGTGTGATGTCTCGTGTCTTTGTAGTTTAGATTGAGTGTTTTGAGCGTTGTGCTTTATGAACAAATTAAAGGCAGCGGAATCCCGCTCCCGTGAAAGAACTAGGCTGGACTCGGGTTGTTAGACGGACCACGTGGGATCTTGCGTATCTGCGGCGGTACGCAATTTCCTACAAATCGCGCATCAACGTTTTGGCAGGCGAGCCGTAATTACGGTCGCAACGTCCGTCGACGACACCGCGTGAAAGTTCACGTGGGGCGGTTCCCCTGGGTGGCGGATCAATACCACGGCACTTTGAAGCTGGAAAGGGCATGTCTAAGCAAGTCTTCGAAATGGCCAGGGGTAATTTCACGCTCACGGACTGAATGCTTTTGGCTGACGTCGCGACGACACAAGCGGAACAAAAGCTGCCGCGCTCGGGGTTGGCGGAGGGGAACGCCCCGGAGATGACCGCAGCGCTGAGTCAGAAACGCCGACGGTATCGCCGGTTGTGTCTATGCCGCAAAGCACGGAGATGACCCGTGAATCCACGACGTTGGTTGCGGCGTTCACCCACGCTTGGCAGAGCATGCAGAGGGAACCGCCGACGCCAAAAACCCTCATCCGTGTTCCGGTGCCGGAGTACAGCGGACATAGCGATCGAGCTACGAGCGCGACAGATTTCTTGCTGGCAATCCAGCGATATCGGAAGGCCACCGGCCTGACCGAGAAGGAGACGCTGGGCAGGGTTCTGCCGGTGGCTCTTGTAGGTCCGGCGGCCAGGTGGCATTGCCATTGTGGGCGAGTTAGCCGGAACACTCGACGAGTTCACAGCCCTCTTCCGACAAGAATTCTTGCCGGCAGACTACCTGCCAAGAATGCGCAGGGAACTGGAGGAAAGAACGGAGGCTCCCGCTGAGCCCTTCGCGGAGTACTTGCGGGCAATGCAGAAACTCCTGCAGATCGCCGCTCTGAATGCTACGAACCCGGAGCAGGTCGAGCGAACGGTGAGGCAGGCGCATCCCACCTTTTCGCGGTATCTGCGTGGGCGCCCATTCGGCTCTGAGTGAGCTCGCACAGGAGGCGCGTAGGGTTCAGACCGACATACTAGCGGAGCGCAGGTACCACCTTCCCCCAGCACCGCCCAGCACCGACCGACACGCTCGAACCCCGGTGCGCGTGGCACGGGCCGGTGCCACGTGGGTATCGACTGGGGGAGGCCGCAATGGGTGCGGCCTGCGGGGAGGCGAGCGGAAATCCCTTGGATCTCACGGACGACGCCTTGGAGCCAGAATCGCGCCGAGGAGGGAGCGCGGCCGTCCACGCGAGGGAATTCCGCAGCACAGGAGCAGACTGCCGCTGACCCGCTGCCACAAGGGGTGAGCGCATCGGACGTCCCACTGAGGAGACTCCCATCCCAGGTTGGCGAGGCCGCTGCTTCCGGTGCCACGAAATCCGGCACTATATTCGCGACTGCACAAGGGAGACTGCGGGAAACGGAGGAGGCCGCCAATAACGTTATCGGCGGCGAAACAGAACAACGAGCGGGTCCCCAACACCCCATCGACGGTGTGCGTGCCGACGGCGTATCGAGTCGGAACAGCGACAAGCACCGCGGCCCTATTCAATTCCTTGACGGTGGCGGGAATGGAGGGGGCAGCTCTCTTGGATAGCGGGGCTAGTGCGTTGCTAATTGGGGACGAGGTCCTCAGGCACCTCCAAGAGAAGTCCGTTCGGGTGAGGCATGGAGAGACCACTTTCCAGTTGACTTGTGGGTCGACGACTTCGAGGGGAGCGGTGCGTCTCGTGGTACGTTGGAATCAGCGCGCGCAGAGAAAGCGGTTCGTCCATTTGGCCGGCCTGACTGTGCCCATCATTCTTGGACGGGATATCCTGGCTAACACCGGCATCATCATTGACGTGGCAGGTGGCGGGTACCGAGAGGGGGCACAGGCACCCCCTTTCAAGTTTCCGAGAACGCTCCATGGGTCCATGGCTGCGGCTCTGGGAAAAGGGACAGAACAGGAAAGAACCGACCGCGACGACGCCATGAGTCACGCAACTCCGAACTCCGTCGCGCACTGCGACGGAATGGGCCACCCGTTGGCCAATGCTGATGGACTGTCCCGACAAGAGCGAGAGAGGTTGGCGGCTTTGCTGCACAACTTTGACGAAATGTTCACCGAGCAGCTGGGCTGCTCCAAGCGGGTGCAACATCGCATTGAAACTGTGGACGCGCGCGCTTTTTAGTCCAATCCGCGTCCTGTGAGCCTGGCCAAGCGAAAAGCGATAGATGCTGCAGTCAATGAGCTCTTGGAGTCGGGAATCCTTTGCCGGTCATCAGGACCCTGGGGATTTCCGGTGGTTTTGGTGCCAAAGAAAACGGAGCATCGAGACTCTGCGTCGATTATTGGCGCTTGAACGCGGTGACCGTAAAATATGCGTATCCATTTCCGAGCATCGAAGAAATCATCTCGAATCTGGGGACGGCGAACTATTTCACGACCCTCGACGCAAGCAAAGGCTACCTCCAAATGTAGATGAGCCCGGTCGACGAAAACCAAACTGCATTCGTGTGTCACTGAGCCTTGTTCGAGATCACTCGGATGCCGTTCGGATTAACGGCTGCACCAATGACATTTCAGCGGTTGATCGACGGGGCGCTCGGAGATGCCAAGTGGCAGTACGCGCTCGCGTACCTAGACGACATCATTGTGTACTTTGAAGCTTTCGAGGACCACCTTCGTCACCTCGAGGACGTGTTGCGCAAACTACGGATCGCTGGCGTCACACTAAACTCGACTAAAGCCCAAAATGGAGCTTCTGAGATCAGCTTGTTGGGATTCCGGATCGAGAGAGGAAAAGCTTCCCCCGACGCGGACAAGTTGCGGCGATCTTGGAGTTCCCAGCCTCGACCAATGTCGGGAGAGTTTATCAATGCTGAATGCTGGGCTAGTTGGTATTGGTCTTGGGTTGCCAAAAGCAGGGTAGCGCTTTTTAGACGAGGACAAAAGAAAGAAAGACAAGACAGACACGATCGCTGACTGCAACTATTTAATCAACATGGAAATGAGGCATATATACACGCTTCGATCCTATCAATCAGCCAATCAGTGCGCCGTTTTCTCGGCATGATTGGATACTTCCGAGCCTAGATCCCAAACTGCGCAGCCATGCAGGCACCCCTCATGTAGTATTTTTTTTTTCATTTATTATTCCCTCAGGGCCCGAAGGCATTACAGAGGGGAGTGGGCGGTTAACACATAAAAGTAACATAGTTGAACAAGGCAAAAAACAAAAAACAAACAAAAAAACACACACAAGCACACACACAAAAAAAAACACGCGCTACGTTACATCTGTTAAAAAGTTGGTAATGACATTTTTAAAATCAACTGTGTTAGTTATCGAGACTATATGTGCGGGAAGGCGATTCCAATCAATGGAGGTTTGGGGTAGAAAAGAGTCATTAAATGTGGATGTGCTGCAATGGGGAATCCCTACCTTTAGTACCTCTACTTGCTGATGAAACCGACTCCCTAAAGCTGGGAGGCGTCGCAGGACGAGGCGTTCCTCCAGCTGACCAAGGCCTTGGCGCGTACAGCATCCCTCAAACTACCAGACCTGAATAGGCCTTTCACGATCCAGACGGACGCCAGCAACCGGGGTCTCGGCGCGGTATTCTTACAGGAGGCAGAGGGAGAGATCCGCCCGGTGGCATTTGCCAGCCGGGCACTGAACCCGGCGGAGAACTACACGGTGAGTGAGCGCGAATGCCTCGCCATCATGTTTGCCCTTCAGAAGTTCGATCATTATGTCAAGGGGATGGAATTCATGATCGAGACGGACCATGTTGCTCTCGCGGCTCTCCCGAATCAAGGAACCCGCCGGAAGACTGGCGCGCTGGGCCTTGACACTGCAGAAGTACGAGTACCAAATTCGGTACCGGAAGGGCACGATAAATGTGGTGGCCGACGCGCTCTCCCGCGCGCCCGTGGATCCCCCCCCCCCCCCCCCCCCCCCCCCGCGCCAGGCAGCAGACTACGGGGGCGTGGCCATCCACCGGGAGACGGGAAATCCCGCCTCGCGCTCCGCTCCTCACTGTGGCGGCGTCGCGCAGCTGGCTGCGGTGATTACCTCACTGGGACCGGCGTTCAACCGAACGGAACTGTTCGAAGCACAGCAGAGCGACTTGTTTTGCCGCGCTATCTTCGACCGGCTCAGGCAAGAGATGGATCCTGACCAGACAGGCGAAAAGACGCTCCGGCACTCCGGAGCGCTGGGGAGAGGGCCCAGTGCCAACGCCCAGGAGTACTACATTGAAGCAGTTGAGCTGGAGTCTTAACTGATCGATGCGAACGGCGTCCTACTGCGCTACTTCCCGGAAGAGAGCGATTCAAGTGGGTCGTTCAAGACCGTGATTCCCCGTCATCTCAGAGTGGCAGTGTTGCGTCATTACCAGGATGCGGACGGTCACGGCAGTGCTCCGAAGTCGTGGCATAAGCTGCGCCGTTTCGCTACCTGGCCGGGCATGAAGGTGCAGCTCTGCCGGTACGTTCGGAGATGCGCAGTGTGCCAAGAGCTCAAGCCCAGGAGGGCAGACCACCCGGTCTGCTCGAACCCATCGTGAGTACGCGGCCATGGGAGATCGCGGCCTGCGACTTGATGGGACCCTTGCCGCGGTCAAGCGGAGGCTATCAACATGTGTTGGTAGTAACCTGCAACTTTACCGGTTTCGTCGAGATGTTTCCAATGCGGAAGGTGACAGCCAAGGGAGTCCTGAGCACGCTGTCCGAGGTCTGGTGCCGCTACGGGTTCGCCGAGAGACTGGTGAGTGACAACGCCTCGATATTTTGCTCGAAAGTCTTTGCGGCTACCTGTCAGGCCCCCGGTATTAAGCACTGTAAGACTTCATGTTACCATCCCAAGAAAATGTGACCGAGCGGCGGAACCGCGACATCAAGCCGCTGTTGGGGGCGTATGCTCGTAAGCAGCACTAAGTGGGATATGCACTTGGATTCGATTTCGTTTGCAATGCGGTCCAACCTCAACCGCAGCACTGGGCTCACGCCCGCGCTGCTGAACTTCGGCAGAAAACTCTATAAGCCGACCGATGTGGTTCTTCGCCCGCGACAGAGCGCGGCCAGAACGGGGCCCTCGCACGAGGACTTCGCGACGCAGACAAGAGAGCGACTGTCGCGGGCGCTGGAGGCCGCTCGCGGAAACAGGGCTCGGGCGGTCACGTTATGCCGCCGTTCGCCGTCGCGGCATCCGGAGATTGGGTGACCCCAGCCGCCCGTGACGTCAGTAGGCTTGGCCGTACGCATATATCGTGGGAATAAAGCAGTTCATACTCAGCAACCGACTGGAGTGGACTCCCTCTAAATACGGGCCGAGACGCCCAACATAAGAGTTTTGATCCACAATTTTGTAGTCAACTATTTCGGCAATAACTAAACTTTTCTTTCCTCAAAAGATTGTGGCATTTAGAAGCAACTTTTGAGGTTTTAAGTGGTTAAAAAAGTGCATAGAAAGAGCCTCCCTTTTAGCGTACAGTAGATCTGGCTCTTCACACAATACTTTCGAGGCACTGCCGTGACGGTGAACAGGTGTGACAGCAGCACCTACTGGGCGGTTCTAATGCTGACACCCATCATGCCGCGGGTTCCGGCACTGGATGTGGCAAAGTACATCTATATAGAATCTACGTCCTCTTGCGACGCGACAAAACGCATCCTTACGGTGGTACTTGTGGCAACAATGACTGGCTCCGTCCCCAACACAGTGTTCATCGACAACGAGCAGAGCACCAAGGGGTACTGATCTGCATTCAAGCTCCTCAGTGACACCCACCAACTTTGCTTCCGGCGCCAATTGGCAAGTAGAAGAGAACGATAATATATGGCACTCTTTGTTTAGTACGCACTTAGAAAACGCCAAATGACACGTCACTTTCATGTTTCAACCACAATTTTTGTTGAAAGGGACTGTTGCATTGCGGGGAAATGCTGGCAGTGCCCAAGTGAAAGATGTCAGTCCCCATAAATTGGTATTTTGGGCATAAATAACCGTCACCAGACAGACATTTCGAACAACTGTAAAATAACTTCCATGGGTAAAAGCCATCGTTATATGGAGTCTGTAAGGCCTATGGCATTTAAAAAGCACGACTGACCAGTTATTAGCGTTGTGTCTATTGGTCGGCCGCACATTATCGTTTCTCAAGCTCCGGACGTGGTCATGACGCCCAATTACATTGTGTAGCAAATTGCGGTGCAGGAGATGTTTCTCAAAGCGAGGGAGCTACTCTGTCGTTTACACGTGGCACGTACGGGATAGCGCTGGTTGACGGCAGCTCCCAGCTGGGTTGACAAATACTAGAGGTGTCAACGTCTGCGGTCTTTCGCGAAACAAGTTTTCTAATGAGGCACTTGCATGACATTCCAGTGTTCTGAAGCGTGCATTAACACGAGGAAGGAGGTGCATTCGGATTAAGTCTAGCAACACCCCTCACCATGGCTTCTGCCAGGAGGGTGGCATTTTCATTTTAAAAGTTCTATGGGACGCTGACAGGTATGGCCGGATCTCCATTATAGGATGCTCAAGTATAATGGCCAACCGCAATTGATGTACGCCGACACCGAAAGAAGCCGAAAGCTGCAACGGCCCATCTGAGGTGTAAACCGCACCAAGCCTTCGTGGGATACATCACCACACGGGGGCCAAACACCAAAAACTGTGCCCACCATCCGTGTCCTGAAGGACATAGCTCTCAGCAGGACGGAGGCCTTCAACGCGGTGGCACTGGTAAACGTGGTGGCTGCGGTGTGGGACCGGTACTTCGAAAGCCGTATCCTCCACCATGCCCACAGCCGTGTCGCGAGTCATCAGCTGGCATATACAAGCTGCTGCTCAGCAGGTTGCCACAAGATGCAGTTGACAGCATCGAACCTGTGGGCGAACACGTCTACGCGGTGTCCAATGTCAGCCATCACGGCGTGGCGTACGATGTCTCTGCGGCCTTCGGAGGGTGCAACTGCCCAGTTGGGAAGCAAGGGGCGTTATAGAAACACCAAGTTCTTGTGCATTTTTTTATTTATTTATGTATACATACTGCGACCTCACGTTAGGTCATTGCAGGATTGGAAGATAAATATATGAACAAAACAACACAGAAAAACGAGATGCTCTTGAATATGAATAACCGAAAACGACAAGCATGAAGGGAAAAAAAGATTGTTCATTGCGCTAATAAAACTAACATTAGAAAGAATACGTATCGCTCCGTCAATTTCCTTCGAGTCATCAACACTTTTCGGGAAAAATAAGGCCTTTGGACGGTTTGTTTCCCAATGCTACCCTCCCCTCCCCCCCTCCTCCCCCCCCCCCCCCCCCCCCACACACACACTTTGAGCACGGGGTACCATCAACGCCTGGGCAAGCAGGCCTTTGATGACATTGTCCTGCCCAGGAGTTGTTCATGCCTTTCCGTGGAGGGCAGCAATCACCAGAAGAGCCAGACGTCGCCAACCGCACCGCCGAAGCTTCAGAAGGCCGTCACACTGACGAAGCAAGCGGCATACCAGAAGCCCCCAGCCCTCCTCTTCAGCTGTGGTGTCACCGGCTGTGCAATGATTTGACCGAACTGAGCTCAGCTTGCCCAAGTATGTTGCCGTCTCATGTTCGTGCTCACTGCAGTTCCCTGCTTTTGTTTTCTCAGCAATGTAAATACACCGGCAGAGACGGAAAAGATTCTGCCGGTCACTGGTAGTAGATTTCTGGAGACACAACCGCTTGTTACAGGTTATACTAGAACGTTCACAGCTGCAACATATAGAATTTCAGGTGGTACCTATTTCCGAGTTGTTGCCACCCCCCATTCATGTTTGTTGTACCAAATGGAAACTGACGATTGTCGCACAACTAGTTCTGCAGATTTCTCTGCCCAGGTCGAAATATAAATGTAATTTAGAAAATATGTGAAGCTCACAGAACGTGCTTGCGCTGTTTTAACATGGGTATATTTGCCGAGAGATGCCCGAGATATTGCCACAGTCAATGTTAATGTCCGGCATATGGGTATCACTGGGCTGGTGTGTTACTCACTATACTCCGTTTCACCTTATGTTGTATCGCAGCGGCGGCTAGAAGCGCGAGCTCATAGCGTTGTCAGCTGCCCTTAATACACGATAGCTTGTCCCGCCCAGATGTGCCCCAGAGCAAGGAGCTCGCGCTTGTAGACTTTCCTGCGGTACATCATAAGGTGAAATAGAGTATAGTCTACAAATGGTAGGGCTCATATTTTATGTAGCATCCATATCTGACCAGAACCGCAGTCACGCGACTTTACTGTAACGTCAAGTCAGTGTGCTTGCAAATCGCGCCAGTACAAACATGAAAAAAAAAGGAAAAAAGCAGCTTTTAGTGGTCGTGCGTAGTCTCAACGTCTGAATATTCACCACAACATGGATGTTTACGACTGTGCCGTGGCTTCCAGCAAGTTCAAACTATAATTTGTTGCATGTTTTGTAGGAGCGAAGCTGGAGCTACAAGCGCAAGCGTGTTACACTTAACAAAGCTTGCACTGCACAAGCGCGCATGATTTGCAGGCATGCCAAAAGCCCGGAGCTTGCCTTTGAACCTCCTGCTAGGCTCACACTTAACGTGAAACGGAGTATAGACAGGAGGTAACTTGTTCACTTGCTTGCCTCAACGCATTCACGCAAGCACGAGAAGAAGTGTACAGGACCCTGGAGTTGAGATTACAGCGCCTGCTTGCCACGAACAAGGAAAACACGACACGCCATTATATCCTGCAGGGTCTTGGAGACGAGCAGGACTATGTGTCCTGCTCGTCTCCATGTCAAGCCTCAAGGCGACTGCGGCGCGACAAAGGCGCCGAGGGCGCCAGATCTACGTGCAGCCTACGAACCATGCCCGAGGTAGGCCAGGGCTGACGAGGGGCCTAAAAAGTATACCAGCCGGATGGCCACCAAGTGACCAGCCTATGAAGTCAATGGTAGTCAGCGATTTTAGTGTAGCTGCATCGGTGTTGGCAAACATCCTCCATAAAACAGTTGTTACCGAGGACGTGACCGACAGCTTCACTCAAATGGGCCAATGATGACGAAATGAGTCATCTGTGAGTAGAACGTGGGCTTTCACAGTAACCCATTTTTCTAGCGCGCCACTTCTAAAAGCCTTCTTTGTGTCACGGCTGGACTCTGGTTGAATCTTCGGTTGGACCCATTTGGTGTTACTTCTTCCCTAAAATTTCTCAACTGATTCGGGAGTCTGCTAATCTACCATGCGCTATACGCTTATTTTACAGTCGCATTCATTTTAATGTCGACTGAACCATCAACACATTTCAAACAGGAGACGTGTGAAAGAGGTTTATTCCTACTGTTTACATTTTGTACCTGCAATGAAGGATTTAAAGTTTGATCAGTTGAGTCCAAGTCCTAACTCGTAGACCCTTGGAAATTCTTTTGCCAGTCTCCGAGTCTATTGAGGCAAGCGACTCGGTTAGTTGAAGAACACCGTGAATAGTGATCTTCAATGCTTGGTGTTGTGCTAGACAGTGGGCAAGAGCAAGACCGTTCTCTCTCAAGCCTTCAAAAAAAGTTTAAATTTGTTGTCGTGTTAAAGACTCCCCCCCCCCCCCCCCCCCCCTTTTCCGAAAGCGAAATTTCTCACTCATCACATAGCTTATTGATCACATGGAACCGGCTTCTTTCAAGCAGGCTTTCTACACGTGCTTTCACCAAATACTTTACTAGGGAGAATGCATTCCACTCCGCTCATTTGCATTAGACAGAACGCCTACAGCGGCGAATCCAGCCCTGACGGAGGGGAGGTCCGCGTCAGTCCACGCGCATGTGCACCTCGTTGTTCGCGGCGGCCGCGACGGTGTCGTCTCCGATTCCACCTAAAGGTTTTCCATGTTTCAAAAGCAACGCAAGGTGCGACGATGCACGAGGCACGTGCAACGTGCAACCCTTGGGAAGATCATGGCGGCACAGCGCAGCAAAGTATTTGGCGCAGCACTGAGCTAGAATTTAGACGCCATGTTCTTCCTAGAAGTGGCGCGCGGCACGTGTCTCGAGCCTTTCCACAACAATGAATTTGGTATGTAGAATGACTATCACCATCATCATCATTTACCGCGCGATAGCCGAGACCTCCCCGACGATAGATGGCTCTCGCCAATCTCAGAAAACCTGTCTACGCCGAGGCCATTGTATTTGAGAGGAGTTGAATGTATTCCCCCTAGTAAAGTATTTGCTTTCACCATCAGTAACTGCGGCTCACGCGCTCTTTGCTCCTTTCCCCTGAACCGCGGTGAAGCTTTGACACTTCCTAAAACCACCAGCTTACGTTATGAATTTTATTTATTATTTATTTAGAAATACTGCCAGTTTCCATCGGAAACTTTAGTAGGGTGGTTACAAGGTGAAATACAATTTATATAGTTTATAGTGCAATGTTGAAAGAAAAAAAAAGACAGTGAGGAGGATGGGGCTACTCAGTGGAGACAAAGGAGGATCTTAATACTATGTATTACACTTGTGAATGAAATAATAACATTAGACCACTATAATAGGATGAATCGATGGGAACAAGTAGAGTAAACATCATATGAGGTGGTTGCCCAGAGCAGTTGAGAATGATTCTATAGATGTCGAATGAACAATGGCGTCAGGTAAGCTATTCCACTCAGTCACTACTCGCGGAAAGAATGAGTATTTGAAGAAGTTGTTGTTACTCTGATATTTTGTGAGTAGCCTTCCATGATTCCTTCTCGTAGCTCTGGAAATGTGCGAAGTAACATATTTCATTTTGTCTATAAGGGTTTGGTCATTTAATATTTGAAACAGGAACCTTAGTCTTGAGATTTTTGCCCTTTTCTCGAGTGGTGCTAGTTGAGCTAAATTGCATAAGTGGGACGGTGAGTCAGAGTAGCGAAACTTGTTAAAAATAAATCTCGCAGCCAAGCGCTGCACCTTTTCTAGTTGAGCGACATGTGTTTTATAGTGGGGGAACCATACGACATTAGCATATTCCACTATGGGACGTACCAGTGCCTTATAGGCTACTAACTTTGTTTCGTGGGATGCTGATTTTAAAACTCTTCTTAGATACCGTAGTTTGCTAATTGCTTTGGTAGTAATGAAGTCGATGTGGTTTTCCCACCTAAGGTTCTGCTGAAATTGGAGTCCGAGGTATTTGTACTGTTCGACTTTTTGAAGGGGAGTGTTGTTAATGCTGTAGGGAAATTGCAGTGCACTTTTTTTATTACTGATTGTCATGTAAACGAATTTTTTTGCGTTTAATACCATTTGCCAATCAAAACACCAGTCACTGATCACTTGCAGTGCACTATCTAGTAAAAGCTGGTCGTTTTGAGTTTTGACTTCGGTGTACAATATGCAGTCGTCTGCGAACAGTCTAATGTTTACATCAATGTTGTCTACTATGTCGTTAATATAGAGTGAGAAAAGAAGAGGTGCTAGCACAGAGCCCTGTGGGACTCCAGAAGTAACTGTGGTTAATGGTGAACTGTGCCCGTTAATTTTGACGAACTGTTTTCTATCAGTAAGGTATGCTTCAATCCAACTAACAATTTGTCCTGGGCCAAGTAAGGTTTTAAGTTTTAGCAATAATTTCGTGTGTGAGACTCTGTCAAAGGCCTTGGAGAAATCTAAAAGAATAACGTCAGTCTGGCTACGATTATTAATTGCTGAGGATAAATCATGTACACATTCTGTTAGCTGCGTTACAGTTGAGAGTCCAGATCGAAAGCCATGTTGACGGCTGGTTAACAGCTGATTTGTTTCTATAAATACAGTGATGTGTTTTAGTAAAACATGCTCAAGGATCTTGGAACAAGACGATGTAAGCGAAATGGGCCTATAATTTGACGGGTCTTTCTTATCACCTGATTTGTGAATAGGTACCACGTGCGCAAGTTTCCAGTCAGATGGTATTTGGGCTGTTTCTAGCGATTTAATAAATATTAGTGTCAGATACTTAGCAGACCATTCCGCGTAACGTTTAAGAAATACGTTTGGGATATTATCTGGGCCACAGCTTTTCTTAGTGTCTACATTTCGTAGGAGGGAGAGAATGTCAGGTTCAGATATAGTGATGTTATCAATGGATGGTGTCTCGTTGTGATTAAAAGGAGAAGGGGGTGTCCGCCCATTATCTGCTTGTAAATACGGATGCAAAATAATCATTAAATGCCAGAGGAAGCTCCGAGTTTTCGTGAGAGAGTGATTCGGTAGCGCTCGATTTCCTTGAATTCACGTATCACCAAAATTTGTCTGGGGAAGTTCTAATAAACGACTGAAGACTGGAGTTCAAATACGTTTCTTTGGCAGTTTTTATTTCTTGTTTCAGTTTACTATTCAGAACCGAAAACTGGTTTCTGTTAAGTGGTACTTTTTGCTCCTTTGCTCTTTTCCTTAGCCGACTGAGCTTACGTTTAGTATGAATAATGTCTCGATTTATCCACGGTTTATCCTTTTTGTTACTTTTATTCTTGGTGGGGATGAACTTAACCATACAATAATCCACTGTTTTCTTAAAAAAATCCCATAAGTTAGCTACGGAAGCATGGTCATCGAGAAAGAGTTCTAGAAATGAATCGTATTGCATATCAAAAAGATCAAGAATTCCAACATCGTCCGCTTTGGAATAATCCGGCAGTACGGAACATGGAGAGGAGTGTTTAATTGGTGGTCGCGTTTTGAAGGACGCCAAGACCGTTTAGTGATCAGAGATGCCGTCTAGAATATCTACCGTGCAATCAAGTATTTCAAAATGTTGACTTACAAATATAAGGTCGAGTAATGATTGAGATGAACCATGAACACTCGTGGGCTCTCTTACTATCTGGTCGAGGTTATAACAAAAACACATTTCAAGTAGTGCGTCCGCGTTTACAGGCTTTTCACACACATGACGTTCCCAGTCAATTTCCGGAACGTTGAAATCGCCGGCCATGATGACTCGACTATTATTGCTTACATTTTCATCACCATAGCTGTGAAGAGTGTCAAAGAAACTAGGCGGTGCGCCTGGGGGCCTGTATACGGCACCAACAAAACAGGAATACTCGTGAAAAGAAACTTTGCACAACATAGATTCAATACCAGGAACATCAGGCATTTCAGTATATTTAAAGCCCTTTCTGATAGCGATGGCCACCCCGCCGCCACGACCACCTCGATCTTTGTGTATTATTGTGTAGTTGGGCGGAACAACCTCGCTATCAAGGACACTCGGAGACAGCCACGTTTCAGTGATAATGACGACATCGGGATCGGTACTCAGGAAACATGCTTCCAGTTCTATCAGTTTATTGACGACACTTCTAGAAGATGCTTAGTTCGGTCTGGCGACGCTCTTTATTTTTGTGCCGTCATGCTGGGCCTGATAAGACGTTGTCGCTTGCCATGACTCTATCGCGAACCGGGGATTTATCGCCTATCGTTTCGTCCCACGCGTACAACACGTTGTTGATTCGCCCCTTGTCATAGACGAGCGCTACTTTGTCCCCGGCTCTTTTGTTGTTTTTAGTGCACTCCAAGAGCTTCTTTCTGATTAGCTGGACTCGCTTCGAAAAATCCTCGTTGATTGAAATATTAGTGCCACGCAGTTTGGAACAGTTTCTTAGTAATGTTAGTTTGTCTCTAAAATCCAGAAGCTTTAGGATAACCGGTCGGGCTTTTCCTGGTGTTTGACTACCCAGTCTGTGGATCCTTTCTATTCCGGACGTAGAAACGTGAAGAATATCTTCAATTATGGTTTTAGATACTCGTGCTTCTAAGCTGTGACTGTTCTCATTTTCTTTTTCTTCTAGTCCGAATATTATTAAGTTGTTTCTCCGATTGCGGTTTTCTAAGTCGTCCATCTTGTCTACAAGGGTACATACGGTCTTCTCAATATATCCGCAAACTGATTTCTGTTTGTTTAGGTCTATGCTGCCGTTCAAGGTTGATGCATTTTCTATATACAAATTACGAACAAAGCAGCTCTTGTGTCTACTTCCATGGGAATTTCATTTAGTTAAACTTCAACCATCTCCGGACTGGTTCAATGAAGTTAAGCCTCTGCCTTTGACCTGTCTTAATCCGGACGATGACTGGATCCCGGTTCTGGAGCGTTGTGCTTGGATTTCGCCGACTACAGACGGCATGCACGTATAATGTGACCCTTTTTATCACAGAAATTGCATGTTCAAAATGCCAGTTGCTTGCATCGTGCGCAATATTTGAATGTCAACATTTCCCAGATGTACTTGCAGGTATCTTCACTGCGCCAAGGTTGTTGCCTGGCATTGATAAACCGTTTGATGCCTTGCGAGGGTCGTGTTTGTCGATGTAGCGAAAATCAGCCATCTCTGGGCCCCAAAATTCTAGGGTTTCTCTAGTGTGGTTTTTGGCGTACACCGTAGCAGCCACAAATTCTTATGCCCTGGCGAAAGTGAGGTCTGGCGTGGAGAGCAGTTGTAGCTGAATGGCTTTCTCGCAGACCCCACAAACCAACCCGCCGCAAATCGTCTTATCCAAAAATGATGTCTACTTGCAGTGCTGAGCGACACGACTCAGCTTAGCGATGTAGTCGACCACAGGCTCGCCCTGTCACTGGCAGACCTTGTAGAGCATGAGCCGCTAACCAGTTACTTATGTTCTTAGTCAGCACCCCCTAGACTAGAAAGGCCTCAGCGCTCTTTCCGCATGGCCGAAAGAGGAGGCCATCAGAGTCGCGCTAGAGCGCGGTAGCGAAGGCAACAAGCGTGGATTTATCGTGATAGCAACGAGTTGTTATTGATGCAAGCCTATTCATTTCCTCAAATGCCAACTGCGCAGAACATTTGGGTTAAACTGCTGATTTTCTTAGACTGGCAAATTATCGCTTGCAAGAAATCACTCATGTAAAATGCAGGAACAAGGAGGTGTATAACGAGGTCTCGAGTTTGGTAGGGTTTACTTTTAAGCACCAAATTATAAATGATGTAATTATCCCTGAAAGATTAATTATTTTTGAAGAATACTTGTAAAACTTTACACGACAAAGAATGACTGAGAACGGCATTACAGCATGACAGTACTAACACGTTTGATACAGTAAACCCATGTAATTACAATTCTTGCCTGAAACTAACACAGCAGTGTATGTAAATGCAAAAAACTAGTGGTCCTATGTTCCTTTGGGCCTAGAGTGGATTGTGCAAACAATTTATACAGAACCTTTAATTTATTTGGAAGAGGACTTGACCTCTTTTTGCAGATAGAATTACTCGAATTCTTCTCATATATCTTCTAATTCAAGATTCGGAGATTTATCTTTAAAACAGTTTGAGCTTACACCGCAGCATGAATATGATAAAAAATGCTGTGTCCATCTCCCACGCCTGTAACAAAGTATGAAGATTCCTGATTAGCCAGCAATGTCATTAACACAGGATGTATACACATTGCTGTGACAAATACATTCCCTTTGTTTGCTTCTATACAATCACATCACACCAACTTTTCTGTTCGATGAAAATTCTAAACATCTCTCCTGGTACAAAGCATAGTGATCTCCAATTACATCGGCTTTTAAGTAAGTATGGGCAACAACGCAACTTCAGAAATACATTTTTTTTTTGTTTGAATGCAAGCAGTCCAGAGAGCTTCTTGTCAAGAGCTCTACACATCTGTGTGAATGCAAGCAGTCCAAAAAGCTTTTTGTCAAGATCTCTACATCTACACCACAAATCAAGCTGAAATTATGGTATATCTAACCTGAAACTTTGAATGCTGCAAATAACATCATCTTGTCACCTGTGTATCCATACAGAACATTCCTGACACAAAGGCACACCACGTTACGGCACGTCGACTTGGTGTTGAAGCACAAACATAGAAGTTGAAAGACGGCACAAATGTTTTGACTGAAATATACTACATATCCCGGCACGTGCACACAGATGTGTTCATCTTCTTAAACGTCGATAAGTCATTGTTAGTGAATAGATTATACCTAAGAACGCCCATCGGTGAACGAAATTCGCCGATGGGGGAGCCGGTGGCGGTGCCGGCCATCGCCACCGGCCGCTGGAGCCATGGCGTTCCCTTTCCACTATCTTCGCCATCTTTGCATCCCGACGCGCCAGCGCTGAGGCCTTCCAGTCTAGGGGATGTTGCCTGAACCACAAGTTTCTTTTTTTTTTGTATATGTCTTGAAATCATACTTTAAACGTTGCAAAAAAGATATTGAAGGAGGTGCGTACGCGGGGTGTTCACATGCGCGGCAGAAGTCTGCGCGCCTCATGATGTTGTCCATAATCTCACCAGCCAACAAATATAATCAAAGTTCACCTCTCTATTACGTTTTAGTCCTGTTATTGTTAATTCTGGGTGTCCTTCCCTGCTGTTTATGCTCGTTGATACATGTTATGCCCAAAGGCAGAGGCTACAATCATTCAAACTGACTAGATTGATGAAAGTAAAAATATATCTGCTCATTCAAACAGATGCAATCGCACGTTTTCTTCGTGCTGAGGATTGTTGGGTGTGATTTCGAAACCGAAACGAGAGTTTTCAAATCTCTGCTTAATTTGCAGCCGTGTTAGTTTCGGGCTTATGCACACCAGTGGGATGTTAAATTCTCTTAAAACATCCGACATGTTGCAAAACTAAGTAAGAACAGAAAATGTTTAATTGTTTTTAAGTGGTATTTGTAGCGGGGCCTCATTAGTTAAAGCTGGTTCACACACCTGCACCTGCTTACGACTGGATTGGCTTGAAACCGGTTTTAAATCTCTTGTGGCCATGTCTCTGTTCAAGCACTCCGGTCACAACCAGTTGCATGTGTGTGAATCAGCCTTTACATGAATAAACTACAGTACCCTGCAAAGTTAGTTCAACTCGCATGTGCCGCTGCTTTTGAGAAGACATGCCCGTTTGCTTTATCCTAGCTCTCGGGAGAAACTATGATTTGAATTCATCAACTTATTCTTCGAATGTTTATGTAGACTGTTGCTTTTCACTGTAAACTTGTTAATTTACTTTGCAGCTACGTAGCCATAAAATTTCCGTATATTTCTATCGTTCATTGTTCCACGTATGCGAATCATATAAATGTCTTGGATATTTCAGAGGTACTGAGGAAGCAACATTTTTCGAAACCAGCACTGCATTGCCAAGATCTATTTACAGTGGTGAAATAAACTTCTCGAGTTTGAAGGACGTAGTCTTGTTTCTTCTCTTCATGGTAGCACTGGGCTCGCGTATAATATCCTCGACAGTAATTTCGCTATCAAAAAGAACAAATTCAATGTATCACAAAAACAAAGTTGCGATGTCATGTGCGTATTCTCTCACCGTAAAATTTTCTCAAATGGTTGCAGTGTTTTCGACGGTATTAAGTTAAGCCCCTTACCACTTCCCGAATTTGTGGCTAGAGCATCGACCAGTTGTAAACATAGTCACATTTATCTTGGGTCGGGACAGCCGCAGCACCGCTGAAAGGCAAGTCATTCATTAGCACGAAGACTTGCGATGCCGCGCCTAATGGTGATGTCATGACGGCGTACAGCTGAAAGGAAAATGGTGACAATACTTCAAATTGAGCTTCTGCGCCAGTGCACGCGTTCGTGACAACAGGGCATATTTTCGTACCAAAAAAGAAGCAACCGCTTATGCATGATATGGGTCGCAACCACCGAGTCGGCGACAAACCTACTACGCAAGAAAAAAGTCTACACCAGCGGCGACACACCAAAGAAGACTCGACTTTGGAAATCAGCGGTTCGCGTTGGTGGTTCCTGCTTCACTCTTACCAAGCGACGAGTTCGGAATGCTAAAGAGACAACTATACTTGCGCCTTTCACGCCAAGGTTTCAGTCCCTCGTGGCACAGCATTCCCAGTGCCTCAGCCGCGACTAGGGCGGTGCATCGACCGCGTAGGCTTCGCAGCGGAGGCAATGCGGAGCGCAAGTTTGTCTGCTTCTTTGGCGGGGGTTGTGGTAACGTCAGAACGCCGAGCTCTGATTGAGCTCTGACCTCAAGGCAGCTTGCTCTGAGGTCAACCCATTCATCCCACTCATCAAAGCCAGGGACATAGCCAGGATTTTGTTTCGCGGGGGGCCCGCCCATGACAAAATGCTGTATGAGGGGGAGGGGGGAGAGGAGGTCCCTGCAAAATGGAAGATTTCGGGGGGGGGGGGGGGGGCCGGGCCCCATGCCCCCCCCCCCCCCTCCCCTGGATACGTGCCTGTTCAGAGCTAATCAGAGCTCGGCGTCTTTCTGACGTCACCGCCACTCCTGCGCAAGAAGCAGACAAACTTGCGCTCCGCATAGGAAAAACTACAGCACTTCTTAACTTTTGATCTTCGTTTGTAGTTAACCGAGTTCTAGAGCGCAGATCTTAGGAGCCCGTTGCCGGGTTGGGCGGCGTCGCCGTCGGCGTCGGCGTAACCGCGCGGTGCATGATGGGTGAATTTCCCCTCTAAAACCCGCTAAATTTAGCGGAAAACTCTCCCCAATAAATTGAGCGGAGAAATTTCCCCGTAAATTTGGCGGAAAAATTCCCCACTAAATTTAGCGGAGAAACTTTACCACTGAATTTTGCGGAAAAATTTCCCCGCTAAATTTAGCGGAAAAATTTCCCCTAAATGGGAAGTGAGCAGGAGAGGATGAGCGGCATAGCCTCCTCTCCGTACCTTCCCCTCCTACTCCTCAAGAGCTGCGCTCTAATTCAGCGTTACAGGGGATTGTAAACGTCTTTCATTTTTTCAATATAATGTTTACTGAACGGCTGACTTACTTAGAATGACTTACCTGAACCCATTTAGCCCGCATCTTAGCCTTGCGAATTTTATCCCGAGTAAAAATCCACGCTGTGAAGGTACTTGGTCAGCGAAGCTGTGGTATCACCTGCAACGATTGTCTACTGCAGCACGCCGCCAATGGTCGTATCGCCGTTTCTTTTCCCTTTGCCGCTCCTAGTATTCACGCTGCTCCTCGGGAGTCATAAATATGCGTGGCCTATTCATCGCGGTGCTGCAGCAACAATGAAATAAGTTTCTATACTCCGTTTCATCTTACGTTTAAGCGCAGCGGACGTTACAAGCCATCGGAGCTAATCGGAGGCCGTGTGAGCGTCGCGTGACCTTAGAGAGGGTGCACAGCGACGCGCGAAAAGCGTATCACGGGCCGCGTCCACAGAACGGGATTAACTAACATAGCTCGTAGCATCTGCTGCGTCCGGACGTAAGGTATAGGCGGGTTCTTCTTTTATATATGAAAGGCTAGTGACGTCACTCCCCACGTCGCAAGCTGCCGTCGCCGCGGCAGTTTGGGCAAGAGTAATCTTCACCGAGAACGTATGCAGTGAGCGCTACATGCTTCGCATTGTTTTCAGGAGATCATTATCATCCATTATATGGTTAGGATGCTTGTGCTTATTCTTTATTCAAACGAATGTTGTGTTGTATGTAGTGTGCGCGGTGTTTGTACGTTTCGCTTCAATCTTCTGAAGTCTTTTTTTTTCCGAGAGAACGCCGACACGAAAACACACGCGGGAAAAAGGAACGTGTTTCGCATTGTTCGCAGGCGCCGTTATCATCCATTATGCGGTTTGCACTTCACACGAAGGCTTCGAATGACGTCAGCCCCTTCCGAAGCAGTTGCAAACCTAATCTTTCCCGGAACGCGTGGGGGGGGGGAGGGGGGGGGGGGGGTGTGTTGCTATTGTTCACACGCGCCTGATCATCCATCATGTGGTTTTGATGCTTGTTTTGTTGATGCTTGTTTTTTGGTTTTCTTTATTGAAACGGATACTGTGCTGTATGTTGTATGCCTAATTTCAAAGGAGATATGCTGTTTTGCGTTCAATTGTTCGCCGGGAGTTTTTTGCTTACAACGCCAGCGACACGAAAATTCCCTTGGCTGGTAGAGGTATACAGCTTCGCTGTAAAACTTTCGCCTGTGTTATTAAGAGGAAAAGTGTGCTTCTGTCCAGGTTCTCCGAAGAATGAGCGAGCTTTTGTTCGGGTGCGCCATTGAATGGGTGAACGTCTGCCCAGTGAGCTTTTCTCCGGTGATCCTCTGTCCGTTGAGCTTTTGTCTGCTGAGCTTCTGTCCGGTTACTATAAAAACCAGCCATTTCAAAGGATTGCACTATGTCACGTGACATGACGTCACTTAAGCCAGCTGAGAGCCGCTGTGGTACGTGACATTACATCATTTCCTCCAGCAAACCGAAACCACAGATTTTATTGGTTTAAAAAATGTCACATGACATGACGTCATTTCCGCCAGCTACGCCCCGCTGTGGTAAGGCAAACATAGCATCCGGTGCCTGAAACCCTGGAATTCCTCTAAATACTTCAAGCGCTGGGGAATCTGGTCTTTGTGGCATTCCTTACTACACTGTTTAAGAAATTAAACAGTTTTTGTTACACATACACGGCCCTTGCGGAAAAAAATACAATAAATCTTTTTTGCGGCTATCTATAAACAAAGGCAATAGATAATCATTGTGCACGACGATGAAAACACATGGCGATGCTGTGTGTTGGAAGAAGCTCAAACAACTTAAATATATCAGAAAGAAAAAATCAAAAATTTAGAAACATTGCTTGCTGATTGGGGCAATTCGCACAATACAGAGGTAAGAGGGCGTCTTCATGGCTACGCGTACCTGACGATTAAGTAATTAGATATTTTTGTGTGTTAAAAAGTCTCTCAAATGTCTACGCATGCCGGTATAACGTTCTAGTCTATAGCGTTGGAGTCATTGGAGTCACACTTTTCTACAGCCGGCTACAAAAAATGTAAAGGTCGCGAGTTTATACTTTTGTGGACATATACTATTCTATAGCTGGCTTCGGATAATTGAATGATCGCGCGTCTATGGATTTCAGGACATATAGACCTTTTCATTTTAGTACTTGCCTCACCGGCGGATAGAGGGCGCTGACGCACTCGGCGCCATTAGGTTGCTTCAATTTGGTCGGTTTCGGTTTCAACATGAACGCGGCTATGTTGCTGTTTTACGTTATTTTTGCTTAATTTGGCGATACAATCATTTTTCTTGTACCACACAACCAATGAAACAGTGATATTGAGCCACTTTGAGGACTACGAGGTGTATTTTAGCCTAAATTGCGGGATTTTGTTTACCAACTGGCAACTCCTTTGATGTACCTGATTATGGTCGGTTGCGAAACGCCTGACTGATGTACATGGAAGATTACTATCGTCTACGGCCGTACCCGATAAGACTAGTTTCAAGAAAAACAAACTGATGACGAGACTAACATGGGAATGTAAAGAAGCATATCGACAGCTTGATTAGAAATGTGCTGATTCGGTCAGAACAGATGAACTCGCGAGTTTACTACTCACTGTTTGGTTTTCATGGGCACCCAACCTTTAGTGAACTTCGCTGACTAAAAATGTATCGTGTAATGACGCAGATAATTGATATAAACAAGTAGTATCGTCTCGGCCTCTTTTTTTAATTCAGTACTCAAGCATGTTTTGACAAGCCGATTAGGAAATTTCTTAAATTATCAACCCTGCTAAAGTACTCCTAAGCAGCATTTCGCGATATTGGCCCAATGAAATAAATTATTGTTATTTGAACATCTGCTTACTCAAGATATGATATAAGTGACAGGCCCATCAAATTAAATCTGGCATCTGTCTTCTGAAAATTTAGCCAAATAAAATTAAAGGGCGCAGGAGGAGAAATACCTCGGAAAGTTTTGCTGAATTCTAGCGCTAGGCAAAACTTCACAGACCTGTGTGAACAAATATTTATTTGAACAGATTCGCTCTGCACATTTCGGCGTCGCCAGCCACCAGAAGTAAACCTCTTTTCGCCATCGACAATCCTAAACTCAAGTAATTGTTATGCAGACGGCTCTTTTTCTTTTTTTCGGCGTCAAATATTGCGGATTTTAGATACTGGCAAAAAATAAAACAACGTACGCAAAAAAAAGCGTCGTCATTATTGGTTTATGCGTCGAACCCAAACCGCGTTTTGGATTTGCAAATAGAAACAAATGACGTTATTTCTTAGCGCACTTTTTTCTAAAACTCGCTGCTGTTAAGTGTCTGTGTCAGTTTCTTACGCGGGAAGTCCCAACCTTTGTCTTAAAATAAATTAAGTGGATATAACTGGTTATTTAAATATAATCAATAAATCACTTAAATGATTGTCAAAGTGGGAGAGAGCACGGTATACAATTTCTTAAACTTCATAAGTGCAAAAAAAATATTGAGAACCTACTACACATGTAGGTGTGATATTATGAAAGAATAAATCGCCTGATGGTGACGTACCATTACTTCTAGCCTCAAATAAAATACAAGGTGAACGTTCGTCGTCCATCTCCTTCGCAAATTTCCTCACATAATAAAAAAAAAAACGTTGCAAAGACGATACTTTCAGGAAATACAGATAGTTTCCTTGCGATGACTATTCTTGACGCCTTCCGATCCTAAATGCGCGATATAAATATACGCGCTTCTTACTGAGAATGTTCCGCCACTATTAGTAAACAAACCTCAGTTGTCATAAGGACATCTGAGCCCCCGAATGTCTTAGTCGTCAAGTAGACGTATCGGACTACAGTTTCCGAGGTAAGGCAAGAAAGAGCGGTGAAACGCGACGAAAAACACGAATACAACGCATGCACCAAGGCGCGGAGGGGAGAGCGGAGCAGCAAGTTGAAGCAACCTAATGGCTGCCGCGTCACGTGATTTCAAGATGGCAGCGCCCATGCCGAGGAGGCTGAAAAGGTCTATATCCATCTATAGCGGGCGATATAAAATTGAATGGTTGCCATGTTTTAGCTTTAGGGACATACCATTTTCTATAGCTGGCTACAAACTATTCAGTAGTCACGCGCCCTATAGAAAACAACGCTTGAGCCCTGATGTGTTATGGGACCCTCCCAGCCGCTTTAAATCCTTTCAGCCTATCAAACCCCTCAGCCCTTCAAACCCCTACAAACCTTCAAACCTCTTCAGTCCTCCAGCCTTTCACACCCCATCAATCTTTCAATCGTTTAGACTCCGGAATGACTCTGAACCATGAAACAAAGTGATTTTTAAAACGTTATTGGAAAATCATTTCAGACATTGATTTTTGCATGCGTGTTGTAACTCAAAAAGAGGATAAGAATTACCGTTCTCTTAAGCCAAGGCGCAAGCAGCTATAGGCAAAAGCGAACAGACCAAATAGGAACAACCGAGCGTGTGCACCACATGAACACATGCACACCGTCCATAGCACGTTTAGCGAAAGCCATGAACGCGCAACCAGCATTCGTCGCCGTTGAGAAATCCTGAGCACAGTCACGGTGCTGTTCGAGGCGGGGTTTAAGCCGCACGTCCGGAGGCTTCCTGGCTCGTGACGACGACCATTCCCCGAAGTGAAGAACCCAGGGGTCCAGAGGAAAGGGGGAGAATTGGTAACGTAACGAACGGTTTAATTACATGGTAGCGATACAGTCGTCAAATCCGAGAGAACAACGGAGCAGCCTCACGCTCCGCCTTATATAGGGTCCGTTTTCTCCCTCACTCTCCGCCAGGGCAGCAGGTGCGACCGCCGCCAAGCCGCCGCCAAGTGCGTTGCAGCAAAGACCGCCGCGTCGTAGCCAGAAGAGCGTCGTAGCCAAAGTTCTCCGCAGTTAGGTCATGCCTCTCTCCCCTTCCGTAGCGCACGAACCCACACGCACACACACACACGTCCCGTTGACGTCACGGACGCGTTGAGACTCGTTTTGGGCAGGCTTCGACAGGTGGGCGACAGTCCTGAACAGATCGTGACTCGTTTCGGGCAGGCTCCAACAGGCGGGCGACTGTCTTGAACAGATCGTGACTCGTTTCCGCAGCGTTGAAACTTGGAAGAAGGTCGCCGAAGGTTCCATTCTTAACAGCCCCTCCGGGGCCAGGGAAACCTCGAATGGCCGGTGGTATAATCGCTGGCCTGAAGAGGTGGGCCTGTGGTAGGCCTTGAGAAGACGCTGCAAGCACTAAACAAACTCCCAAACATCTCACAACGGAGGCATCAGCGGAAACGTCCCCCACAACACCACGCCACACCGCAGTCAAACGCTCGGAATTCGCCAAAGACCCGCCAGACTGGATTACGGATTACCAAAATTTGGTACAATTCCGGGTATCGAGACCCCCTGTCGCCAAAAAAAACTCATTTTTCCAACGAGGTCACTAAGAACAAAATACAAAAGACAAAAACTCTTCGCAATTTGTGAGGTACTTTTGGGGTTTTAACGAAGTGCCCCAACTTAGATCCTCATTCCCGTGGATGACGAAGACCTCTGAGATCATCCCTACTATTGTTCGTGATGTCAGAAAAATCTGCTCAACCCATCGGCATTGCCGTTAAAGTTTCCTTTCCTTTTTCTTACGCTGAAGTCATAGTGATCGATTTTCACGTGATTTCTAGACGTGAAAATGCGGTCCTTATGGCGCCGATAAACCAATCCGCCTTTTTCATGCCCCGTCACATTGGTCCAAGCAATCTCCTGAGCTGTACCGCGAAACCCTGACACACTAGGGTCGTTCTTCTGCTCGACTGTCAAAGACACTCTGTCTACTCGTAGCAGAGGACCAAAGTTACGTGACGCCGGAGCTAGGAGAGATCTTACACTGATCACGCGTCTTCCTTTGCCTTTTTCGCCGGCGCGTTCGGACGGCGTACGCTTTCTAGTGCTACGAGGTCAGGCTGTTCTAAAACCTGGTCCCTCTCATCCCGGTTTTCTGCCTCCAACTCTGGGAGTGCTAGCTCCCCGTCAGCTGCCTCTGGCTCTGGATCACTCGTCAACAAAGGGGTGACCTGACGCGATTTGGACCTCGTACATGACTGAACTAGCCCTTCTCCCAGTTGTTGACCCCTTTCGCGCAGCAGGAAATCTGACCGGTTAGAAAACAAATAAGGATACTCTAACGGGACTGTTTGCGAGACAGCCACCTCTGTCACTAGCTCTCCGAACGGGCCAGTTATCCTTACTGTCGCCATAGGCAGACAGACACTGTGCTTTTCGTGCAGCTGCTTGATCCAAACTACCTTTCCCGTAAAATCGGATGGCGTTACATACGACGGATGGACAACGTCCATCGTCGCTGCACTGTCCCGAAGCACCCTGCACGGCTTTCCGTTTACGTGGAGCTCGTGAAGATAGGGACGAAGAAGCTTCAAGTCCCCGTCACTACCGTTCACGTACGAGAACACAACCCGCGGTTTCTTACATCTGGCCGCTGTGTGTCCCGGCTCCTGACAGTTGTAGCAAAGGAACGGCTTCCTTGCCTCGAACTGCCCTGTTGGGCTTTTCCGCGCCTCGTCTCCGTTCGAGTGTTCTGCGCTCTTTTCTGGGACCTTTTGTCCTGCTTCGGGCTTCTCGGGCCCGTTTTCCTCGCGAGTCGTTTCCCTGTCGGAAGGTCTTGCGCTGATCGCTCCGGCCGGGTTCGCTTTCCTCTCCGCTCAGCTTTCTACGCGTTGCGTACTCTTCGGCTAGCTCAGCGGCCCTTTCGACAGAGTCGACTCCCACCCTATCCTGCACCCAGAGCTTGACTGACTGCGGAATGCTACGAAAGAACTGTTCGAGGCACACACACTCGACTACCTTGTCTCGGCTTTCGTACACTTCCTCGCTCTTCAACCATTCTATCAAGTTGGTTTTAAGCCCGTACGCGAATTCCGAGTAGCCCTCGCTGCTCTTTTTGGATGCGTTTCAAAACCTTTGACGGAACGCCTCGGCAGAAAGGCGGTACCGCTTCAAAATGCTGGACTTCACCTTGTCGTAGTCGTCCGCGTCTCCAGCACTAAGGCGCGCGACAACCTCTGCAGCCTCACAGGGCAACAAAGTCAAAAGCCGTTGCGGCCACGTTTCTGGGGCGAAGCTCAACTTCTCACATGTCCTCTCAAAGTTAACTAAGAATAGGCCCACGTCTTCCCCAACTTTAAACGGCTGCATGAGCTTCTTCATTTGATACGACTCGGTCTCACTTGCTCGTACCGGAGCCCCAACTCTACTGTTCTGCGAGTTTAATCGCTGTTGTTCAATTTCGAGCTCTAGCCTTTTCAGCGCTCGCTCCTCTGTCGCAGCCTGCGTTCGTTCCTCTCTCGCTGCATCCCGCGCTCGTTCCTCTCGCGCCGCAGCCTGCTCCTGCTCTCGTTCCTCTCTCGCTGCAGCCTGCTCTCGTTCTCGTTCATCTCTAGCTGCAGCTTGCGCTCGTTCCTCTCTCGCCGCAGCCTGCGCTTGTTCCTCTCTCGCTGCAGCCTGCTCTCGTTCTCGTTCCTCTCTAGCTGCAGCTTGCGCTCGTTCCTCTCTCGCTGCAGCCTGCGCTTGTTCCTCTCTCGCTGCAGCCTGCTCCTGCTCTCGTTCTCGTTCCTCTCTAGCTGCAGCTTCGCTCTTAGCGTACTGAAGCAGTTCTCACGCAATTTTAATTTCCTCTGCTTCCGCGCTCTCTGAAATCGGTTTACTGATCTCAGATTTCTTCATCTTTTGCTCCACCTCCACACCCAATTCTTCACATAAACAGAGTAAATTTGTTCTCAGTAACCTCATCAGATCCATGATCGCTGCTCTTTAGCTTTGGCTTTGCTATAAAACTTGTCGCGAGGTTGTACACAAACCTAGCGCACGAGTCAAACACTAAGGATTCCCAGCAGTTCAAAATTAATTACCCATAATCTGAAGCCTGGCGAATCTCAAAGCAAAGTCCAAACGCTCACCCACAGATGTAGCACGATGTCGCATGGTCCGATCCCAACCGCTGCCAACCAGTTGTTCGAGGCGGGGTTTAAGCCGCACGTCCGGAGGCTTCCTGGCTCGTGACGACGACCATTCCCCGAAGTGAAGAACCCAGGGGTCCAGTGGAGGTGGGAGAATTGGTAACGTAACGAACGGTTTAATTACATGGTAGCGATACAGTCGTCAAATCCGAGAGAACAACGGAGCAGCCTCACGCTCCGCCTTATATAGGGTCCGTTTTCTCCCTCACTCTCCGCCAGGGCAGCAGGTGCGACCGCCGCCAAGCCGCCGCCAAGTGCGTTGCAGCAAAGACCGCCGCGTCGTAGTCAGAAGTGCGTCGTAGCCATGGTTCTCCGCAGTTAGGTCATGCCTCTCTCCCCTTCCGGAGCGCACGAATCCACACGCACACACACACACGTCCCGTTGACGTCACGGACGCGTTGAGACTCGTTTTGGGCAGGCTTCGACAGGTGGGCGACAGTCCTGAACAGATCGTGACTCGTTTCGGGCAGGCTCCAACAGGCGGGCGACTGTCCTGAACAGATCGTGACTCGTTTCCGCAGCGTTGAAACTCGGAAGAAGGTCGCCGAAGGTTCCATTCTTAACAGTGTCGTCTCTGGTATCGTCACGGTGGCGTGTCCGGCGTCTTTTTCGTTCTCTGAATGCTTCTGAAGCCGGACGGGCAAATATGTGCCAAAGGGAACCGATTCCTCCGTTATGATCCACACACCCAGATGCTCTAGAAGATAGGTCCCATGCATAGGACGGGAAGCCGACACTGAGCTTCCGCTCGTGGTTACGCATTTAGTTGGGCTCGTTAACGTAGAAAAAATAGGGCAACCAGCTTCTGACAATAGCTGTATTTTAACTCGCTAAAAACAGGTTATCTTCAAACAAATAGCATCAAGTTCCCCTCCCAATCTTTTTATGCACCGTTTCACCCTCGTGAGCGAGAACTTGGGGTCCTTGGACGTCCCTAGTGCAGCCCGTGCTGGAATTGGGATGCGTCGGGGAAGCCATCGGCTTTCCCGACGTATATATGCTGAAGTGTCCCGTGATCTCTCCCACAGAACCGTTTAAATGATTTTGATAGGTGCTTTGGTTTCACGAAAATGATTGAGACAGACACCTCACGCCTCTCAAAAAATATCACGGGTATTTTACACCATTTAGAATTTCTTGAATGGTACGTTAGGCCCCTTAGAAAACTTCGACGAACATTTGAAACCCCTCAAACATTTTGTTAAAGGTACGTCAATGCGTTTAAGTAAATCTGGTGGGCCCCAGAGACGGTTTTTCAATAGGGCGTTTATAGCTTCGAATACATATACCTCTTTATAGCCGATTATAAAAATTGAATGGTTGCACGTCTAAACCCGTTAAATAAAGACAGGTTTCTGTAGCCGGTTAGAGGAAATGTTATGGTGAGGAGTCTTTAGCCTAATTGCAACAGCATGTTCTATGGCTGGCTATAGCTAGTTCTATAGGTTTTTATGGCCGACTATAGAGAAGCGTAGACGATAATAGCTATTCATAGGATTGTCTATAGACGCCCATGGACCATTTTTGTATTGCATACCGCTGGGCCTAGTCTCTCCTTAGTCGCTGATTCTTCGTTTGGCTCTCGACTAACATAAAAACAGCGCGTTAGTCAAACAGCGCGTTAGTCAGCAATGTGCTCAGTTTGTTTATGTACTTTTCTTGTGAGCTTTTTGCTTGCAATACTTGGTTTTACCTTCAAATCCTATCAAGGTCGGTGATTTGAACTCTTGGCATGTAAAAAACTTTGGGCTGCTCATGTAAGATAGCCCAACAACGTGATTTCCCTGTGAGTCAACTTGCAGACGTGGGGCGCTATATAAGAAGAAAGGTGTGGTGTGATTAAGCTTAAAATAGCTGTCATTCCATTTATCTTAGAAAATGGAATGTAATCCGTGTAACGCAGCAGCGCCATCCTGCACACCGACTGAGCGGGCAAGAGTATGCGATTGAGAGTGGAAAGGCAAGACTTGCTGCTAATCCCAGTCAGATTGGTCATTCAAAATACTTCTGCCGTAAGTTTCACGATAAACAAAGGCTACAAAATAAATGTGGCACATCAGACAGTGAGGAGGGGCTCGCCAATAATGAATGGGCAACATAAAGAACGCCCAGGGAACACACGCTGACGAGGCAGCCAAATGCACACCGTCGTTGGTTGAAGTCGAGGGGAAACAAACGCACGTGGCTCATTTTGCAGTTAAACAAACGCACGAAGAAAGCAAGGAGCAGACGCACTTGCACGCTATATGAAGAGCTCGTATCCAAATATTCTCCTGACGGAGATGTGCTGAAATTATGAGCGACAACCCGGACGAATGCTCTGTTCATTTCGCTTGCGCATTATTCGTTTGTGGTTTATTGGCAATTTTTACTTTGAAATCATAAACCAACTAGCATAGCTGCATATTTTAGTTCGGTGTCATATCTCAGTTCTTTAAAACCAAGCTCACATATCCAATTAGTGCAAGCGCGTCTTGAATCTAATTAGTTAAGAAAGTAATAGTGTATCTTCGTCCTCCTTGTTTTTATTCTAAAATAAATTTATTATGTGCTTTTTATTTCAAAATTAGTAGGTAAGGCACAAAAAATAATGCTTCTACAATCATTCATTCATTTGTTTAGATTTTGTGCTCATGAACGGCGTGTAGCATAAGTAATGATGTACAGAGTTAAAAGGAGCACACACAAGAAATCTACGGCACGTGCAACAGCTGATATCTATTATGGGGAATCAGGAAATAGGTAATAGATATCAGTCATTGAGCGCCTAAACGCTTGAACAATTGAGTCGAAAATGTCGATGCTGGTTGTACTGAACGTGCTAGAAAAATGTTGGATGCGGTTCATGGGACTGGAAAGGTTGATTTTTTAACTGAGAAAGTGGGATTTACCCTCAAAAGCACTCGCGGTACAAATATATTAATAGCGGATTGTTGGGTTGAACAATCAATACGACCAGGAACGCGTTTATACAAAAACATTGGATCGCGCTCAAGTCCTCTCGAGCTTAGTGTAGCACAACCACATCGTTGTAAAAGCCTGCTATACTCATAACAAACACTGCGGCCAACGTAGCTTGTGTTAGGATTGCCTTGCTGCATGCCCATCCGGGAGGAACAACACGAAGCCGGGGTTTCCATAACGAGAAACTACGATTATTAGAGTAACAGGAATGGGTCGTTAGTATCAAAGTAAAACATTGCCGGAGCGTTCGAACTGCACGCCTCCGTGACCTCGGTCCGTCTCCACCCTTCTGTGGGCGTGTGCCCTCTTTTATCGGCTTCTGCGCATGTCCTACGTGCGCTGTTGCGCGCCTCGGACGTTGTCCAGTTTGGGCGTTCGGTGGCGGGCTCTGGCCGTGGTGGCAGACTCTCGCTCCCACAAGCTATCATAAATAATACGAAAGAAACGTCTCTGCACGTTTTCTATTTTTGCTTACTTTGCACTAGGAATACAATTCCAAACAACAGAACTAAATTCAAGCTTGTTACGTACAAGTGAAGATTACAAAATGAATATACAAGCGGACGAAGGGAATTTACGCGTTATTCTCGAAATAACTCCTAGCGTCCGATAGGCAGCATTTGTGATGTTTGAAACATGTTTCTTTGAATGGCAATGACGAATCAATATATACTCCAAATTCTATTGTGCATTCAACCCTACGCAGAGGTAAATTCACAAGCTAGTAACAAAAACGTATTATTTTCAATATCTTGAAAAGGACATAACTACAGTTTTTTGGGAATTGAGTTCCAACAAACTGCGGCAACACCAATGGTGTACACCATTACCATCCTGGAGCATCATTTTACAGTCATAAACGGATGATACCTGCACAACAATTTAAGGTCGTCAGTATATTGCAAAATATGTGAATGGCGGAGACAAGAACTTAGATAATTTATAAAAATATCGTATAAAATTGGCCCTAGTATGGGCCCTTGTGTTACCCCCAAAAAAAGACACATAAGGTCTAGAAGGATGTCCTTATATTCGAACGACGTTTTTTCTTTCCATCAGATAGTTTCAACAAAAAAATTGCAAAGCTGGTTATTTACTTTATCGGTCCCCAGTTTATGTGCAAGAATTGAATGGTTCACCAAGTGAAACGGCTTCGACAGATCAAAGTATACGGAATCCACCTGCCCACGCTGAACGGCAATTGGCGAAACGAAGTCTAAAAATTATACTAGATTGGTCTCTACGGGCCTGCCAGAGTAGAAACCATGTTGTGAAGTTCTCATTTTACGTCTAAAAAAGTGTGACAAATGTTATACCTAAACGATTTCAAAAACTTTCAAAAAGTCACAGTGCAAGTATACCGGTAGGTAATTCTTTGCGTAATCCGTCTTGCCACTTTTGTGAGCAGCCACAAATACAAATTTTTTCAAAGCTCGGTAAAAGTAAAAATTGATAGAGACAAGTAAAAATATGCGTTAATAATGGCGTAAAAATTGAGGAAAAACCTTTAACAATTAAGCTACGGCCGACATTGAAACCCATCAGGGGCCCTAATCTGGACACTTGGCGAGAAAGACGGCGAGAAATCTGACGGCTATGATTGGCCGGCGCCAAGGTCAAGTGCGGCGTCAGCCAATCACAGCCGCCAGATTTCTCGCCGACTTTTTCGCCAAGTGTCCAGATTAGGGCCCCAGATGTATTACATTTTCTCGAGTTTAGAAAAGAGTATCAGTGCGCTATTGCGAAAATGCGGTCTAAGGTGTGAAAACATCTTAGGTCGCAACGCGGTAGTGACTCCATGGAGTCGATGCGACAATAATGTGAAACGGAAGTGCTACATCGTCTCCTGCGAGCATAAGCAGAGATACCGCTGCGTACAGAACATCAGTGAGTTCCTTCACGTCACCGGTGGAACAAGTCTGAGTGTTTGAAATAATCCGCACGTGAGCCGATTCGAAACCCTCAAGCACCAACCAAAGAACTCCACGTACAAAATAGTAATTCTTTATTCCAAAAGCTCAACCTACCAACCCGCCAAAATGTTTTCGCATAAACGCAGTTCACAGTACATATGTGTGTTTTTTGGGTGTTTCTTCATAATAATGTGTGTTTTGTTTAATTAAATTAACTATTTCAGTAATTACATACGTTATATGATCCTACCCGGTTAATACAGGTGCTAAGCAATTGATTGATTAACTTACGGATTAATACATTAATGCTTTGATCGCGATTTATGTTTTTAACTGGTTAATGGGCAAACGTTTGACAAATCCAAATGAAGTAAAAATTAAACGCTTTCACTACGCACACGTGGACGGGCACACATGTATGAAAGTCAAACGTTACGTGAAGTTTAACCTAAAGTAATCTAGGGGCGAGATTTGTAACTACAGAGAAGTGTAGAAGGTTACGCGTGTCCTGGCCGCTTCAACGCCGAACGAGTGTTTGTTTAGCTCCACATAAATTATTATTAACAATCAAAGGAGCTGTCACTCTTTACGGATAATATAAGCGAACCCCTTTGCCTCATGCAGCTGAAGTAAGAATTTGAATGTGAATGTTTTTTTTGTTTTTTTTTAAACTTTTCTCAAGTTCACATTGAGGTCGATTCCTAATCAAAATTGCATATTGCGCCAGTTATCACATACTCAGCAAAGGCAAAAAATAAAATAAAAAAACATAATTGGCGTTCTAAAAGTATTATATATGGAAATAAATGAGACCGATTACGCAATTAATTAATCGATTAGTCGAGTACTATTTTTAATCGACGCCCAGCCCTCGTTGATAATGTGATCTGTGTTGCCCTGTCACATCACTGCCTCCCTAGTTATATAGTTATGTATAAAACCACAGCACGCTGCTTGGAAACAAGCACATATTTCTCGTGACGTAAGTTGTACACATGACTTGCCCTTGAATTTCATATAAATGATTATGCGGGCTAATAAGGTGCCTACTTAATAGAACGTAACTTCTAGCGAAAGTGATTTTCAATGCACTCATGTTGTCCAATTAGTACGCAGCTTGTAAAAATTTGTTACAACGACGCCAATTCTACGCGCGATTTTTTCATTTGAAGGCGCCGGATCGCCTCCAGTGTAATAACAATAAACCCTATAATAGAGCATACTTCCATCACCAGTTCACCGCTATACTTGGCGTTCGTTTTTCATTCCCGCGGCATAACGAAATAAAGCGGTAAGCGCATGTGTTCGATCAGGAAGTGCTGACATTATCGCATGTATCATAGTTGAGCCTGAAGCTTAGTTAATCAACAGAGTTTCAAGGCCGCCTTTAAAGATCTGCTGATGTCTAGCTGAAATGTCAATGCATGAAACCGGCAATGAAGGGCCCACACACAAAACGCGTTGCTAATGTTATTGCGATCAAAATAAAAAAAGGGACACGTGAATATCAGTTACGGTTGACCAAAAGCGTCTTATATAAAAACGTACCAGGAAGTGCTGGAGTTTACTCGATGGCATGAGCACGAAATTAGCAATATCCAGAGCCTGGTTTCGCTACGTTCGCAAGATATTGCGCAAGCTTCCACTTCCAGTGAGAGCGTGATGACTGTATCAAACTATCTCATCTGTCTCCGACGTATTTGAACAAGTCAGCCATTTAAACAACGCAACATTGAAAATGAACAAGAATAAAAGTCTAACTGGCAGGAGACGTCTTGTTTGCGTTCTAGATTAAATGTTTGTATATTCATTTTAACTTCTGACGAAAGTGGCATTCTCTGTCCATCCGGTGTACCCCGCGTTTTTCTTTTTTTTTCTTTTGTCTTTCGGTGTTGAGGATTTGTTAACAATATTTTGGAAGAGCTCGACTGTCAATGGACGGAAGCTTCACTCGCATCCCGCTATACCTTCGCTCCTGGCAAGCTCTAAATTCCGAAAGAGACTGTCGCCGCTGTCGTTTCCTAAAAAAAGCGCCGCGATACTTTCACCCTTACTCTCATCCCTCCACCCTCTCTGCTCTTTTTAGCTCGCAAAGGGATGGCAGCGTGCACGCCTCCCCCAGTCGCCCACTGCTGGGAGTGAATGCGGTGGCGGCTCAGCGAACTACGCGGCCCCGGGCACGCATCCTGCCCAGCGCAGGAGCGAGTCAGCAGGGAGCCGCGGAGTCACGCCAGCCGCGCAGGCGCACAGTGTCCCATCGACGCTACGGAGCCGAAAGAAAGGACCGACGTGGTCGTCGGCTTTCCGCTCGCCGCCGGCGAGGAAGACGCACATTGCAGGCTGGGAGCGCGGGCTGGACGCAATAGTCTTCGCTTCGGATGCTGGAATGCCGAGGAGCCGATGGGGCCACATCTCTCCTCGGAGGGGTTGCACTGCTTTTCCAGCCACCGGAGGTGTAGCTGATGCGTGGGCATCGCTTCGAAAATTGCGTGCATACGTCGCCTTCGCCGAGACTGAAATTCGCGCCGCGGCTGTAAAGGTGAGCAAAACCTTCGCTTGGCTACTATCCGAACTCTGTCGCCGAAATGAACTTTCGGAAAGAACTCAATTGATATTCTCGACCCGCTCTATGCTCCGTTCCATTTTCAAGTGCGAGCGAAGATACAATCGCAAGCTCCGGGCTTTTAGCGTCCCCTGTCGTGCACGCGGATTCTCGTGGTGGGCACGCATTGGTCGGGGCAACAAGCTTCGGCTTTTGGATGGTATGGTTTTAGTGATCTCGCGTACGGCGCGAATATTTCTCGCTTTTCGATCCGACGAACATGCTGGTGCTGAGCTGTGCATCGAGCAGATATAGGCTGCAATTTTTGTTATAAACGTTTGAATTGCGCGTAGTAAGAAGTTCTGTATGTTTATAGACATGCCGAAAACCTCTTGTTTAAACTTTTTCTTTTTCTACGCGAGTGCTTTGTAGCCTTGTGAAACATGCTCGTGGAAGGTAGGATTGTGCGTGTCGCTATAAAACTCATTTTGTTAGTTTGCCACGCAGTATACGCGGCTCACTCGTCTAATTACACCATGACATAGTTCTTCACAACACGTCGCTTGTCTGTCGTGTATGTCTTCCCCAATCTCGCCGTCGTGGCGAAGAAGTAAAGCAATCTTACTCCGTCGCTTTGCGGGGTCATAAAAATAAACAGCCCTTTGACAACACCCGAGATAATTAGAGCGATATACTTGCAGCTTCGCGAGCATGCTACGCTGTTCTATCAGAATTCGAAGAATGTTTCGTTGTTACGTCAAATTATTCGTGTACCGCAAATACGCTCGAGTGATCGAGCAGTACAGCGCGATTTCAGTTGCTCTTATATTTCAATTTGGCAATAAGGTGCTAGCAGATTGTTCCTGCGGCAACGACACAACTTCTTGGGTATACATGTGCCGGAAAGAATAAGCAGCTATAGCGCGAATGCAAAAATAATCTGGGCAAACTGTCTAAACCGATAGCGCTTTCCAAAAAGATAATGAAGTTGTTGTTTTTTGTTGTTTTTTTTTTGGTCGCAAGTCCATACAAACCTTAGGCCGATAAGAACACTTCAGGGTAAATTTAGGCGATTATAGCTATGATAAAACGCTTCAGTGTTCCACCAACTACAAAATGGTCTATATAAAATTATATACCTAATTGCAAGCAAATCATACTTTAGTAATAGGTGCTTAAGGCTCGCGACGGAGGTTCGTGCATAGGTCAGCTCGCCGGTTCCTAAAAGACCTATTTACTCTCAACCTATGGTTGACCGTGTGACAGAGTCGTGCTCGAGAGGTGAACTTTGGTAACCACAGTACGACAAATACAGTAAGCTTGTTTTAATTAAGTACACCATAATACAAACTAAACAAATAGTCACCGGTTAAAAACTCGTTCAAAAACTTAATGAAGTCGCCGTCTCTGCGTTATACGTCCCACTACGTTATCAAGCTTGGAAGTTTTGCTGAGCGTTAAGTTTCAAGGCTAATGATGAATATGAACTACCGTGGAACAAACATATTGGGTGTGTTCTTGCGCAATAACTCCTGTGCTGACATTTTCAAAACGCATAAACGCGCCTCAAAGTAGGTTTTATTGGACAGTATGTTTTATCGAAAGCGAGTCAAATACTTTCGCGTAAGCTATAGGTTTCAAACGAAGTTCATTTCAATGCTTATTCTGTGTTTATGGTTTTCTTAAAGCAGACAAAAGAACATAACATAAGACTCCCTGGTACTAATTTAATGTACAATAATTCGCTTTTTTTTTTTTATTTATTTAAGCGCCGAAATCTTTGAATTTATGAGGGACAGTGTGACGAGGAGGGGCAGTCAGACGGAGTTTATGTGACCTTGGGAGTTGCAAACTTAAACATGCACATATATTTCGCTTAAAGCAGTTGTGGGGCTTGCAATCGAAGCCATAATTTTCAAGTTTAAAGAAAACAGTTCTGCGTTATCTGGGCAGACATAAGCGCGTGAACGTGATAAGCCGGTACGAGTCATATTAGCAGGACCGGCCAGTGTCCTCTTGATCATTTGTGAGCGAGACGTGGCGCTGTACTTCGCCTAAAAAGGATAGGCGTACTCAGTCGTTTTTGCTCCAAGTTGTGAGGGGACTGTGCGGAGCAGACTGACCTGAAGGTGAATGTTGTAGTATATTATAAAGGTATTAAAAAAAAAAGGATTAAACGCCACGTTTCTTCTTTTGTTTTTCGTTCTTCTCTTTAATTTATAATGCTGCAATATGCGAGCGCTTGTGTGATAACGGTTGCAGGTTGTTGTTTTTCCTTTTTATCTCACAATAGGTTATTTTTATTCATCCAATTCTTGAGCTAGAGGCAAATTAGCCTCGCTGTTATACATCGAGCCCGCGCCGGCAAAGAAAACTAGTAAACTGATTCGCTCCTTCACATCCGGATTATCCTATTTACATTTTCAACGTTTCAACACGTTATTTTTTTGCCCCTCCTTCGTCCATTGAATGATGTAATCACACCCCGATGTTAGATAATGTCAGCGACAGATTATCTACAGGCCCTGGCCTGAACAACTACACACGTGAAACTGAAGTCACGAAAACGTAATCTTGTCCGATATGGGGGGGGGGGGGGGGGCGTACTAATTTCGATCGGTTGGATGTGGTTCCAACATGACTGACGCCCGTACTACCCTGCCCAGGCAAGCCTGTGAGTAGGTCAGTGGCACGGCTGAAAAAGAGAGAGGTGTCGGAACAGGGGCTGGAAAGAGGTTCGAAGCTCGACCGGGGCTTCGCGCATCTCCCGGTCGGGCTCTGTCGGGTTGGGGCTCGGAGCGCAGGAGCAATCGCGCGCCATGCGGCCTTCAGGCGAGCTCGGTCACGGACCTCGCGGCCTTAAAAACGTGTGGCCGAATATGCACAGTGTTTCGAGCTCCTCATGTGTCATGCTGCGCCATCTCATGGCATTTGCCAGAAATGGGAGCGAACTTTCGACACACTTGCTACTTTTCGGAGGTGGACCAGAGGGCGAAGCCATGACGTCACAATCACATCACATGTGGCACGTGACACATGACATCACTGCTTGTTTAAGTTGTTTTTGCTTCGTGAGATGTGACACATGACGTCACTCCTAGGTTGCCCGGCGGCTGAGCCAATCAGCGGCACCTGAAAAGTGACGTGAGGTGCGCCTCGCGTTTGTTTACATCCGGCACGCCGAACTTTTGTGGGGGAAGCAACCAGCATGTCCGTTTAACGCTTCGGTTCGAGGTAGCGGCCATGGATACAGAGCCCCGGAGGTCTCTGCTGCGGCTTTGGTAAGCGCTATTAAAGAATACCCATTACTTTATAAAGGCAGCACTCCGAATTGAACGAGCGCCCAAAAAAGAACTCGGCGGGCCAGCAAATCCGTGCCACCTCTTGACAGGTGTGCACTGCGACTCGGTAGCTCGAACGGGTGCACGCCCATGTATAGTTATTGTGCTTCTATGTACGGTTCCGAGGGGCTCAGGTCAACATAACGATTTTGTTTCACATGGGAACGGCGATGCATGTGTAATTGAGGAAAAACTAAAATTGTAAAAAAAAAAAAATTGTAAAGTCACATGCAATTGTACATTGCTATGTGACTCTGAGGTTATGGCTCCGCCCTCCGGGCCCCAATCCACCGCCGAAAAGGGCGACCCCTCGCTACGTGGGGAGGTGACGCCGTTCAGACACCTCCATTCTTCCACCGTAGTCGGTAGCATTATAAGTGTGTATTATCGGAGCCTGCCGGCCTAGCCGGTTCACGGTCGCATGTACCATTTTATATCAAAGGACATTTTATAGTTTTCCTCAGCGTGATGAGGCACGTTAGGATCAAACATGGCAAGATTACTTCTAAAAAGTAATTAAATTACATTACTAATTAGTTTCCTCTGTAATACGCAAATGTAATTCAATTAAGTTACATATTACCCCAGACTAAAAGTAATTGCATTGCGTTAGTTACTTTTAAAAAGTAATACAATTACTTCGATTTTTAGTTTAATTCCATCCGGCAGTAATTCGTGCCCGTGACAACGGAAGTGTTAAACGTAATGTAGAGCTTCTTAAGATTTGACTAAAAGAGACAGCTCACCGTGTTCGCTGTTCATTCAACGGTGAAGTTGATTGGTTTATGGCTGAAGTGATTGCGTCCTCTTGATTTTGGGGAAGGGGTCCACTTCGGTTGGTCGGGTCATTGCAGCTCATTTTTACATGAAGTCGTAACGACTGTTGTGAGATGTGCTAAACTGCTTTTTATATGGCCTTTGTCAAACGGGATCCATCGTTTCCGAATCCATTCTACTGAAGGTTGAGCAAATGCCTAAAACTTGTATTTCTGACTCGGACGCCGTCGAACCGTTTTCTGTCAAGAGCACTGGACGACGCCTTCCCGGACATTCTTCGTGAGGAGAATCGTTCTCACTGATCTCTATTATAGTAGGCTGGATCGCGGATCAGGAGCCCGTCGGTGTCGCCACCGGCGGCCATTGCTTGACACCAGGCAATACACACAAGTCTATGGGAGAAACGCACAAAAGTAAGAATATTGAAGGATGTACGTTGTGCTCCGAGGCGAGCATTTTATGGTGTGCTGCGATCCCTATGTCGGGTGTTTGGAGATCGAATCGGAATTTGTCAAACGTTCGAACGCCGATTAAATGTATCAAACGTACCGGAGCACCTACGGCTGGGCTGGCAAGCTTATTCTCGTAGTGGAGTAAACAAAGGAACTCGCCGTCAATGAGACCGTCCTCGGGGAAGCCCAGAATTCGATGAATGTCGAAAAAGTTCCATGTTGGGGACAGCGGCTTTCCGGGGATGAGCGAATTCCACGTAGCAAAGAGCTCAAGCTTGTCGTCTGCTAAACCCAACTCAACGGAACCGCCACCGACTCCGCGGTAACTCTAGGTAACTCTCGCCTCATTGAGCTGCACTACATTTCTCGCCCAGCGGAGTCACTCTCGACCACAAAACATTTATTTATAAGAACTGCGAGGGCTGTCAGTTTTAATGTTTGTACGCAAGCTATTTGACGGGCTCATCGAAAGCCGCCAAAACCTTTCAGTTCCAACAACAGCTTAGAAACGGGGGAAACGGAACTTTTTCTTGTTTTTTCCTTAGAGTTTCATGCAATTGGTGACGTCAATCAATGGCCGCCGGTGGCGACACTTGGCCCCAGCTGCCGAGGCCGCGGTCCGCGATCCAGTCTACTACAATAGAGATCAGTGATTGTTCCATAACTCCAGAAGAGAGTGAATTATCGCGCGTTGTCACGGAAGACTGCCGGATGTTTGCTTGGGAGAAACGCCAACAGAGAAGGAAAAGGGTGGCGGGCGCCTCCAGAAATGTCCTTCCCCAACGAACCTTCGGCTATTGGCGAAGAGATGTTTTGGTGGCGCCACTTTGCGGCCGCTATATCGTGACGGACTAGGCGCTAAGTAATAGCACGGAGTGGCTATGTTAGTTGGCATGTATGTCGATTAAAAACGATTTATTTATTGAAGAAATGTTGTGATCTTTTTGTTTGAATGAATAAATGGTGAATAAATAACAGCACCTCAAGGTCAATTTTTCATATTAAAAAGTTTACAATGTGAAGAAAAAAAAAACAGGTCTGGAGCTTCATATTGCAGCTTGCGTGGAGTGCGTCAGAACTGTTCACAGCCTCTCTGATTATTGTTTTCAGATCTGCGAAGCCTCTTACGGAGAAAGGTTTTGCATTCACCGGAGTAAATTAGGTGTGTCTTCTTAGTTGTACACGAGCGCACAGTTTTGTTGCAAAGCGCCACAGACTTGTTTTAGCTGCATTCAGGGGCGGACGCAGGTATTTCTTGAGGGGGGGGGGGGGGGGGGGGGGGTCAGGTGTTGGTCAGCGTATCATAAGTTTAAGAACCCCCCCCCCCCCCCCCCCGTTGCCGTTTCCACGTGCTAAATTTTTACACATGCAGAAGTCAAGAGGGGGGTCAGGACATCCGGACCCCCCCTCTGAATCCGCCCCTGGCTGCATTGAGCTTGCCGGTACCGACGCTTCTATCAAAGTGTAACTCGAGAGTTACTGACGAACGGGCAAATGATCGTCAGCAACTGACGCTTAGCTCCTCCCGCATCGAATACGGGGCTAAGAAGTTTGTCACATCGCGACTTCTGCTCGAAAGAAGAGCAGAAATGTTCGTAACTTCTTAAATTCTCGGCCAGTGTCTCAGGATATTCAGGAGCTTTATTAGTTTGCTCTATCTAATTTTACTAAGATTTGTTTACAAATTTAAAATCGCTCGGACGCATTATGCGCCATCCTTTGGGTCCGAAAAATTATACATTCAAACAGTAGTAATTCATACTAGGAGTATACCTCATTTTTGGGACGCTGAAGTGCCATCGACTTACAAAATTTAACAGACCTCGACCGCGGGGGAGCTCTCGCGTTTCGCGTCGACCGGGTGAATAAGTAAGGTTTTAGTTGGAACGACTCAGGAATCAAGCGACTGCCTCTTCCTGCCTAGTTATTTTGAGAAAATGTTTGTTTACTGAGTTACAAAAATTACAAAAAAAAAAGCAAGAAACTTAGAACGAATAAGATACCAGCAGTCACCGAACCCTTTGGAGCCAACATGATACATGGAGTACTTTTCACTGTAGTGTTTACTACACGCGCGAGTGGTTCTCAAATTTTGCTTTGCTTTATTCAATATGATGATACATTTTGATATCCATTTCATTCCCAGTTTTCCTCCGCCCGAATCATAATAGGCAAACACTATTTGCCATGGTAAATATTGTATTGGGGTAAAGTGCTGGATACTCAAGTTTCATAATCCAGCTTTGTGTACTGTCGTAGAGATCAGCACAACACCATATGAGCGCTTCGACCCCTCAGCGCCCCCCAAAAAATATTTGTTAGCACGACTACGCGTGTCACGTTTTCAAGCTCTGATAAAATGTTCTACTGCAAATATCACTTCACCAACTAATCACAACGTGTAAAACAGGCTTCGCAGCGCGTTACGCAAATATCGCGTGAAGCGAGCTGACGAGCCGAGGGACCCAAGATCTGCGCGGACTGGCCTCCCCGCGATGTCACAAGCGATGATGATAATAGCTAGAGAAGCGCCCCCTGTAGTTCGAGGACGCCGCCAATAGCGTTTGCGTTTCCCTGACTTAACTTCCAGGGTGAGCCTACTTTGCTCTCTTTTTGCCGTTTCCGACTATATTCCGTTCACCCCAAAGCTGATAGTGCGATGGTAGCTACGGGCTCGTCGGACCAGTCAACCGCCTTCCTTTTATCACCTCTTTGCGCCTGGGTATTGGGGGAGGGGGGCGTGATCAAGTGGCGAAAGATTGACGCACGTCTGCTTCAACGAGCGCGAAGCTTCCACCGCACTGTCAGCTTAGGGGTGAATGGAGCATACAATAAACATTTTTAACTACGAGGGACAAGCCAAGTCAGGAGGAGTTCTGGATCCTTGGAAAAATATTTAGGATTAACTCCGAATTCCTCGTCACAGGTTTTAAGATGTGTTCCTCTTCGTAGGGACGTGCCCTTCACACTGTAGCCTGGAACGGTCCCCGATCACTTTTCGCCACGAATCTGTTTTAACTGGAGTTTCGTAAACGCTGGCCATCCAGCTATGTACTCCCTCGAAAGCTTTTCTTCATTTACTTTGCCTTTCGACCCCGTGCTTGTGTGTATGTCTCGCTCTCGACTCCCGCTTGGCAGATTTTTTTTTTGTTCTCTGATGGGCCTCGAAAAATTGTAATTGCAAAAGTAATGACTAATCTCCTCAAAATTACTTCATGAAAGTAATTCATTGCATTACTCAATTACCAGCGTATAAAAGAAATGAATTACATTTCACACTACATCAAAAGAGTAATTTAATTACAGTAATATCATTATAGCTAGTAATGTCATTACTGCCATATCTGGTTAGGATCCACGTTTCTTGTATGTTCTCGTCCTTCTGCTGTGTTACCTTTGTTTTTCCTCCGGATTCGTAAAAACATTTTTAAACAGGGTGAAGCCTGCTCAAAAGAAATTAAAAACAGTTTTTGTTTTATTTTACACATTTTAAAGAAATTGAAACAATTTTTTTGTTTTATTCTACATAAACTATAAAATTGTTGGCTACTTCACTGTGCTGGCTTTTCCTTCGCACGTGAGCGATTGGTCACCTTGCAATTTAAATCTGTGTCGGGTTCATATGACGATTTTTTTTTTACAGAAGTATCAGTTATATTCTGAAGGAGAAACCACGTACAGATTGTGCAACACAACCAATCAGGCTAAACTCTTATTGCATTTGTTGATGTAGATGCGCTACATCAAAACATATCGCAATCACTTTCTTTCAGTTCAAGCTCGAAGCAAATGAAATGTTCTGCTTGATGGGGCGTAAACATTGATATATCTGTTCAAGCTCGAAGCAAGTGAAATGTTCACTTGATGGGACATAAACATTGATATTTGTTACTTCGCTCTGAATCATACAGTTGATTTTGCATCACTTCTGAAGTTGGGTTCCATAGCTTTTCTACGGGAGATGAACGACTTCAACGAGGGACCATACATTAGGTGGAAGGAATGAAACACCTCCGGATAAAATCAAATTGACCTGATATGTAATCCGGAAATAAGCCAAGAATGGCCCATGTACGGCAGGATCACATTTGTTGACAAACAAGTGTCTAAACCTAGCTAAAAAACCAGGGGTTGTAGTCGGCAATCTAAAGCATGCTAGCTGGTGCATTTTGGGTAGGCCAATATTATTTCAAGGAGCCGATAACAAGACCATATCTCGTAATGAGGTCCCCGCTTATGAATAATGAGTTTTCGAACCAGAACTTTATATATCTTGTATGTTATAAAGCGTTCAATTGCTAAGCCTTTTTCTTTTTTCGTGAACTTATTACTTTCATTGCAGTGAGTTTAAATACATCGACTGTTTTAATGTGCCATTGACTCCCTGAGAGTGCAGGCGTGTGTACTGGTCTTACCTTTTGTTCAAGTAGTAGCACGTACTCGAACCGTAAACATTTTTTTGTATAATTTGTTGCTGGTTGCGCGACCCTCTACAAGGTCGTACCGGAAAGCCCTCCACTTTTGGCAGCTTTATCCGAGCGAACGCTTGTGAGGAGGCCAGGAGAAACTCGCCTTTTCTACAGCGTTCGCTCTGCTAAAGAGGAAAGTAGGGAGAATAAGGATAATGACCACTGAAGAAGGGGAACAAGGGGGACATAGGACGAACACAAATTTCCAGACACAGGTAGCTGACTGGTGAGTGACTTTAAAAAGACCACCCGGTCCTAATATCGAACCGCGGACCTCTCCAATTCCTAATGGAATGATATACCAACTGAAGTAACCAGGAATTAGACGTCAGTAGAGCAAACTGGTTCAGCTGCCACCAGTCTAACTCTAACAAGGGTGAACGGCCTGCATTTTAAGGTTATGATGATAATGCAATTAATGCATGGGTGCAAGTGAGCTGGACAAGAACCAAGGACCTCTCCACTGGAAATGGAGAGGTCCCTGGTTCATACCAGGACAGGGCGGATTCTTTTTTTTTTTTAGTTGCGCGCCAGTTATTTAGTTGTGTTTAGAAATTTGGGCGTGTCCTTTTTCTGCCCTTGTCTCCCATCTCCAGGGAATAGTATCGTTATTTTTGTCGAGGTCGCTTGCACCTATGCATTTATTGTAATAACATCAAGTTGGAAGTGTTCTGCGCGAGGACCCTTAACATCTGACAGACTATACTAAGGTTTCATTTGAAACCCAGCACGCGTGTCGAAGCGGGTGTTTTGACTAGCGTGAAAAAAGTATATATTATAGCCCAATTACCGCAATAAAGAAAACAACTTTTTAATCATTTTTGTTCATTGCAAAAATGTTTAAATGGAGTAAGGTGAAATGCTTTATTCAGGCTGCTTGATTTTTTTACCCAGTTCTGTCGGTTGTTATAAATAGGTGGAAAACGAAAACGTTACAGTAATTTTTCTTGTGAATCTACAACACATGGCCTATTTGGTCTTTAAAATTAAACTGCCTTGGCATATTTCATGCCAGAAATAAAAACAAAATGACAAAAATCACTATTTTCTCGGTATGGTAACATGTTTGAAGGCTTGTATTTTAGGATTCACTATACATATTGCTTATTAAATACTATACGCATGTAGAACTCTGCATGTGCTATCGACAGGTACCACTTTTGTTTAATTTCTTTTGATGAAATAATTTATATTCACTGTTTAAATGTTGTCGAAAATTCATTTTTTCCCTAATTTGAACACGCTTTATTAAAAAAAGGGACATTTTCTTGATTTTTGTATTTTTTTCGTTCCCAATAATATTAACGTTCTGTGGGCCGAATAAAATTTCCCATTTTCAGATTTTTTTTTTTGTGAAAGTGCTCAAACACCATGCACCCGAATCAGGAAAGGGGTTGTCCCGAATGTTGGCTTTACTGCAGTGTTTGGTTCTAAAATGCAAATGCCAGGGGGTTTCGAAGTGTTTGGGAGGTGAAGGGTGACAGAATGTGGCGGGGGAGAGGGGGAAGGGACATATTAGTGTGGACGTATCCCATTAGGAAACAAGTGTCTGCCTTGGCATATTCCATGACCAGAAATAAAAAAAAAAACTGAAAAAATCGTTATTTTCACGTTTTGGTTGCACGTTTTGGTAACATGTCCGCTGTACTATAGGGCAGTTGCAACTCAAGAAGGTAGGGCGAGGGAAAGTACAGCCGGGAGGAAGAAAGCAGGCGGAACGCTGGAGAGAGAAGGAGGTTTCTCCCTCTCCTCTCCAGCGTTTCGTCTGTTTCCTCCTCCCCGGCCTTCCTTTCCCTTACCCTACCTTCTTGAGTTGCAACAAACTATAGCTACAATAATTCTTTTTTTTTTAGGGGGGGGGGGGAGATTTTTATTAGGACACTTGTGTCGGGCCTCGTCTTTTTGTTTATCACAGTTAGTATATATAATATTTCTTTTCTGATATAGGTAGTCTGTGTTTTTCTTTTGTTAAAAACCAAAAGACGAGATCTGAAACCGAAAGTCTTTATGTTGCAGCTATGATTTCGGTTCTATGCTCGAGCCTTTTTACATTGGAAGTTGCTTGTGGTCAGTTTTATTGATGGCTGTCAATCTCAGATTTGATTAAGTCTCCTTACGGTGGAAGACAAAGAATAATGATATAACCAAAATGAACTTTTTCGCTTTGTGAAAATGCACCCCAACCTGTATCTGCTGCGGTCAGCCTCGCCTCTCACAGCGCAGCTGCGATGTGGCACACCATGCTTTGGCCAGAATTGTTTCGAACTCATGTCTGAAAACTCTGCGTGCTGTGCCAGTAAGTTGAGGTCAAGTTTGTGCCCAATTGTAGTTTCCTCGCATGATGTGCTCAGCGACGCTAGGAAGGAAATAATGAAGACGAACCAAACACGAATGCATAACAATTTCTGTCTGCGTAAAAAAAAAAAAAATAGAAAAAGAAAACCTTAACAGGTAGAGTTAAAAAAAACGTAAAACTAACTAGAAGTTGCAATTAGTTGAAATTTAATTTAGGAAGTTAATGGATGCCTATAAGACAAATCCAAACAGATGAGACTTCTTAGCTTATTGCTCCTTCTTCGCGTGTGGTGAGGTGTGTCTTAATGTGCCTCAAGAGTCTGTCAAGCCGTTGTTCAGTCGAAAGAAGTACCATCTTCAGGTACTCACTTCTGTCAGCGTTACGGTAATTTTCGATTAATTTCCGAAATGTGCGTGAATATTGTGACATTTTTCTTTTTACCTTACTGAGAAGGTTAGAGCCTAGGTAATGGAGTTGGCCACTCAGTATTACCAAAGATGATCTTCATTGTATATAAAATTCCAAACATGAAATATATGCCATTGAATTAATTAAGAATGGAAAAATAATGTTATAGTCAGAATACATATGATAAGGAATCTTTAGAAGACCTTCGTCCCTGATGTTTCTAAAAGTCAGAACGGAAATTACATCATTTTAGTCCCTCCGTCTAAAATGACGATGATCAACTTGAAACAAAGAGTATGTGCTTACGTGGACATTACCAATTTCTGTCTTGGTTCTTGAACTTGCGTAAGGATCAAATAGCAAAGCTAGATCTGATATTCATTAGCCTTTTACAAAGCTTACCTCCGCAGATCCATGTTGAGGAGTTTCGTGAGGGGAAAACGTTCATCTTGATATACGTATCTTCTTTTTTATGTCGGCCATCTTATGGAGACATGACGAAATATGTGAACGTCAGTCATTGTTAAAACTGGACAGAAGTAAGTTCGAGCGTAAAAGGCTGGAGCAGCTAGCGGAATGAAATACTAGCGACAACACCATGTCTACCATTTTTAAAAATAATCTGGTTTTAACAGCCTCTAGGATTGAGTCGGCGCACTCTTCGGGAGGAAAAAGAATATTACAAACTTATGAACAAAGATAAGATGAGGGATAAAACAAAAATATTATATATACTAAGCTGAGATAAACAACAATATGCTAACCGACTCAATCTTCCGAACTTTAAAAATAATAACAATAATCATAATATTAATCATGATAATGATATAAAAAGGATGCGTTGCCAGCAGTGTTGTACACGTTCCTAAAATTACGAACGAAAGCTCGTTCCTCGTTCCTTCTGATTTTTGGAACGCGTTCCCGTTACAAGTTACATCTGTGAAAAAGGAACTCGTTCCCGTTACAGTTTAAAAAATGGAACGTATCTTTACATATACGTTACATTTGTATTTTGCTAATTACTATATTTAGTTAAATCAAGCAGAGTTTTTTTATCTATCCCATTAGTAGTCAACACACGAGTCTGTATGTCGTCATGGAAGGGCAACAGGAGAAGAAAACAAGTGGAAGCATAGTTTCATTTGTTGATATATTCAAGTTAAAAATCTCAGCTTTTAACCATATTCATGCTTGTAGTGGACGATTCAGACGAGCCGAATGTACTTTTACCCAACATTGTACGAGCGTTTTACAACAACCTCACACGTTTCAATTGAACAAAGTCCCTTGTTCGAACTTAACAACAGTTGCTTCTCGATGTTGCTATCCGCAAGACAGGCAAGTGGACTGGAGGAGAGGGTAGGGCTTTTGGAAGGTCAGTCTTAAAAACGAAAAATGCGTCTTTGTAAGGTTGGCTTTGTTGTTCATTTTGAAGGTGGGGGACAAGAGAAGAAATAAAGGTTTTTTGTTGTGTATCTTTTAAGTGACCAATGTTCGGGATACAAGGGTGTGTTCGATGTCTGGCAATCTGTGATCTTGTTGTAACTGTAAGTCTCGTTATAGAAGTTCACAAGTGGCTCTAGTCGGCCTTAGATTTATGGGTTTATGAGGATTCATGGAACCAAAGAAAGTAGCCGAGTTTGAAACAACCCTCTTTTTTTGTCTTTTTCGACGACTAAACACTTTGCTTTTTGTACCGCAGTTTCGGGCACTCAAAAAAGAATCAATGTCCACCAGCTGTCCTGCACCCGAAACTGTTAGCAAGCGAGGACCACACAAAATAATCCATAAGATTAGTAGCCAAAAATGTAACGAGATCCTGCACTTCGTAAAGATATTGTTTTTGTACTTTCAAAATTTCCCTATTCGAAATAAAATAAAAATTACCCCACTGGACGAGAAAAAAAAAAGGAACGCCGTTACTCTTTCCGTTACAGTAAAAATGTAACCCGTTCCCGTTCCAGTTCCTGCCATGCAAAATGGAACGGCGGCGTTCCTTCGTTCCTCCTAAAAGGAACGCGTTCCAGGAACGCCGTTCCTTGGAACGCCGTTCCGTACAACACTGGTTGCCAGTAACGTCAGAACAGCGGAAGGGTAGGGACAAACACTTTTTTCCTGATAGGGGCACGTCCTTATCACCCTCTCCGCTCCCCCCTCTCCACCATTATTTTCAAAATGATTGCAGACCGAGGACACTAGACGAATGGCCCCGACCTAAGGGATCATCAAAACAAGGGAAAGCCATCCTCAATTTACTGGTATATTGCATAAGAAGGCATGATACCCATCACATGATCTACTTAGGATAACCAGGCCAAGGCAAGCGATTCTTTGATGAAAATCAATAAATGTTTAAGCTCACTCACTTCGTCGTCCCTTCAACTCCGAGACACGCCCGACCGCCCTGCCCTTCGTCTTTTAAGGCTTAGAAACCTTGCAGTAAAGCCAACGTGCGAAACTACCCTTTTAAAGATTCGGATGCATGTATGTGTGTTATCTATATATATAAAACTATCAGGCTATCGATAGTACTATCGATGGTGGACTTCATGATACATTCGATAGTACTATCAATAGTGGGCTCTTGATTGACTATCGAAACTGAACTCAGAAAACTGTCGTGTTAAGAAAATGAAAGGACGACCCAAATAGGAGAGGACGCCTGATATGTACGGGCAGAGAGCGCGGGGCTCGGGGCATAACATGAAACAGAAAGGAAACAAAACATAGAGCGTATTTCTAATACAGTGAGTTTAGGGATAAAACAAATATACCGCTTTCTACTTTTCCTGTGTACATGTTTTGTATATTCCTGAGGTTCAGATATCAGGCTTCGTACTTTAATATGCCCGAATTTGTAGAAATAAAAAGTCCAGTTAGTATTTCTTTTTTTTTTAGCATGATTTTGGAGTTGGGAAAACACTTCATAAAGACATTTATCCTTTTCACAAGTTTGTTTCAATCTTAGGTTTCGCTTATTATTTAGTTGTCACATAACTTTCCATAGTTTTGACAACTGACAGGTAAAAATGGGCACTCTGCTGGGGATCGTACTTTTATTTTTCTGCCGATGATCATTCGCAGTTAATTTACGAAAATCGTGAATTGGCTGTTGACAGAAACAGTTACGCTTATTTGCCGTGGTGTGGTGCCACTTTTTATGCGGTTTTATTTTGGCAGGATTTGATTACGGTAGTTGATAAATTATTTACCTGTTATCAAATACAACTTCCAACTAGAGGACCGATCTCTTAATGTATAAATAAATACATTGGAGTGTATAGATGTGCCAAAGTTTGCTATGGACACTTCAAATTGAACATTAACAGATAAATCGTTATACCAAGCCAACATGGCTAGTTAATAATCAGGGTGGAAAGAAATCGCGATTGCTTAATTCAAATAAATTCAGTTTGATTTATATAAGATTTATTTATTTTAAATCGGAATAATTTGATATTTAATCGCTGCAGCTGGAAATAGTGAGTATTTATTAGTAGATTCAATTTTAAACATAGGAGATTGATTGGTCATTCCGTCCGATCCTTAAAAATAATACGACAAAATTACTGCAAATTTAAAGAACAGTCTAATTAACAATACTTTTTATCTTGTAAACCTCCTCATGCTAGAAAAAAAGCTGTATTTACTTTTTTTTTTTCATTGTGGTTTGTTTGTAATAACACATTTCGTCGCTAATCAACGAAGTGAAAGGTAGAAAAGAATATCTTGACGTACTGATTTGCTCAAAAAAGCTCTGCCCTTTGGTGGTGTATATCAGATATAAATATTTCTTTCTTGATTATGTTGTATTTATAAATAAATTAAATTCCCACGGGAAGCTGAAAAATGACACACAAGCGGCAAAGAAAAAATATTTCAGGAATTATTTTGCGGGAAAAGTTTGATTTAAATAATCATAGTAAAATAGCTAGGTGTGATTGAAATCACGAATCATATCATTATGCAAATCTTGATTAAAATCATATAATTCCGGATGTTGGTGTTTGCTATACACCCTTTTAGTAATGCTTTTATTTTGCTTTTCATTTTTCTAATACAATAATTTTTGGAACATAACGCTAACTGGGTAAAAAATAAGAAATAAAAACTAGTTTCCGTGATGCAAGTACCAAAATTCTTGGCAGTACGGCATTATTTTAGTGAAACAAATCTTGTGAATTCGAAAGGACAATATTGTATTATTTCTTTCACGGAACCTGTTTGGTTGAAAAAACGGCACACTTATCCTTTCATTCAATTAAATTCATATGTCAACGTATTTTCGCGTTCGACTACCATTGCCAGTCACATATTCAAGCAGAGTTTGTAATTTATGTAATTTGTAGATTCATTATCTAGAGCAACAAATATATTTTTAATTATCTGATCGAACTTTCTTTATAAATAACAAAGTTCAAACACCCGGAAAGCATTCTAAAAACAGCAGAAAAGCTTCAAAACGCTATAAAAAAATATCGATATTTCAGTATCGATATCTTTTATGCATGTTCTTCCAATAGTATAGAATTTATATATTTTGGCTAGTTGCTTAATGACTTTGGAAATGGATATTCACAGTTTTTTTATACTCTATCAATATGTTTTAGATTATTGCTCGATCATTATGCGGAAGTCCCAAATTGGAGTTGCGGTTTTCTACGAGCTTCACGACATTTCCCTGGTGGAGTCTTGACTTTCTTCATCATCTAATAATGGTATCGTTAGCTTTATGATAGTTGGCTATTGATAGTTTCACGTTAGACGACAATATATAGTTTCACGATAGTTGCCAATGGATTGTATACTATCGATAGTTTCACGATTATCGACTATCGATAGAATACTATGGATAGTTTCACCATTGTCGACTACCGATAGTATATATGTATTCCCCGCAGGATGCACCTGCGTCAGTAAGTGTTCGGCTGAGTGGCGTCACCACGGACCCCGAGCCATGACGGCACAGCCGGTACACGTCTTGCTGTGCGTGGCATTCCCACGTCTGGGGAAAAGGGCATATTGGTGGTTGAGCCGAGGCCGAAATAGATTTGGACCCCGGGTGAGGCGATACACAGGTTTGGCCCCTTTTCTAATAGACGGGTGTCCTGGTAAGGCCCGGCCAGGATGATTCAATCAGTTGCCGCCTCTTCTACTATCCCCTCCCTTCCTTCACTGCCATCCTTTGCATCTACTCTACCTCTCTCGTTTTTCTCCCTTTTCTTTTCACGTTCTTGGCGGCAAGGGCCAACTCTAAGTGGTGACTGACGCTAGTCTAGCCCCACCCCTGCGAATAACATCAGGGTAGGTGCTATAAAGGTAACGTGCACAGCAAATTTTAAGTCATTTTTGTTATGTGTCGTTACACTTTCCCAGATTCGGCTCCATAGCGGGCGGCACACCGCGAATTTTAGATATCTCCCATCTTAGAGCGCAACTCTAAGGCTCGAGTTTCCGCGCTAAGTGGCGTCGCCGTCGGCGTAAGCGAGCACGTTGCATTATGGGACGTCACAGACCTATACACCAATTCAATTTCCCGCTAAATTTAGCGAAGAAACTGAATTGATGTATGGGCCTGTGGTGTCCCATAATGCCAAAATACGCATTCAATTTCCCCGCTAAATTTAGCGGCAGAACTGACGTCACATGACCTCAGCACCAATTCAGTTTCCCCGCTAAATTTAGCGGGGCATTGAATTGGTGTTGAGGTTATGTAGCATCAGTTTTCCCGCTAAATTTCGCGGGGAAACCGACTTTGCGTAGAAGTCACGTGACATTACGTTTTAGTGACATCATTTTCCCCGCTAAATTTAGCGGCGAAACCGAATTGGTGTTGAGGTCACCTGGCGTCAATTTTTCAGGTAAATTTAGCGGGGAAACTGTGACGTCATTTGAGTCAAAGGCCACAGCTTCACGAGATACGGCTTCACGAAATCCAGAGCAACTAGCCAAAAACGTTTGACGTTGAAACAAACACCACGCGCTTTGTATAATGGGGCTCCCACCATACCCTCCTCGTTCTCCCTGGCCTACCCTCAAACAAAAAAAAAACAACAAATATATATAAAAATTGATGTATATTGTAACGGACAAGGAAAAGGAAGAAAAGGAGGAGAAGAAGAGGTCGTGTGGAGAACGGGGGACTGAATTCTGGGTTGCCCGTTTAGCCCATGAGCTGAGACTCCCGCAACATTTGGTGGCAACGGTGGGATTACGAAATGGCAACCCAATCGGAGGCAAGTGGCGTGATATCAAGTGGTTAGCTAATCTGCTTGCCGAAAGGAGTGCAACGGACATTGTGAACCTGCTTGGAACCCTCGACGATTGCTTCGCAACCAGTCTGTCTCTGCTGGAAACTGCGGTCGAACGCCAGGTTGCCGATGTGGGGCAACGCCTCAATGATGGCCTTTCGTCCGTGGAATCTTGGATTCGACTGGCTGTGCACCACGGACTGCCACTCAAGCTGCCAACATGCGATGGGCAGTCGTCTTGGCAAGCCTTCATCATCCATTTCGAAACGGTTGCAGGCTTTTACGGGTGCGACGCAACGTCCCGAGCTCGTCCAATGGTGCCCCAGTTGAGGGGGAACGCTGCTGAATGTTTGGAGAGCATGTCTGCAACAAGTCGTTCCTCATATCAGCTACTCATAGAAGCCCTAAAGTCCCGCTTTGGTGATGAACATCTCCAGCAATTTCGCATGACTGCTTTGAAGCACCACCGCCAATGCACGGACACATTCCAGGAGCTAGATGACGTAATCCAGTGGATAGCGAGATGAGCGCTCGTCGGATGTACGGAAGTCAACGAGGAGCAGACAGCAACCACTACTTTCATTGACGCAATCGAGGACACCGGCATTCAGCTTCTTGTGCGACTCGCCACCCCCCCCCCCCCCCCCCCCCAACCACGACTCGTGCAGCACTGGCTCGCGCACTCGAAGTTCAAGCAGCCAACAAAGCAATGGACATGGTGTCGAAATCTGGAATCCAGCATCCGGGACTGGCTCAACGATCTTCTCCGGTACGTTCAAGTAAACGTCGTTGCTTCACGTGTGGTGACATTGGGCACTTTGCTCGATCCTGCCCAAATTTTTTTTTTTTATTTATTTCTCTCCAAACAAGGGGAGGAAGGGAGGTAGAGAAAAAAGCTGCCATTGCAGCTTGACAAAGCCTCTACCTCCCTTTACAGTACAGCGCAAAACAGGACATCTGCCAATGCACATGCAGAACCAAGCAAATTCAAATTAGACACTTGTACCAGATTTAACACGAGAAGAAAAAAATACTAGTTACATCAAAAAAGGACATTTTCACACTATGTTCCTCATTCATAAACGATATCACTCTCCACCAGGAGTTCTTTAACATTTCTCTTGAAAATCGGAAAGGAACACTGAAAGTTTACCTTTTCTTCAATTTTGTTTAGCAAGCAAAAAACTTGATAATCGAATTGTTGCTTTCCATAATTGGTTCTTACTTTGGGTTTTTTCCAGATATTTGTTCTCAGTGCATGATCTGAGCTAACATTCTTCGGGATTAGGTATAGCTTCTCTTTTTGGATAAGCTGAAGTAATTTAAAGTAATATATTTTATTAGCTTTTAGCATAGTGAATTTTTTAAACAGTGGGTCCGTACGCAAGTCTCGCCAGTTACCCTGAAAATTGTCGAGCATGCGAAGTATTCGTTTTTGAAGGACTATTATTTTATTATAGTTCGTCATAGTTGTGGTACCCCATACCAATGCACCGTATGATATTTTCGAGTAACATAAAGAATAATATAATTCCTTTTTTAACCATGGAGGTAGTAGTTTATGAATTCTATATATACATCCTATTGATTTGGATAGTTCAGAACAAAGTTTTTTGTATATGCGTCGACCAGTTGAAATCTTCATTGAACCATATGCCTAGGAATTTTTGATCTTTGACCTGCTCTAAAGGTATTCCATCAAAATTGATAAATACAGAAGTTTTGTCTTGCTTGTTAATTGGACGAAATATTATGCATTTAGTTTTTTTAGCATTAAGTTGTAATTTGTTACGCTTAAGCCAGTTAGACAGTTTCTCCAAATATTCGTTGGCCAATATTTGTAATGTATCTTTAGACCGTGCTTTAAAGAACGCGTTCGTGTCATCTGCGTACATAATTAGTTCTGGGGAATCCTGAATGTTTGCCATATCATTTACATAGATAAGAAATAACAGAGGGCCTAAAATGGATCCCTGCGGCACTCCGTGTCGTACTTCTAACATATCAGAGTCTGATTTATCTAAATGCACATATTGATATCGATTCTTTAAATAACTTTCAATTAGTTTTAATGCCACGCCACGTATCCCATAATATTGAAGCTTAATCAGTAAGATATTGTGCTGTATTGTGTCGAAAGCCTTTGTAAAGTCTAAAAACAAACCTAAGGTATAAAATTTATCTTCAATATTCCTGATAATTTTGTCTTTTATGTGAAGTAGAGCTTGTTCTGTTGATTTTTGCTTTTGAAATCCATATTGTGCCTCATTTATTACATTATACTCAAATCACTTGGCCCCGTGCAAAACGCAACCTATACCAACGCCAAACGTATCAAGTGACAGTGAGCCCGGCAAGGTTGAGTTTCATATAGTGCACCATGTCCCTCTGGTGACAACGTCACTGCACACCTCACCAACGCCATGTCTTTCAGTTCATCTTCATGAGTTGGGACATGTGAATGCTGCCGTGGACACCGGAGCTGCATGAAGTCTAATTGATTATGCATTACTGCAATCAGTGACGTGTACCACGCCCAAAAGACTTCCTGGTACCGTCTGTCTTATATCAGCCGAAGGTTCTACGATCGAACAAGGACAGATCTCGTTGACTGTAGAAACCTTAGGAACAACAGTAAACCTCCCCTTTGTAATTGTGCGCAAGTTACAATGGTCAATGATACTCGGCCGTGACTGGTGTTCGAACGTCCAGCTCTCTCTATCGTTTCGAGGAGGTGAACATTGTTTGTCAGCTCTACCAAGAGTACTGGCGATCAGTCTAGTTGGTCTCCGACAGAGTTGCCCCAAGGAGATAGCGGGGGAAACAAAGAAGCAACTTCCTGGAATTTTGAAAGCTTATTCGATGGATTTGTCTTAGCGTGGTATAGCTTGAAAAACTTGACAAAGACCTCTGCAGCCCAAGTATGTTCGACCGTCGCAACTACTACGACATTTGTGTCTACTCTAATGGCACCGATGGTCAATCGAAAACCACAGAAGGTGTTCAGTATTGTCGCAGCATCGTATATTGTTGTACCTAAGTTATCTGCAGTTTGGGCTACTGCAATAATTTCAGGTTCAATGACGTCGAGAGGTATCCTAGTTGAATCACTGCTACAATCTCGTCCTGGCATGGAGTTTGCTATATCTCGCTGCCTTGTTTCCTGCGAGAAGGGGAGTTTGATGCTCGCAGTTTTAAACCTAACGAATGGTGACCTGCTCCTCAAATCCGGTGAAGATTTTGGAACCTGTGACCTTTGCCCTCTCACATGCCACTGTCGCGACAATTAGTGCGGCACCTACGATGTCTTTCCCGCAAGATTGCCTTGAAAAAGCTAGTGATCTTCCGTGGTCGGAATTTAATTTTGGCCGCAACTTAACAGAACAACAAAATACACAGATACAAGATCTTGTCTTGGACTTTCGACAGTGAATTGCTATTACACTGGAGGAGCTAGGGTGCACACCACTTGTGCGCCACACCATCAATACTGGTGATCACGCTCCGGTACATCACAGTCCAAGGACGTGTTTCGATGAGGGAACGGGAGGTAGATACACCACTAGGTAGACGACATGCTTCAAAGGGCATTATAACTAGCTCCAGCAGTCCTTGGTCGTCACCAGTTGTCCTGGTTCGGAAAAAAGGCGGCTCTACAGGATTCTGCGTGGACTACCGGAAACTTAACAACCTAACAAAACCAGACGTGTATCCTTTGCCACGACTTGACGATGCCCTTGATCGCCTTCATGATGCCAGCTACTTTTCTACTCTGGATCTCATGTCCGGATATTGGCAAGTGGAGCTGGAGCCGAAAGATTCCGAAAAAACTGTCTTTGTGACTCCTGACGGATTGTTCCAGTTTAACCGTCTTCCATTCGGACTCTGCAATGCATCTGCGACCTTCCAACGCCTCATGGATAGGGTCCCTGGACACCTGAAGTGGACGGTAGGCGTTAGTTTTTCTTGATGATGTCATTGTATACGCTGTCACCTTTGAAGAACTCCAGCACCGTCTGCGTCTAGTGCTGAATGCCCTCATCAATGCGCATCTCCGTCGGAAAACATCGAAATGTTTCTTCGGATGCAACACAGTCATTTACTTAGGGCATGTTGTCAACAAAGTGGGTATGTGCCCGGATCCAACCAAGCTGGCAGTGCTTAGCCAATATTCCTGAGCCCACTGCCACGGAGCAGTTGAAAATCTTTTTAAGCTTTTCGTCCTATTTTCGTCGATTTGTAAGACACTTCTCTCTCAGTGCTGCTCCACTGACTGAGCTTCTTAAAAATACACTAAGGTGGCGTTGGTGCGCAAAAAAAACAAGCTTCTTTTGCTGATATCAAAAGAGCACTTCTTGAACCACTAACCCTTGCTCATTTTTTTAGAAGCACCGACGTTCATTCACACTGATGCCAGTGGCGAAGGGCTTGGCGCTGTTCTTCTCCAGAGGAACACTGCAGGAGTAGAACATCCCGTCATGTACGCAAGCCGAAAGCTCTGCGAACCAGAAAGTCGATGTCATTCTTCAGAACTCGAGTGCCTCGCTGTTGTTTGGGCAGTGGAAACGTTCCGTCCATACATCTACGCAAAGCATTTTACAGTCGTGACAGATAACTCTGCTCTCCGTTGGCATCAGTCGAAAAACGATCTTGCTCCGAAATTGACTCGGTGGGCAATGAAACTGCAAGCGTTGGACTTTTAGATCGTTCATAGAAGTGGGAAACAGCACCAAGACGCCGACTTTCTCTCACGGCACCCCATCGAAGACGCCAGAGTTGCTCCTGTACTCGCACTCTTAGATTTGCAGTCGGCGCAAGCAGAGGAATGTGACACATTCAACATAATCCAGTTGCTTTCTGACGAAGTGAACGGGAGACCACGACTTTCAGGACGTCGCTTACGTCATCTACGAGCGTACTACCAGCTTCGGGACATTCTGCTGTGTCATCGAACACATCCCTCAGGACCGTGGCTCCCCGTAGTTCCCCCAAAAATGCGTCGGAACGTTCTTGAGATGTGCCATGATGCTCCAACTGCGGGTCATCTCGGGCAACACCGGACGCTTGACAAAGTCGCCAAGAGATTTTGGTGGCCGCACCTCAGGACGTATGTCCGACAGTACGTAGCGTCTTGCGCAACATGACAACTGCGGAAAACACCACCGCATCCGGCGAAGACCGAGCTACAGCAAATACCACCTCCAGGCAGCCCGTTTGAGGTAGTTGGAATTGATCACCTGGGGCCGTTTCCATAATCTGATGATGGAAACAAGTAGTACGCCATTGTCGCAACGGAATACCTGACGAAGCGGGTCGAAGTGGAGGCAGTCCCCAATACTTCAGGTGTGCATCTCGTCGCCTTCGTCAACAAACACCTTGTATTGAGGTATGGTACACCCCGCCTGAGAATATCTGACAGAGGAACGTCATTTATGCTCCGTACTTTCGGTTGTGCTTCGCGAGATCACGGAATTGAACATGCGGCCGCTTCACCCTACCATCCTCAAACGAATGGCCTATTAGAGCGTACCAACCGCAGCATTGGCGGTATATTAGCTGCGTTTGTCAATAAATCTCACAACAACTGGGACACGTTCATTGGTACAGCGGCGTTCGCTTTGAACACTTCACAACAGGAAGTGACCGCCAAATCTCCATTTGAGCTTGTTTACGGAAGACTCCCGACGCTAACGCAGCAATCATCGATGGGCGCTGCGTGGACCCGTCGGGCGCGAGAGTATGAAGAGAACTTCGTTAAACGACTAAGTGAAGTATATATGTATATATATATATATATAGTTCGCTCAATCGTCATTCTGAGGAAGAAAGGCCTCCTCTCGAAACGTCAATTAATCTCTCCTTGTTTTTGTTCACTCCATGAATCTTTCTTGTGTATTTGAATAATCACCGGCCCACAAGCTTCAATCATTATATATATATATGAGGGAAATTCAGTTAATTATTTGACTTATCGCAAAAACTAGACACCCACAGAGTGTCCTCCTTGCCGTATAACTCACCTGAACAAATTGTATTAGTTCACCTTTTATGAAATATATCTAGTAAATCTCTTCGAATTAAAAGGGAATACCGGGAAGATGTATATATATATATGTATATATATATATATATATATATATATATATATCTATATATTCCCGGTATTCCCTTTTAATTCGAAGAGATTTGCTACAAATTTTTCATAAAAGGTGAACTGATACAATTTGTTCAGGTGAGTTATATGGCAAGGAGGACACTCTGTGGGTGTCTAGTTTTTGCGATAAGTCGAATAATTAACTTAATTTCCCTCATTAATTTTAAATTAGTAAAACATAATCATATGGTTTCAATTAGAAACATGCTGAGCATAATAAAAAAAACGATATATCAGTCAATTTTAGAACGACTTAAAGCTCGTCTGAAACTCGGGGGCGTACCAGGGTTACCACTCGTGTTGCAGGAGCAAAGCTAGCAGTTGCAAAACGCGGATGATTAGATTATCATCGCGTTCTGTGACAAGATGGGCTGACAATAACGCTCTTAAGTTCTCCTTCGAGAAAACTGCTTGTGTTTTTTTTTCTAAAATGTGGTGTCATGTTGATGCCTTCGTTGGTCGTATACAGTGTACCAGGTCAGATAAAAACGGAGTATGTTTCTAAGGCTTATATTTTACTCCAAGCTCTCAGCCAAAATTTCAAAAAGTTAAAACTAAAATGCCATAAATTACTTCATATTCTGAGTGTCCTCTCATGCATGATTTTGGGTTCTGATCCTTTGTGCTTGCTAAGAATTTATAGGTCGTTTGTAGGACCATGCCTAGATTATGGATGTTTAGTGTTTGGATCAGCGAGTGCATCAACACTGGAAATGTTGGATTCAATTCATCACGCCGTGATTTGACTTTCCACTGTTGTGTTTCGTTCATCCCCTGTGTTGAGTCTCTATCCTGAAGCTCATGAAACGTCCACAGGGAAAAAGCAAGCTGTCCTAGGTCTAATGAATTCCCATAGAATACGGTCTTTATCACACATCTGTGTCGGGAAATAGTCGAGGGAAGGCGTTTTGAATGAACCTTTTAGGTAAGCCCACCTTTAAGCCTCCTTCTTCGTTCCGGAACAAGACCGTGGCTGTCTCGTCTAGCCTTCAGACGAACCCTCCTGTTGCTCAACTTTTGGTAACAGTGGCGCCATGGAAGCATAGTCCGCTCATCAGACTTCTCACTCACTGAGCACAATAAGGAAAATACCCCACCAGAAGTCTTAGAACAGAAATTCTTTCATCTACGAGATACAAATGAAGACTACATCGGGTTTTATACTGAGAACACAAAAACCAACTCATTTGTCGGCTGTTCCGTGATTCGATCATCATTAAATGTGTGCGGAGGATTAATTGTAGTGCAACTATCTTGTCTGCCGAGTTGCATGGTTTAATATTGGCAACATACCATATTATCAAAAAGTAGCATCCTACTGTGTAGTCTACAATGATTCGCTAGGTGCTCTGAGAGCGTTCGGATCTCTTCAGGTAGCGAAAACCCTCTAATTACTCAGCTTACCACATAAAGTGGTTGCCGCAGTTGTGGAAAACAAATTGCAGATAGTCTTTTGCTGGGTGCCTAGTAAGTTGGGTATACCTAGCTATGAAGATGCTGATCGTGCCGCATCCACAGGTGATGCAAAGGAATGTTGATATTCACGACATACCCTGCCAAAACTACAGAGCGATCATAAAGAAAAGCATCAGGTCTAACTAGCAAGAGGGGAATGGGCCGCGAAACCAAAAGCAAACCCCATGTTGTGAAGCCGATGCTCCAGGATTGGTCGAGTGCCCTTCAGAGTGACCGTTTTTTCGACGTCGTCATTTGCCGGTTAAGAATTGGCCACAAACATTTGACACATGGGTACCTTCTTCGCCGAGAGGATCCACTTGCATGCGAATACTGTTCAGATTCATTAGCTGTGATGCATATCCTTGAGTGCGCCGCATATCAAAGATTTCACCAATTCCACTTCGCCCAATTTTCTTCAGCACAGATGCCTCTACACCTTGCTCTTCTGCTTGGAGATGAATATTTTATAAATCTTCGGCGTGTTTTTAAATTCTTAGGAAGCACTGGACGTTTACGCCCACATTAAACTACCTTTACAACTTCTAAAAAAAGTCATCTACATTATTTATATACAGATTCCTGTTCATCCTCTTATTCCCCCACTGGCCACCAGAGCCCTGTTTTTTCTTTAAAAACCTTTTCTTGAAAGAGTCGCAGAGTTTGGAGTTCTATAGCCTCAGACGCTTTTGCGCCAATAAAACGCAATTAATCAATCAATACCGATAGTGTATTATCCATAGTACTCTCGATAGTTTTCGCAATAGTTAACTATCGATAATACTATTGATAGTTTTTGCTTTTGCTATCGATAGTTAAAAATGACTTTCAGTTTCAATAGTATCGATAGTATTATCAATAGGTTTGTACCACTAGATCGAGCACTTCAACAAAAAATAAAACAAAAGAAGGTGGAAACTTTTTTCACGTGCACAGAAAGTTGGGATCATTGGGAACAAAAAAAAAAGATAAGAAAGCTCTTCAAAAATTTTACTTTTTTTAATAACGCTGGCTCAAATAGATAATTTCAAAAGTCCATCAAGCAACATTGACGTCGAAATTTCTCGAGAACAAATCGCGTGATTGGATTCCAGTCATCGTCGATTGCTGACGAAGCCCTCGTGCCCAATACATGCCCAGAGTACGTGGTAAAGGAGTGGAGGATAGGCAATTGCGCGGACTTTTGAAAAGGGTAGATTATGGCTAAATGTACTTTTTCATGAAATTAAAAAAAAAATATATATATATATATAAATTTTTTCGTGATAATAAGTTAAACTGAACTTGTTCCAGTCGATAACACGTGTATAGGCCTACATGCATATAATATTTATTAAGCAAGATGCATTATGAATTCTAAGATAAAGGCTCCAATTATGTCAGCAAAACCACAAAGATGCGATGTTTCGATTTGTTTTTAATTTCTGGCATAAATTATGCCAACTCAGTTTAGCTAAGAGGTCATGCGATATTCGCGACTCTAGCAAAACGGACGGCACCAAGCGGGAGAACCGGGAACCAACAGGAACAGGTCGCTTTGCGCCTCTCCGTGTCTCTGGCGGGTTTCGCGGACACGTGTTGTCGGCGCGATGGCGAACAATGTAATTTGACGAAGGTCCGAATATTTCTTAGGTTTGCCTGGGTGTTCATTAGTGTGGTGAAGCCTCAGTAGATTGTTTCCTTCCATCACGTGTTTGAAAGCTCGTTTACTCCACAACACACGGTCGTGTGCTTTCGATTTCTTGGATGGGGAGGATCAACGGAAAAAAAGTTTTCTTTTCTGTCTCGAATCACATTCAAAGTGACGACTACTTGGTAGCTGATAAGTGCTTTCTTTATAAGGACGTAGAACAGTGGACTGAGGACGACAGGCGAGGTCTTTAACTGGAGGGAACACCAATGTTGCAGTCAAGTGAATGGGAAGGTTCAATAGCAGCTTTTCTTTAGTTTGGGTGTGTTCGGTTAGCTTCAAGATTGAGCCACCCACGCCGGTCGGTGCGTTGGCTATTCATCTTGGCCGCTTTTCGCCAAAAAAGCCTCTGGACCACACCAAAGGAGTTGGTGTGGTCCAGGGAAATTGTCTGCTTTCAAAATGTGGGGGACGCGTCCAGCAAAGTTAGAAGCTGTCATGACATTATGATCTATCGCGCCTCCACTATTTTTATTATAACCCCGTCGAAGCCAGCAGCAATGTACGTCTACATTGCTCAGGTTGTCTGGCCACAAAAAAATATTCCTTCGTTTCTTCGTTTAGGATTCGAAGTCTAGTTAAATGCCGAGGGGTTCTGCGTGAATCACCGATGAAGACCCTTTCAGTTTGTCCGCATTCGTCTTCGTGCTGCCGGATAGAACCATTTGGCTGAGTTTAAGTAATATCTCTCTGTCTGTCAAATATACTTTTATTCAGAAGTTCACCTAATAGCGATGGTTAGAAGCGCTTCGATTGAAAACCGAAGCGTAAAAACCTGTCGAAGTTGGGCCGTTGTAAAATGCAGCACGAGCCTTCTATCGCACTCCAAGTTTTTGTGTGTGTGTTTTCCGACGATGCTCAGCAAGTGTCCAGTTGAAACCATGGCCTTAAACTCAATACTTAAAAAATTAATTACGCGAAAATATTAACAACCTAATTATCCCAAACTTTAATAATTTACCTATCTAGGCCCCAGGCCTAGGACCAAAAAGACACAAGCCTTTCTTTTTTGGTGCGATGCGTAGTTTTCGCAATATCGAATTTGTCCATCTTTTATGAAACACCCTGTACATCTGCAAGAAAAATTACCCTAAGTCATTTCTTTTTTACCAATTTAAAACCAAATAAATGAAGTTCCAAAAATTAAGGAGCCAAAACGTAGCATTTTTGGCAAAGAAAGTTTTTTTTTTTTTTTTTTTCTGGGGCTTTGTTTATTTAGGAATTACGGCTATATTATAAAATTTTGTTAGGCAAATCAAAATTCCCACCTTTTTCGGCTTCAAGTGAAACCACCTTATAATAACAGAACCATAACCGTCCACATTCAATCCCTAGCCGCTTTAAATGAAATCTGCGAATTTTCTGTGTTTGCAATCGGGCTGACGCAAAGAAATGAAAGAAATTCTCGACCACTATCCGGTAAGAAAGGTCGGCCCTTTATCACGTCGCCGTCGGCTTTTGTAGTAACCCTCTTTGTTCCTGGGCTGTTATCGCCGCAAGCCATATCGCCAGACACAATGCTTACGGAGGAAGGCCTCTTGCGTCTTGTATTGTTCACAATCGTTGACCCCCTAGCTTGCACGTCTTGGACAAAAGAAATTCAAAACATTTCAAAGAGTTGATAAAAATTATGATAATGATTTTCGCGGTTATGCTGTTATAATAGGTGTTGCCTTCGCTTAAAGGTACTGGTGGCGAAAGTAGCCTATCTAACTTCACACACCGCGGCTCGTATAAACAGTCCCGATCTGCAAAAGTGTCCAACTGATGACCTTCATATGCCCGTTTCTCCAGACTACAATTGTAGATTTTCTTTGGAAAAGGTACACTGCTAAACATAATTACAGCCAAGAAGAGAATAACACTTTTTTTTTTAACTTTTAGTCGTCTACGCATTGAAAAATGAAAATAATTCTGCGTGAGTGGAAGTCCCGAAAAAGTGCTTTCTATCAAAGTACTTATTTGCGTTTTTTTTTTTTCACAAAAAGATCAAAAACGTTTGTTACAATCGGCGGTCAATTACACTCGCCTGGGACCTGGTAAAAGAAACACTCGAGCTGTCACGAATGACTTTTGCGACCTTTCCCATCGGTGCGCCGACTAATTTCCCAGAAGTGCCGTAATCAAACGCAACCACGGGTGTATGACCAAATTTCTCAAGCTATAGTCTCAGTGGCCGTGCCCGACTGGCGTTGTGGACCGTGGTGTACACTGTTAGCAAGTCCCGTGTATTTGGTGAATCTTTGGGGTGAAATACACGTTATTTACAGAAATTAGCATACATTTACACGTTGTGTAATGGATAATTCGTTCAAAAATCATGCGAGGTTGTAAAAAACGTGTTTTGGTTCGGTCTTACACGCATAACCGTGTAGCCGACCTCGAAAACACGCATCACCCCCGGTGACGACCGCAGCATTGCCGGCTATTGAAGCACCGGAGCGCTTGGGGACACACCTAGAAAGGACCGTAAAGACAAATGCCGCGGAAAGAAACATGTCTCGCAGACAGACATGCGCCACACGAAATTCCGCCATGTCGCTGGACGGGGGACAGAATCAATGGCCCGCGCTTTTCGCGCGCTGCCATTGATTCTGGTTGATGGCAATGTGGCTTCCCTCATGTCGCCCATGTTTGTATTTATTTTAGGGGTCTTGATAATAGTTTCTTACGCACCACAAATAAAATTGTGGGTCTAATTACTCGTTCTAAAAAGTTAAAATGAATATAAAAAACGTGTCCTCGATCTGAACACGTGATATTGCGTTGGTTTCATTTTGGCTTCAACCCTTCAACTGCAAGCGAAACACCCATCTCAGTTCGTTTGGTCAAGCCACGGTTAGCGGCCGCTAACTGCCACAGTTAAAACGGCCCGTGCAACTAGGAGATGAGACGAGGCACGGTGTCGATGGCTGGTTACTTCATGAATATCGGGCTTGGGTCTCAGTACTGTGAGGCTTCTTCTTGCCGCTGTTATGATCGACCAGCCAGATCGCAGCGCAGCCAGTCCGCCAGTGGCAACCAGACGACTGGGTTCGACTCCTGGCATGGCCGAACCTTTGAGAGGGAGCACTCAGTCCGCTGCGCGACGACTCATCCACCGGCCAGCCAGCGGCGACCAGACGGCTGGGTTCGGCTCCTGGCATAGCCGAATCGTGTCGACCTTCGCGAACGAGTACCCAGCCCACAGCGCGACCACCCGGGGACGCGCTCCCCAGAGAAGAAAGGAACGAAAGTTAAGAAGAAAGGAACAGGTCGCGTTTCTCTATACTATACATATAACATTACTACAAACTTCATCAGCACGCTGTTCGATAAACAGTATTCGGGCAACCTGATTGAATCTACGCCGTTTATGCAGGGGCTAACACGACAAGGTCGGTCCTTCAGTCGTTTCTTTTGCCGTAGCGTTTTTGACATTCATAAAAAAAAAGAGTGAACACATCCGTCATAAACAGCTAAGCTTCGAAACGATGCCGACACTGCTACATACACTGAGCTTAGATGTCGGCTGCGATCAGCTGCGATAGCGACGGGCTTCGAGCCTCGGCTGCCTCGGCCACTTTGGTCACATATCGTGTCTCGGCTGCCTCGACTGCCGGGCTTTGACCTTGGTTGCAAAGATGTAGTCAACGGTGCAAAGATGTAGTCTTTGCACCGTTTTTTGCAGTGATTGCAACCAAGCTCAGGCCCGGCAGTGACGCTACGCTGAGGCGCTACGAGGACTGCGAGCGAGTTGTGGCTCTTTGTGAGGTCCCTTGTTCTCGCGACCGCTGTGCAGCGACTGTGATGTGTGGTTTATCTGTGCGTCTTCTGTGCAACGTTTGGTGTTGTCACCCCTTTCCGTTTGCCAACCGACCATCACGTTAATTTTGTGTTTCCGGAGCTGCAGATGGCCGTGCTGCTGTTGTGAACGAAGGTGCGAACGGTCGCCGACGTCCCATGTTTGTAAAGGCGCCCGGAGGTGTAGGTGCAAGAAGGAGTGGGAGGAATTTGCAGCGTTCTACTTCTGGGAAAGACGCAAGAAAACAAGCGATAAAAAAAATCGCAACCAAGGTGGCATGTGCGCCATGCAAGCTGTATCAAGACACACAGCCACACAATGTGTTGCTTACGCCGTTCCCCCCACTTAGTTGAAACAAAAATGCTGCCTGAAACGCGATCTGCAATAGTTCGTAGGTAAACATATAAAAGTAAGCATCGAAGCAAAAATGTTTTGCTTCCCGCTTGACGGCGTGATTCCCTCGCACTGGCGGCCCGTGGGGCTCGTGTAAGAAGGTAGAAAAGTATTTTTCCCCTAAACGTTCAAAGTAGGAAGTACTGTAAGTAAGTCTGTAAAGTAGGAAGCAACACAAACTTTTCTCACAATTCCTAGAAAACTTAGTCGAGCTTCGGTCGTTCAAAATATAATACAAATTGAGAAAAATCTTACTTCTTTACGTTTTTCCGATAGCGTTCAAAGCATTTGCTGGTTTAAGCAGTGGCCGCCGGTGGGGTTCCGCTCGACGCCAGCTAAACAAGCCTCGATCGTCGATCCAGGCTACTACAATAAGCGTCAGTAGGTGTGCGTTCCCATCGGGTTGGTCGTCCTTTTTCTCCTCAGGCGCATGCTGATGCAAAGAAACGCGAACGCCAATAAAGCGCGTGAACAATGCGTCCATGTGGTTGTGCCTTTACGTGGTTTTTGGGAAGGGCTCTGCGAGGTGTGGGACGCGTATTCACACAAGTTTACAGTAGGACTGGGCATAGATTCAAAATTTTAGCCAGATTAATCGCCACCCTTTAATCGATTAATTAATCAATTTCGAATCGGATCAGTTTCGTTCATTCCCGTGCATGACAGTTAAGTTGGGCGTCTCTGCCCGTATATAGAGGGAGTCTACTACCATCGGTGGCTGAGTATGAACTGCCTTTATTCCAACGATATTCGTACGGCCAAGCCGGCTCGCGTCACGGGCGGCTCGGGTAACCCGATCTCCGGATGCCACGGCGGCGGGACGGCGGCACTACGTGATCGCCCGAGTGGCGCCATAGGGAGTTCCACAAAGCGGCGGAATGTTGCTCGTATTATACACAACATCCCTTCCTCCTCAGATTGAGTCACCGTAGTGGTCCGGGGGATGCCGTTCGCGCTGGGGTCTTGGCACCGCAGTGGAAACTGGCGCTGACTAGCTCTCCCGCTGGTCGGCATGTACCATGTCGCACGGGTCAGATTGCGCGCCAGCTCCATCTCGGCACTCGGGCGCTGGAGGTCGATTGGGTTCGGTCAATGTTGGGGAGTCCGGCTGTAGAACATATGGAGCCAGAACATGGCTTGTCACCGGTTCCCTGCTGGAATTGCGCGATGTCGAGTTCGCTGTCTGATTCTTCTGTGCACCGGGTTTAATGTGATCCAGGTGTCGACGAACCGTTCTATTCTCGCACTTCACCAGCCAAGAGCGGTGTCCCAGTCTCTTCATAACGGTTCCTTTAATCCAAGTAGGGTTTCCAACGAAGTTGCGGACGAAGACGGATTGTCCTTCTGTATACTTCTCTAGGTGATTTTCCTCTGCGGCATTCCGATGCCGGCTCTTCCGGCACGCGGGGCCGTAGGCGTATGAGCGCTGTAGAACGTTCGCGGCCGAACATGAGCGCCGCTGGTGTTTTTCCAGTTGTTGTACAGACGGTTGTATGCTGTTTTAGCAAGACCCTTGCCAGTCTGCACGAGAATGTTGTTGTTTCGTTTTGACTTTTTGCCAACGCCTGCTTCGTCTCGAGGACCATTCTTTCCGCCTGTCCGTTTGTGGCGGGATGATAAGGCGCACTTGTTATATGCGTTACACCATTTTTTTTTAGGAAGTCTTCCACCTTGGACGAAACAAAGGATGTTCAATTGTCCGTTACCATCTTTTCGGGGACTCCAAACGTTGCGAAGAGTTCCCGCAATTCCTCAATCAGTCTGATTGGCTGTATGTTGTGCATGCAGCGTACTTCTAGCCACTTGCTGTACGCGTCGACAAAGATCAGCAGCATCTTCCCCTCAACAAGGCCAGCCAAGTCCGCATGAATAATCTGCCAAGGCGTCGTCGCGCGCCCATTCGGGGATTGGTGCCTTGGGTGGTGCCTTCTGGTGTGGCCGACAAGTTTCGCAGCTTCCAATTGCCAGTCTTTCAATGTCGCTGTCAAGACCTGGCCACCAAAAGTAAGCTCGCGCGCATGCCTTCTTAGCTACTACGCCTCTATGATCTGCATGCGCAAAGTCAAGCACATCTTTCCTCGCCTTTCAAGGGAATGACCCGTTCTGGAACATCTCAGGAGGCAACCTTGTTGCACTGAAAGTTCTGCGCCGAGTCTGCAGTACAGTGAAAACTGTTTCTTTGACAGTTTATGCAGTTCTCCACTTGAAATAGCTGTGATCACTCAAGACAAGAGTGGATCCTCTCGGGTCATTTGAACGAGTTTACGTGGCGATAGTTCGAGACTTGGAGGTGACGCCAACAGAAGTACGTCCGCCGGGGGACAAGGCTCGTCGACTCGTGCCGGAAGCGGCAACCTGCTCAGTGCATCAGCGTTTTGATGGTGTCTTCCCGGTCTGTAGACTAAATGGTAGTCGTAAGTGGCAAGCCTGAGGCACCATCGTGTCATCCTAGGTGACAGGACTTGTGAACTTGCTTTTTTTCTCCCAAGATGCCAAGCAGAGGTTGGTGATCTGTTAAAACTGTCACATGTCTGCCTGCAATGTACTGGTGAAAATGACTGACACCGTAAATTACTGCCAAGCCTTCCTTGTCGAGCTGGGAGTAATTTTTTTAAGCGGCTCCCAGTGTTCGCGATGCGAAAGCTATAGGGGCCTCTCTGCCGAGTTCATCTTTATGGGCGAGCACGGCACCGACACCGTACGGTGACGCGTCGACAGGCAATAGAAGAGGCTTCGTCTCATCGTAATGAGCAAGTAGAGTGGAAGATTGAATCAAGCCCTTAAGTGCATCAAAAGCAGTCTGGTGCTTCCTTTCCCACTTCCAGGGCGTATTTTTCTCCAGGAGCTTGTACAGCTCGCTGGCAACTGTCGCGCAATTTTCCAAAAAGCGGTCGTAGAATGCGAGAAGCCCAAGAAAAGCTTGCAGCGATGTCTTATCGGTTGGCTCGGGCGCTTGAAGGATAGCTTGCACTCTCTCCTCGGTAGTGTGTGCTCCTTTAGCGTCAATTCTGTATCCCAAAAACTCAACTGACTCGATGCCAAATCGGACTTCTCTTGCTTGAGGCGTAGTCCCGCCTTGCTCAGCCTCGATAAAACCTGGTTCATGCGTTCCGCATGCTCGAGAGTGCCCTTCCCACTGCCAATGATGTCGTCAACGTAAACACTCACCCCCGGAATTCCGGCCAGTGTGGTCTCCATCATGCGTTGCAAGATGGCTGGTGCTACAGAAATTCCGAACAGGAGCCGTTTGACTTGGAACAGTCCCTTGGTGGTGTTGATGGTGAGCACAGCAGCAGTTTCGTCGTCGACCTTCATTTGCTGATATGCCTGGTACAGATCCAGAGTCGAGACGACAGTTCCACCGCGCAGATTGGCGAACACTTCAGTCGTTGTTGGCAAGCGGTACGATGCCTTCTTTGCGGCTGCGTTAACAGTACTCCTGTAATCGCCGCAAACACGAAATGTGCCATCGCCTTTGCGTACGAACACCACTGGTGTGGCCCACTCAGCATGTTCCGTCGGTTCCAGGATGCCCTGATGTTGCAAACGATCAAGCTCTTCTTCCATTGGTCCTTGCAGGGCCAAGGGCACAGAACGAACCTTGCAAAACTTGGGTGCTGCTCCGTCTTCCAGTTCAGGTGAACCAAAGGGCCATTGTAACCGTCGATGTCTTCTTTAAAGATATCCGGGTGGCGTGCGAGGACCTCCTGTATCTCCGGTATCATGACGGCTGCTGAAGTTGGCTGGATTTGGTTTATGCCACAGACACGAATCCGAAGCGCTTGAAACCAATCTCTGCCAAGAGGGTTGCATCGAGCCCCTTTCATGACGAGTAGTGGCAGCAAGAAGTCTTTGGTCTTGAAGCGAACGGACACTTGTGCTGAACCGAGAAGTTGCAGGCCTTCTCCAGTCCAGGTGCGGAACTGCAGGTTGTTCTCGTGGAGCTGAGGAGGGTTATGGGGCCACACCTTGCGGTACGTTTCCTCGCTGATCAGGGTACAGGAGGCACCGGAATCCAGTTCAAATTCTAGTGATTTGCCTTCAATCTTCAATGTCACAAGGAATTTTAGGACACGGTCCGTGCGGTGTCACCCTTTTGAGGTCATGGTAAAAATCTCCATGTTCCTCTCGCTGCCGGTCGACTGCTGTGGGAGTGAAGTCCACCTGTGTGCTGACTGCTTTTGTGGCTTGCATTTTTACCTTGCTTTCTCTTTGTGATGCAGGCTTTTTCGATGTGTCCACGCTTGTGATAGTAACGGCACTCCTCGTTGCGGAATCTGCAGGTCGAAGGACTGTGCTGGCCTTCACGGCGAAAACAAGGTCGAGTGGACGATCGCTCGGAGTTCTCAGCTTTTCCCTTCGATGTCTTGTGAACTAGGGTACGTCAGTCTTATGCTTGATACTCTGTTGCTGTTTTGAAGCGCTTTCGACTCTGGTTGCGAGCTCGAAAGCCTTCTCTAAAGTGAGATCCCTTTCCGCAAACAGGTGCTGCTGCAGGAATTCGTCATTTACACCACAAACAAATCTGTCACGTAGCATGACGTCTAGTGGCAGTTTGGTGGTATGTACGGGCGTCGACGTGGCTGCTTGACCCGACGAACCCGTTGTCGATACGGCAGTCGTGGTCGCTGTTTTCACTATTCCAGAATTGCAGGTCGCCTGCAAGTTTCTTTAGTGCCGCGACGTAGCTGCTAATCGGCTCGCCTTGCTGTTGATCTCGACGCTGGAATTGGTAGCGACTGTAAAGTTCAGACGGTCGAGGATCGAAGTGCGTTCTCAGGGTTGAGACCAGTTCTCCAAGACTGACATCTCCTGGTGTTCTTGGTGCCACTAGAGCACGAACAGTCTCGAACGTCTCCGCGCCACACTAGGTTAGTAAAAGGGCACGTTTCTTCACCGGATCGGTGATCGAGTTGGCCACGAAGTAGAAGCTCAGCCGCTCGCTCTAGGAAGACCAGCACTTGCCCGTGAAAACTTTGATTGTCCGCTCCGTCGTCACGACTTGTGGCCCGGTGTCCCACCGTAGAAGTCAGGCTTCGCAGGTTCGGACCCAGCTCCTCGTCGCCAATGTTTAGTTGGGCGTCTCGGCCTGTATATAAAGGGAGTCTACTACCATCGGTGGCTGAGTATGAACTGCCTTTATTCCCACGATATTCGTACGGCCAAGCCTGCTCGCGTCACGGGCGGCTCGGGTAACCCGATCTCCGGATGCCGCGGCGGTGGGACGGCGGCACTACGTGATCGCCCGAGTGGCGCCATAGGGAATTCCACAAAGCGGCGAAATGTTGCTCGTATTATACACAACAGACAGTTTTATAAAAATCAAGATTACATTTTTTCCATTGCGCATGCTGAATATGTGATAAAAGGTGCAACGTACAATTTCGGATTTTAAATCAACCCTTATGTGTAGTTCAGACCAGGTGAAAAGACACCCACTACAGCCGCAGAGGCAAAAGGGCTTGTTGATATACTCCTTCCATAACGAACTCAATTCGACTCTTCACAATAGTCTCTGCGGCAATGAACAGACGCTCGCACAGAATTGAAGTGACTCGGACACGTATAACCTTCTCTACTTGTTTGGAGGTACAAATATCGCCTCTACAGTTTACTTTATGTCAAAATTTCACCGAAAATTTGTCTTTAAGCAGGTGCACTCGTCCACGTCTGCGTGGTGAAAGCGATACATAATAATACTAATACCTTTATTTTTTTTTCCAACAAAACAATGTTGAAAAGGTGACACGGGAAAAAAAAGGTGTAAAGACAGCTCGACGAGCCCCGAGCCACCTAAACCAGCAGTCACGATGCAGGCACCAAATAAATTATACAAAAGTAAAACACGGCATGTGTACTACATGTTTGAGAAACATTACAAACAAAGAACTAACACTATACAAGATAAGTAGCATATTGATACAATTTACACAATAGTGAAAACATACACAGAAAGTTAGAGCATCACAGAAATAAACGCGAAAGAAAAACATCGATTTAAGAAATTTTAGCGAATATTGGGGGACAATTTGGCTCGAAATAAACATTTGAAATAAACATTTCCCGTAAGATGCTCAGCGATATATTGCTAGGTTCAACTCCCTGCCTACTAAGTTGGATAAGGGTAGTCGGCAAAATATGTTCTAACTTTGGTGACCGTAATTTGTTCTAAAAAAGGGTACTTCCCAAGGTTCTTTAATTCGTATTGGGTATCTATATATTTTATCTGCTTGCTTCGCTAAGTTTTTAAGGTGATATTGGAATATATTTGTTTCTATTTTATACCTTGCACACAAACGATATTTATACAAATCAAAAAGCTTTCATCACACCAATTCGACTAAAACGATGATCAGTTGGATGTTCTAGTGGCACATTAGAGATACCTCTTAATATTTTTTTTTTGTAATAAGAGGAGGCTGGTATGGGTAGTAGGGCCCTATATGAGTTGACCATAGTTTAAACGTGAAAAAAAAATAATGAATTATATAATGTTAACTTTCTTTTAAGTGGTAAAATGTGTTTTTGACGATGTAGAATACCGACGATGCTAGATAATTTCGATATGATATAATTAATATGCTTGTCCCATGACAAGGTTTCTTGAAAAATAACGCCCAAAGTTTTAAACGCGGGAAGAATTTCTATTTGAGAAGAATTTATAAAAATATCCTTGGTAATATTAATATGTTTATTCTTCGGTCGGAATATAACTGCCTTTGTCTTAGCGGCGTTTATTTTTAATGCATTATGTCTACTCCATCTATCAAGCTTTTCTAGTGTATCTTTCGCGTTATCAATAAGCTCCGACTCGTCATCACCATCAAACAATAATCTTGCATCATCTGCTTAAATAAAAAAATGAGTTGAGTGACTAATATTTACGATATCATTTATATCTACATTAAATAAGAAAGGCCCGAGAATGCTTCCCTGGGGAACCCCCGATTCAATCGGTTTTGTTTCAGATGAGTGGACGTTTAAATAAACATACTGCCTGCGGGAAGATAATTATGAACGTAGAAGTTTCGATACATGACCACAAAATTCGTACATATCTAATTTCTATAGTAGCAAGTTATTATCTAGATAGTCGAACGCATCAGTAAAGTCCACGAATAAACTCGGAGTGAGTTGCCCTTTTTGAAAACTTTCTAAGTATATGTTCTTTTTGCTCAAGGAGAGCCAGTTCTGTGGATCGACGTTTGCGAAAGCCAAACTACGACGAGCTAATCAAGTCATGATTATCAGCGAATAACATTATTCGAAGTAGTATAACCTTTTCTAAACCCTAGAGAAAATAGAAAGAATTGAAACAGGTCGATAATTGTCCAGTTCGTTTTTATTTCCTTTTTTATATAAACCTGTTACCTTCGCTAGCTGCTTTTGACAAGGAAACACGCCGTTTATGAAAGAGATAGAATATCTGTGCTAAGTGAAGGGAAATAAGATCAATTACATACTTAACTGGTTTGATCTACAATCCATCGGAGTCGCAGCTTTTGCTATTTTTTAGTACATTAAAGACAGATATTACCTCTGAAGCCGTAACAGGCATAAGAAACATGGATATTATTTCGAGCATTGATATATTTGCAAGCATCTGACTCGGGACGTTCTTTAACTAGACTTACAAAATAGTCATTAAACGCATTTGACAATGCTTGTCCTAACAGGTCTTGACCATTGTGGCTAATCTTTAAAGCTTGTTTCGTGGCGCACGACCAACCTAAGACAGAGTTTAGTTTTTCCCACACAACGTCGACTCCGTTATTACACCAAAGAAAAAAGTTACAAAAATAATTTTTTTTAGCAATTTGAAGTTTCTTGTTTCACTGGTTTTGTTAACGTTTAAATACTGTCAGTTATTTGGTTGATTTTTTTTTATAATTTTTGATATAACCCATTTTCAGAAAAAAGTTTTGTGAGCAATTCTTTTTTAATCCGTGGTTTACGACTTTTTCTACGAGTGCTTAATTTTGTATACAGAAAGCAGCTTTCATATAGTTTCTTTTAATTTGTTCAAGAACAAATCACATGCTTTATCTGCGTTCGTTTCATAAAGGACATCGTCCCAATCCAGATAAGATAGTCTTTGTCTGAATTCGTTCATGTTATCAGGCGTTATATTCTGAAACTGTATAGCTAACTGATCATTATATTTTATGTTTATAGGTTGCTTGTTCTTTATACACAAAAATATACCCAAGTGATCGCTCATATCAGCTATCAGTACGCCAGATTTGATATGATGTATCGTAGCTTGTAATAAATAAATCCAATAATGTCGATGATTCAGTTGTAATTTTTTTAGTAGTATTTATTTTCACATTTGTTCGATTTGATTAACGCATCAAATTGTACTTTACATGTCGTATCAAGTTGCATGTAAATATTAAAATCGCCTTTCAAGATTACGTTGTATTTATTTTCATTCGCGAACTCGGGAAAAGACTCGGGAGAAGTAAGCAAAAACTCGGGACTCGGGAAAAGTAAGCAAAAAAGATTGCGGTTAAAGCATTAACCGCCTAAACGGTAGGTTAATCGATCAAGTGCCCAGTTCTAGTTTACAACGCTGGAGACTTGGATGGCTGCGGTTCATCGCAAGGTGGAACAGGGTATAGTTATAACCGGGCACCGATAAGAGGGACTAGCTTGATTCGCAAAGCGATGAACAGTCTTTTCCACACGCACTCCGATCGTCGGCGGCGTATGAAACCATCTCGGAAAGAAAAAATCGTAAGGGTGCAGGCGAGCTGGTGAATATTAACCATGTTGATTTAACCTGAGACTGGGGTAGAGAAGAAGCATCAAAACGTAGAAGGGACAAGAAATAAGAACGTTCTTGCATTGTGTGGTGAAGACTGTGGCGTTTGAACTGTATAGACTTCGTCCTTTTTTGTTGTGTTGGTGGAGATGACCTTGAGATTGAGCCTATATAAGGAGGTGGACTAAATAAACCAGTTAGCTGAGTTTGAGACGTCGTCCTGTCTATTTTCTGTCCCTTCTACGTTTTGATGCTTCTTCTCTACCCCAGTCTCAGGTTAAATCAACATGGTTTACATCTCGGAAACACGCTTCTGATTGCAGCAATCTGCCTGACCGAGGTATCAGTTTCTTCTTGTCCTACTCACCTTTATCAGTACTTCAAATGAAACCCAGCTGTGTGTCAAAGTACCTTATTTTTGAGCGGGAAACGTGGTGACAATCGCGGAGCACCGTTCTTATTTCAGAACTTTGGTGGGTCAAAATCAACGTGATGTCTAAACGGCAAGTAGTCTTTTTTTCAGGGTGTCGAACCGAACCTGAACCCGAACCGAAAACCGGATCAAAACCGTTATTTTTGACCGAACCGGAACAAAACCGAAACCGAAATCGCACGCTTCATATTGAACCCGGACCGGAACGAAACCATAATCTGATGTGGCGGTTGCCAGTTCAACGAAAACGGTTCAGGGCCAATTGTGTCAATAATTGGTCTAAATGGGAAAAGTTGCGGGCGTATATTTTTCTCATGTTGCCGGGACTAATCCTAACATACTGTGAGATATTTTTACATTTCGTTTTTATTGCATAGGCAATAAAAAATACGTCATCGTCTGGACAGATTCAATTTCCCCTTGTTTCTGGATTGATCCTGGCGGCGCGGTAGCGGCGGCGGCCATTTCAAAGCACCGCTTAGCCGCTTGGCTATGAAATGTCCATGTGTCGGAGCGGATTGCGCCGCTGTAGGCACGGAGGCCTACCCGTCCGCGAATGTTTGACCTCAAGAAGGACCATAGTTACAATAGATGAGCGATTTAGCCAAAAGAGCACCGAGAGCGCACCAAGTGACCTTCCGCTTGAGTGCGGTGACACCATAAAGCAAGGAGGGACAAGTACCGCGCTGCATCGGCAGTATAATTTGTAGGGTCGCCTGCGGTCCATTTCAATGAAAAACAATATTTTCTTCAACGTGCTCGGAGCGTTACCTTACAAAAAAAAGGGTTGTCAGAGGCAACGTTACTCGGCGATGATTCGCCACCGCGCCGCGCCCTGGAAGGAAGCTAGGGGGAGGAGGAGAGAGGGGGGGGGGGGAAGGAGAGAGAAAAAAATGTGTCCGTTTTTTTTTGTAGGTTTGTCAGACTAGCAAGGCCAGCATGTCGCCTGTTCAACCCTTTTCTCATTTTTGTTTGAAGTCCTCTTTCATCGTCTTCAACTGAGCATTCGAGAAACGTCGTTCACTGTGGTGGCATTACCGGAACTTAGTTCGGTGGCTGACAGGTACAAATGAATGACCCGGTCTGTGGGACTCGGACCGGGGCATTCATTTGCACCCGGTCTGAGTTCCTCAGACCGGGTGATTTGCATAGAGCGTTGTTTGCGATAAAAAGTCAAAGTGACTAGACAAAGCATCGCCACGAGATCTTTAGAGCAGTGTTTTTCCGCTGGAACCCGAAGCGCTGTCAAGATGTAGTCACATTTCATTACACGTGCGTGTTCACGTGCCCGGTCATTGACACATCGGCCGGTCTGGCGGATGTGCGTTTCCATAGGAGCTAAGCCTTTTTCTTTCTTTACTTTTTCCTCAGGTAAGTTCGTTCTTTGCAAATTTTACAAAAACAAATGCACCATCTGTGGGCAACGCTGCACAAAGTCGTAGCGCGATAGGTTAAGAAACCGAATTTTCCGGTCGATTTAAAGAGCCTGCCGTCTCCTTGTTTCACCCGGTAGATACCTTTTTACTGTTTACAAATTCACAGCCAAGCACGTGCGTGTTCGTCGCTTTGGAAAGCGAGCAAAGCACGCGCTATACGCCCGAACACTAAAGATGGCACCGGCCAGATGCTCTTTTTGGAAAGGTCTATGGACCCATCCCGAAAATACGCCCTCTTCTGGCAGATTTTGAAATGCTGCACAGCTGCGTGTGCAAAAGGTACCATAAAAATGGAAAGCCGATCGCTTATATGTAGTTCACTTAAGAACAGCAATATACAAGTAATAAATAGCCTTGCCATTAATGGTGTCTTTTGCGCACATCACTGTGCAGAGTTTTTTTTTTTTTTTTATATCTGCCTGAAGAGGGAGTAGTATTGGGATGGGTGTATTATAAGTATCTCGTGCTCAGAAAAGGCTGCAAGAATTGCTCGGTCAATATCCAAAGGTCGAGTTAGGAACCGGTTCGAACCGGTTCGCGCTAATTAAAACCGGTAACCGGAGTGATATTGTGTGCGCTACCCTAAACCGGAACCGAACCGGAACAAAATACAATGCTACTGAACCCGAACCCGAACCAAACCGAAATAATGAGCGGTTCGACACCCTGCTTTTTTTCGCTCATTGCCTTATCTATAAAATAGTTTTACTAGATTTTAGTTGGTGGTAAGGGATCCGTTTCCGTTCGTGGGGGCTGCTTAATGGGCCGTAAAGATGACATATATTTACCCTAAACAAAAATTATTTCACGCGTCGCACGCCCTATTTCGTGCAGCTTTACGTAAAGGTCAAATCTTAAGGAATTAGTTGATCCAACCCGGAAGTTGGGACACACGTCTTGACGTGGTGGTGGTTAAGGGAGTAAGTTTTTGAATTAGATAAACACAAAACATCCGATTTGGGGACTCCAGTGCGCTTGCGTGTTGAGCCGGGTAAGTGCGCGTCGGAGTACGACGACGAGAATGACCCTAAAATTGCGTTATATATATATGTATATATTTATTTATTTATTTATTTTGCTTGGAAACCCGCTTTTTTTGGCTTAGGGGTGGTACTGGAAACGTCACGAAGAGGATGTTACGGGCGGGTCGTCAACCCGGGGGCTACGTGACGTTGCGTCCTGCTTAATCTCTGGGACCTAGTCATAGTACCACGAGGTGGGACGTGGGAACTTGATGTCACGCTCCACGTTATTGAGCCCTCCCGAGACGAGTGTTTGACTGAACGGATTCCACGGTAACGGTTTCGCGGACGCCTAAGCAATTTTTATTATAACTTGTGATTGCGGGACATGACACAACGTCTTCAAATGGAAACTCCTAAGCCGGTTTTTTTTTTCTTTTCATTCTGTCAAGAGTAATTAAAAGAAGGAAACTCGCGTCTTGGGTTATTTTAGCTCATCACTAAGTTGGTAGCAATGGCAGCCTGTAGAACAAGAGCGAAATGGGTTTCATTAGTTTATTCCTTACATTCACCTTTTATAAATTTTTGTTTTCGCTGCACACCATGTTGGGAAAATTGACGCTTTACCTCAGCACGGTTTAGCTGTGCCGTGAAACTTATATTGAAAATCGAAAACGAGGATAACGCAAGTTTTTCTTTTTCTTTAATTTGTAACCACCGTGTCCTGGATTGACAATATTGTCACGGATGGACAAGGGCTCGACAAATGTAAACTGAAAATAAAGATTTAAAGATTTAATCGGCGAACTTGTGCCAGAAAACAAAATAAAGAACGAGCGTCGAGACAGCAGAAATGCGGGCGACAATTTGGCGGCGTAACAGCAAGCGAGAGCGAGATTGACTCGACATCGTCCCACGCAGCTCCTCGTCTAGTGTGCGACATCATCTCAAAAATTTGGTCTAGGAGGTTCAACAAGCAAGAGCAAGATTACCTCGACAAGGGCCCGCGAAGCTCTATATCTAATATGTGTCGTAATCTAGAAAATCAGGCCCAATGGTTCGAGCGTCGAGAGTTCGGGGTGAGAATAAACAGGTACTGTCGAGAACAAGAAAGTAGGACGAAACGATAGATGTAACGTCCCGAGTAAGTATAAACATGAATCTTCTAGAAGTCCGTGACCGAGCGTTGCTTGCTCGGCCGTGCGGACGGCAATAACCATTTAATTATTTATTCTGCTTAATGTGCTTACAAACAGCTCGAGGCCTTATTAGTGCTCACATATTACAAACAAAAAACGAAAAGATACAGAGAAACAAACAAGCAAACGTTATTTAGAAAATATAAAAGGAAATAAATAAAACTACGGAAACAACGAAGAACAACATACCACAGATGTTTGTCAAGCGGCCAACAATGCTCTTCTAAAATTTAAAAGGGGTGAAAACAATTCTAAATCACTCCTATTGTGATTATAAAGGAGCTGAAGGCGTGTCATCGGGGACTGCACACCATTTTTTTGTGGTTAGAAAAGAAATAAAATCTGATACGGTTTTGAGGAACACTGAAAGAAATCTCACTTAAAGGTAAAGGTGCATCAATTGTAGCGTTCACTATCTTACACAAAAAAGTCATGTCTCGCGCTAATCTTCTTTTGTACAAGGTTACCAGGGCACGCAGATTAAGTATTCATAATCAAAATAAATCCACATCCCAACCCATCTATCGTAAACAATACGCACAAGACGACGCTGCACTTTTTCTAAAATACATGATTGAGTCGATCCAATGGTGTTCTATACGACTGAGCAGAGCTCAAGTTTAGACGAAACAAGGGCACGAAATAGTACATGAATCATGCTAGCGTAAGTACAAAAATTCCGCGTCATTGGAGAAATAAAGCCTAGCACCTGATTATAATCATTCACAACTTTCAAAACATGTTCAGTAAACGAAAGGCGGGAATCAAACAGCCCTCCCAAATCACGAATAGTATCTGACCTCGCGATAGCTGAACCTAATATAATATACGAGTACTCAATGCAGCTTGTTTACGGGTAAAGAAAACAACCTTGGTCTTACTGGAATTAAAAAGGAACTGCAATCAAATTTAAGCGTCTACCTTTTTTGCGGTTTGCACGTCTCTTGGGGTTCGGGCAAGCCCGCGGGCAGAGAGGGAGTAACTAAATATCAGTGCGTCATATTTTAACCAGACGACGCGGAAACCTCGTCCATTTACGGGGGCGACCCGCGGTGCCGAAAGCGCGCCAAATGTGACGTCTTTGGCCCTGAGCTTACTACTGGTCAGAGCCGCTAAAAGCCTCTTCTTACTCGAAATACAAAATATAAGTGGCGCGAGCCGTTTCAATTATGTATAAAAGTACTCTTTGTTCAGTATTTTAGATCAGAAAAGAAACAAATGCAGTTTCTAAAGTGCGTAAACAAGAAATTACCTGTCGACATACCCGCCACCAAGCGGTGGAAAAGGCGGCGCATACTAGGAAGGTGTAGTGGGATTAGGTACCAACGAGCGGCGAGCGTAGAAAGGTCCCGGATGTACGCGGCGGCGCTGCAGTCGAGGATCCGACCGGTTCCGAGTGTTCCGAAGGCCTTCGGCGAGCAGCTTTGGTTTGCGGTTTGGCCCTTTGGCGGTATGGCAGCGCGAAGTGGCTCCCGTTCTGAACTGATTTTTCCCCCGTGTTTGCTGTCGTTTGTGGCCAATGAAGTGTCATGCCGAATTAGTGTTTAATCGCGCGGCCAATGCAATGGGAGCTGCCCTGGCTGCCCGCTTCATAGAGCCTATCCAGAACATGCTTTAGTGGCACCCTCTTGAGCCGTCGACATGAAGTGCGGCAGCCGTGAGCGCTCGCTGAGCTCACTACCACTCCTCTGGTTCACGGCCACTCAAGCGACCAAGGACGTGATGAAGGAGGTTATATTTTGCTTGTTTTTGTAAGTTTAGTTTGCCTATAACTTTTAAGATAAAGCAAAATTCGAGAAAAGAAAAGTTTCATTAAGTTACTAAGTTCAGTGCACTCAGGTTCGGTGCAAATTAATAACCAATAAAAAAGTCCTTGCAGGGCCCCTTTAAGTACTAAATTATTTTTCAAGCACCAATTTAGAACTGCCTCAACATCATCTGAACAGTCGGTAGTTGAATAAATTTCGCGCTGAATCTTAACATCATCTGCAAACTGCAGCGCCTTTGAATGCTGCACACCGTCTACCAAACCATTGACAAAAATGTTGAATAACAACGGCCCCAGATTGGACCCTTGGGACACTCCAGTATTTAAAACGTATGAGGCAGAAAAACACCCTTCATACTGCACTCTGTTAGGTCTTCCGCTAAGATAACTAGACAACCAACTGCAAAACGAGCTAGTCATGCCCAACGCTGAAAATTTGGCAAGTAACAACTTATGATCTACGAGATCAAGAGCTTTAGAGCAATCGAAATAAATAGCATCAACTTGTCCACGGGACGTGACCTTAAGTAGGGTGAGTTCAAAAAATGATACAAGGTTTGTTTCCACTGAACGCCCTTGACAAAAACCATGTTGGTTGAAGCAAAGAGGCGATTTAAAATGAAAATAAATATGCTTCTACATTGCCTTTTCAAATACCCTAAAAAAAGAACAAAGAAGAGAAATTGGTCTTCAGTTATTAGCGCAGTCAGTGCGACAAAATTTATGTTTTTGTACAACTACTGCATTTTTCCATCCTCGAGGAAATACATTGGCCTCTAAGGACATGTTAAAAAAATTTAGGAACACAGGGGAAAAAATATCCCTGCGTCTCTTTACAATGAAAGAAGGAATTCCGTCCTCACCGCATGACTTTTTCGGAGCGAGTTGATTTCTTGCGGAAAGCACATCTTCAAGCGTAAGATTCGGAACTGCCAAGCTGCGGGTAGATTCAAGAGGGGCATAGGTCATAACAGTGCACAGAGTAATCAAGTTACCGACGGAAAAGAAAAACGTAGCAAAAAGGTCAGACAACGGACGGCTAAGATATATATCCAGAGTCGTCTTGCAATGAAACAGTTTTCGATGGACTAGCCGTCCTGATATACCTCGCATAATTCCATAGTGTATTAGGATCGCGTTTTAAATTGCTTTCAACTACATTTTGCCAGTTCCCCTGATCACGCCGTATCAAGTTTTTGGCCGCTAAACGATACTCTTTAAACAGACCCTGCCATTTAATTAAGCCGGTGTTCTTGTACTTTTTATGATACCTCCCTTTTTTATGCAACGCATCACGTAGCTCTCTGGTGCAAATACTTGCGCCATGCCGATTCAAGTCAAATTAAAATATAAATTTAGCCTCTTTCAGTGATGCCTAACAAAATTGACCCCCTTTTTGCCGATGTACCAGCTTGTATCGCGCTCATTTCCCATGTAAAATTAAAATGACATTTTGAGGTCAAGAATGGCACCGACTTGAAAGTGTTGTGCTCACCTGTAGTGACGCAGTTCCACAAACATAGATTTGGAAGGGCAGCAAAATATAGGAATCATGCCTGGTTGTAATTCAAGTGTGCGTGGCTCATGGATTGAAAGCGAACACTTCATGGTCCTTGAGTTCGGATTGACCTTAAGGACACGTACGTTTAGGCTCGTGCACATTCCCTGCAATAACTGCGCTGGGCACAATAGGTGTCCAGCGCAGTCATTACCTGCGCTGGGCACCTGTTGTGCCCAGCGCAAGCAATGACAGGTAATGTCTGGGGCACAACAGGTGCCCTCTGCATTAGCCACCCAAGGGCTCGAGACTCGTCAAACACAAAGTTTAAGACTGAAGTTCGCGGAGAGCGTCGATTGAACTTTGGCTACTAAATTGCGTGGTCATCGTCGCGAGTGTCCAATCGGCGTCCTCCGTAAACTTTCGCCCCAAATTTGTGATTGACGCTTTTAGAACCGGCACCAAGTCACGCGGTCTTATTGTTCTATAATTTATTTCGCATTTGCAAGCGCATGAGAAGGAAAACGTCATGATGTTATTCTCTAATAGTGGAAGAACAAAATCGACCATTTTTTTTGCATTTTTAGCGGAAGCAAGAAGGCAGTAGTATGGCATCTCAGTGGTTGGCTGCTGGTTGTCGATACCTTAGCTCCGAAATGCACGGAAGTCTATAGTTGTGGGAAAACGAAAGCGATTCAACAGTCTTTCGGGTTTCTGAAATTAATGTAAAGGTTGGGTATCATTAGAAAGATCGATCTCGAGGTTTTTTGTATGGCATGCAGTGCATTTCTGACTTAATGGAAAGTGTTCATTTAGAAAGCGATGTTTCTACGACCCATATGAGCCCGAACGTTTGTACGATCAATTTCTTATACCTTCGCTTATTGTTTATGTGCGTGATTATTCAGGGTTTCTAGGCTGCACATGGGCACGGACAGAGAGTGCTCGTAGACGAATACGCATGTTAGTATTCTTTTCGTTTGCTGCGGATAATGTTGGTTGCTACACTCAGGGTTTTAAACTGCAGAGATCGGGCACGGGCGAAAAAACCTTTTATTGATCGACTGTACAAGTGCCTTCTCTTTGAGCAACCTCGAACTATATATATATATGGGCAATTCCCTGATAGTTCGTTTACATGCTCTGTTGATTTTATTTTACATATACTTTATGAACCAGAAGAAAACACACACACAAAAAAAATACTTTTGCTATACGTGTTTCGGAAACCTGCTATTTGTTAAAAGCTATATGTACGCATTGATCTGCAATTGATATAAAATAAAAGTTAACGCATGGCTAATTCTTCTTACAAAAAAGGTGGCATTAGTTTTGCTTTTCCGAGTTTTCACTTTTTGAAAGTTTTGTTTCATTTTATCGCCTAAATAGTTCAGCAGTTAAAGGCAGGGAAGCATGGCCATTAAACTATCCGGAAGTCGCACAAAGTTCAGAACACGTGAACATTGTTCAAGCCTGTTTTTAAAGAGCTACGGTATTTCTCACAAACTGTAAAATGAGTTTTGTTTAAAATATATCTGCGATCATTATACATTTTTGTGAAATGGAACCCAGGGAAGGTTAATTTGTTAAAAAAATGAGGAGGAACTATTCTTTTAGTGCACAAAATTTGTTTGGCTTTTGGCTAGCTTTTTGCGCGTGTGTTTTCGCCTTCGTTTTTAGTTGTGTCTGCCTCTATACTAAAAATAAGAATTTCACATTTAGAGGGTTAGTTAAATGAAGAAGTGTATAGTTTGTTAGAGGTTTTGAGTGAACTGCTTCCCTGATGAGCTCATCTTTTGGTAGTATATCGGAGATCCCAGCCATAATAATAATGTAGTCCGCTTATCGGCACTCAAAAATTTAGTCCACAAACTCGTATATCTGATAAGTTGACCGTAAACGTTTCGGTTTTACCCGAAAAGTACTCATAAACATTCGTCGGTGTCAAAACGACAACCAGCTAAACCCGAAAAAATTGACTTGTGGAAATTGGTTTCAGTCGAAGGTAATCGTTTTATTAATATCTTTTTTTTTTTTATTGATGAAGGAAAAAATAAAACACAAAGATGTTGACACCGCAAATTTTTCTAGTTGGCTACTCCGCGGAAGAAAAAAAAGACATCCATGAAAAACACAATTTAAAAAAATCATTAGATGTTCATATCTTGTCAATAACTGCAGACCTAAGATGGACAAACCACATTGACAATGTTATCGGTAAAGCTAATAAAAGGTTAGGATTTATCCGGCGCACCCTCAAACTTGCCTCACAAGAGACTAAGCTGATTGCATACAAAATGTTAGTTCGCCCCATGCTAGAATATGCATGCGAAGTCTGGGACCCGTATGTTAAAAAATTGCAGTTAAAACTGGAAAGTGTACAGCGACGCGCATTGCGTTTTATTTACTCCCGTTACCGAAGACAGGATTCGGTTTCCCCCAAAAAAGCTTAAAGCTTTTTCACAGGCATGAACCATCTGTGAAAATATGCGTACGCGAAGAGAGATGCTCCTCAATGCAGGCTAGGGTCAGTTGTTTTAGGACATGGGATGGTGGGTTAGATTTTTTTCTAATTCCTTCAATATTCAAAACTATCGGTATCCTAGAATTGAGCCATGGCGGGGACAAGCTGCTTTCCAGAGGATAAAAGTTCTTTGGAATATATTCATTGAGTAAGTTAATAACCTGGGAATATCCTGCGGATGGTCGTGTGCTTCCAATTTTAGAAAGGTGGTTTGCCTTGTGCCTTGTTAATCGTCGCAGATGGACGCGAATGGTCTCTTGAGTTCTTATTACCGCTGGAGATAAAGCCCTAGCTTCTGCCAAGGTACCAACATTCGAGGTTTTGCTGGGCAATCCAAGACAAACTCGCAAAGCTTGTGCTTGCACGTGCTCAAGGTCGACCATATTCGAACGTGAGATCCCATGTAGTTCAGGCATGCTATAGCGCAATAGGCCAACGAAGAGGGCATTATAGAAAAAAAAATTGGGTTGTGGGGATTTTTATACAGCGTGTAGTTGGTCAGCCATTTAAAGTTGCGACGAGTCACTCGCTGTAGATGAGGAATTTAGTCAGTGCAGTACAACCGCTAGCCTGGGGTCTTTAACGTGCAGCACGCAGTAGTGATACACGACCGCACGCCGGTACGATGCTCATCCAGATCGAAACGGGCAGGGGTGGAGGTTGAACCCAGGATCCCTGGGTTTTGCAGCGCGAGCTTTCGCTCCACGTGCTCCGAGCTGGTGTGCGCTAGCCCACTCGGCCACCGAACCCCCCCCCCCCCCCCCTTCCCCCCGCCGGGCATTATAGAGATCTGGCAACGATGATACTGAAGTGCCCCATCTAGTGCTACACATACATTTTACGACATTTACGAAGACTGGTGACTTTTTCTTCAGCCGTTTGATGTGCGGCGTCTGCGTTAAAGATCTGTCGAGTGTCATTCCCAAGGAAATATGCTGTTTCACATAAGGAATAGTAACCCCTTGTGCACATATAGGATATTTCTCGACTTTTTTCTTTGTAAACGCCAATATTGCTGATCTCTCTCGGGAAATAGTGAGGCCTCGTTTTGCTAGCTATCTCATGATTAACCCGGTAGCCTTGTTGAGTCTGGTGGAAAAGTAGCGCTGTGAAACTGACGAGGCCCATATACAAATGTCATCAGCATAAAGCGAGATTTTCACAGTTTTTGGAAGCAATCTCGAAAGGTCTATGAGTGTGATGTTAAACGGTGTAAAGCTTAGGGCTCCTCCTTGGGGCACTCCTCTAGTGATTGTGACTGGTTCGGTATTACCTCCAGATGTAGAAATGTAGATGCATCTGCCTCGTAAGTAGTTTTCGATCTAACTCGAGTGGCACCCACCAATTCCAATCTCTGAGAGATCGGAGTTGCCGGGCATGGGTAAGTCTATTAAAATCCTATTTTCTTAAGCGTTATCAGGCTTGTACCCTAACTTATAATCAAGCATGCTGCCAGTCTTAAATCAGTGGAATCACTAGCTATAAAGAAAAGTATGACAATAGTTAGGTCAGTCAGTCGGTCAACGAGAATGGTCAAAATGTATTTGATCTATTCTGGTCACAGCTGGATGAGTGTGTTCTAAATTGTACTGGTTGTCGTTATCAGTTGAACGTTTCCAAGGAGCGACAACAAGTTTTCTTCGTGGCAGAAACATTTAGTTTTTCAACAATTCATTTATTTTTTGTTGTCCCACAGAGCAGAAGAGTTGCAGGATACAAAAATACGAATATCTCCGCCTGAATGCCGTTCATAAGCGGGTAAACCGAGTTGGTCTTTAGGTCATGTGACATGAATTGATGTCACGTGACCTGATCGTCACTTAATATATACTTATATAAACTTCGCAGCTAAATTTGGCGGGGAAATTCATCACGTGTCCTACACCTTTGCACGGGGCCGGGCCTGGGCCGGTTAGCACGTAATGTTTCGGGGCCCGAACCGAGCCCGCGCCGGGTAACATGGATTGTTTCTGGGCCCGGGCCGGGCTCCGGCAATTGTGTAGCGCACTTTCTAAAACGTTAAGAAAATTCTAACGCAATGATCCTTTAGATTTGGAAGAAACGAAAAAGCCGATGTGAAAACTCGCTACGGCGCCACTAAAAGATTTCAGAAGTAAAGAAAGCTGTCGAGCTCCAGAAAGCTAAAGCAAGCTGCAGCTCGAAGATGTTCAAAGGTAGCAACATCATTGTGCCCACTGTTTCGACAGCTTCAAATGCTTCCTAAAAGTGAGCGGAAATCGGTCTACGGCATTGTTAAGAAGAGGCTGGCAAGTCGGGCACTGAAGCTGCCGTCGATGAACGAAGACACAGATGCTCGAGATGAGGGATCGGCTCCAGCCAAGCGCAGGCATGTCGACGAGTTTCAATAAAGGTGCGGTGTATAAGTAGTGCCAGAACGAAGTGACGATGTAGAAAAACACTTCTGAGCCGAGTACAACTGTGAGGTGGAATTAATGACTCGATGTCATGGTGCCAGCCTCACCAATGCATGTTCACGCAACTTGGGATATTTGGGAAAAAAGTGTTATGCATCCTAGCCAGAAGCGCCAGTAGTAAAAGAAATTTCAGAGCAGCAGGATATGTCACGAATAATAATAAATAAAATATACACCAACCAAATCCTAAAGGCGGAACCCTACGTTTCGAGACCGGCTCGGCCTCTTCTTCAGGGGTTGACTGCGGCTATGGCCGTTGAGGAGCAGTATTCTGTTTTCTTCTTCTTCTACGGCAGTGTCTACCGTTTCGCATCGATGAGGTGGCGAAGTCCGTTCACGTAGACGGTCGGCAGTGTGCCGAGGGATCTGTTTATGTTTTCTGGCGTCGTTTGTATGTGCCAGGATTCAATAAAAAGTCTATGTCTGCGTTTTGCAAGCGCAGCTTGCAAAACGGTATGTGAACGCTACACGAAGCATCTCTATATTTAAGACCCACCTTGACTTCACAATGGCGTGTCGGGATTCTCACATGGTTCCGCAGAGCCTTCGTCTTAAACGTTTGGTCCATACACCAGAGGGACAAAAGATCATCGAGCAAGCTGAACACCGTTTAGTTAAAGCTAGGATTCACGAATGCCATACCACCTTAAAGAAAAAGAAATCGGACCTATCTTTTACTCGCCGACAACTAGAAGACCGTATTCCATCTCTGCTCCCTTATTTACAGTCCTTCGCCGACAGCGTTGCTTCCGCTTCTGCGGAAAAGCAACGAGTGTCTCAGAGCAAGAAATTCTTGAGGCTAAAAGAAAAAGAACAAGCAAAACACAGCACCGATTCCGCCAGGTTTGTCACAAACCTATCGTCTCGACAACTCTCTCATTGTGAAATCGCTGCCTTAGCTAAAGGTCACAGCTTCAATATGACAACAACGAGGCCACCACTACCGAAAATGGTTGCAACCCTTGAAGACGGAATCGCTCACTTGAATCCAAGCACCCGTGAACGGGTCCGACAAAAGGTGATTGGCATCCTGTCAAAAATACCTCAACATCACCGGTACAACTTACTCAGAGAAGAGTCAAGTGCGCTCCGGGCGCTTCGGGACGATGACGAGATCGTTATTCTTCCAACAGACAAAGGTAATTCAACCGTCGTCCTTGACCGAGTAGTCTACGAACAGAAGGTTCTGGATCTTCTTGATACCTCCGCTTACGAAAGACTGAAAAAGAACCCTACACCACAAGTACAGGACAGGATGAATAAGATGCTAACGGATATTTTCAAAAACCATCCAGACTCGAGAAGCCTTCACCTGCGACTTCTTTGTAGGAATGGATATGCACCGGGTTTCTACGGCCTTCCAAAGATACATAAACCTGGCATTCCTCTCCGCCCCATCGTGGACTTCACAACATCACCACTTCGAGGTCTGTCAAACTACCTTCACCAGACTCTTTCGCCTCTCGTGGGCAAAACGACGACCTATATACGAAATTCCAACGACTTCGTGGAACAGATTTCGACGTTGCAGGTGACCACTGAAGAAAGCCTCGTATCCTTCGACGTCATCTCGCTATTCACAAGCGTCCCGGTTCCCCTGGCTGTCGCCACGGCCAAGAACGCCCTCGAGAAAGACCAATCCCTGAGTGAAAGGACAAAACTCAGCGTGGAGGAACTCTGCCGCCTGCTTGAGTTCTGCCTAAACAGCACCTATTTTAGTTTCAAGGGAGAATTCTTCAAACAGTCCAGTGGAACCGCAATGGGTGCCTCCATTTCCGTCACAACAGCGAACCTATGTATGGAAGCCATCGAGGAAAAGGCGCTACAGTCTTTTCACACGGCCCCCAAGGTGTTCTTGAGGTACGTAGACGATTGCTTTTGCATCCTAAAAACGTCGGAAGTGGACACGTTCCTTACCCACCTCAACTCCATTGAAGCGTCTATACAATTCACCGTGGAGCATGAAAAGGACAATACCTTACCTTTCCTCGATGTGCTCGTCAGAAGACAAAATGAAGAGCTCCAGTTTTCTGTCTACAGAAAACCGACGCATACTGGACGCTATCTCCATTTCCATTCCAATCACCCAGCCTGTCACAAGGCATCAGTGGTTAAAACGCTCCTATCCAGGTCAAAAAATATCTGCTCATCCGAAGCTGACCGTAAAAAAGAGGAACACACCATCTTCGCCGACCTACAACGTAACGGTTATACAAGCAGCTTCATCCGCCGCATTGCGCGTCATCAAGCCCGAGATCGCCGACACCTGCAACTCCCAGCAAACACACAGACCCGTCCTACCTCACGCATCAGCGTTCCTTACATAAAAGGTACAAGCGAGGCGCTGGCACGTGTACTGGCCAAAGAAGGGATCCAGGTGGCCCACAAGCCGATGTCTACGCTTGGTAGACTCATGCCCCGTCCAAAAGATCGCCCGCCTAAGGAAAGAACACAAGGCGTCATTTATAAAATTCCCTGCGCGGACTGCCCGGTCGCATACATCGGGGAAACGAAGAACTTTCAGGAGAGAATCCGCCAGCATAAGAACGATGTTCGAAAGTTCGACCATGAACGAAGCGCCGTAGCCGAGCACTGCGACGTCAAGGACCACAGAATTGACTTTGCCAACACCAGCATCCTGGCTGTTGAGACCCATCCCAGACAGACTTTTTATGGAATCCTGGCACATACAAACGACGCCAGAAAACATAAACAGATCCCTCGGCACACTGCCGACCGTCTACGTGAACGGACTTCGCCACCTCATCGATGCGAAACGGTAGACACTGCCGTAGAAGAAGAAGAAAACAGAATACTGCTCCTCAACGGCCATAGCCGCAGTCAACCCCTGAAGAAGAGGCCGAGCCGGTCTCGAAACGTAGGGTTCCGCCTTTAGGATTTGGTTGGTGTATATTTTATTTATTATTATTGTTGCTCCCGAACCAGAGAGACGTCTCTCAAATGTTCACCTTTATGTCACGAATGTACGACAAACCTGCCTTAAGCAAGAGTCTCTAGACAATCTCTCGTTTATACATAAGAACACGTAAATACTGTACATTTTTAATTAATTGTAACTTCAGTTCATACTAGATGGACTGCGTGGAATTTAACTTGTTTATGCTCTATAATGTATCGAAAGTTTTTTTCACCTTTTGAACGAGTAATATTAAATGTTTTATTTTGACATTCGCATTTTTTCTGCCGACACATAACGTCTTAACAGCACCTTTCATGCAAATTAGGCTAAACGAATCAAATTCGCCAACAGCTTCCTCGGTAGCTTTGAATTTAATAGATTAGGCATGCCAATGGGCCTTTCACCAGGCCGGGCAGGCATCCCATCATGCCGGGTCCGGGTCGAGTAAGACTAAGAATCAGTGGGCCTGCGCCAGGCCGGGCCTCAAACAGTAGGCCCATGCAGTGCTCTACCATGACCTTTACACGAATTCATCTTCTATGCTAAATTTATCAGGACATTTAATGTCACATGACCCTACATCACGTGTCTTATACAGCAATTTTGTGTCCCCCCTAATTTTAGCCGAAAACAAAATATCGTGACCCTGATGTCACGTGACACTAATTCATATCCCCAGCCATGTTCAGCGCGAAAATTGGTGTCACGTCACCTTTAAACTAAATCACTTTGCCCACCAAATTTAGTAGGAAATTCGTCGCATGATCTGGCGTCACGAGACATGTACAGTAATTTAGTTTACCCGCTTAACGTAAAGGGGAATGGGAAAAAATACAGGTTTTTCACCCCATAAAAAACATGGTTTACTGTCTTCTAAATAATTTTAAACAATCGCTCGTTAAATACCTTATTTCATGCATTATATGACTTTGGAAATAAAGTATGCTGCCAAGTTTTTTTTTACTTGTAGAGTCATGCAGGTACTAAATTGATGTGACCGCAATCTGATTGAAACGGTGGGAGGACTCGCGAAACGCCAGATAATAATGGCGATTAGCGTTGATCGCCTCTCGCCTATCTACTGCATAGGGAGGAGTCCTGACGTCAGCTCTAGTTCAAACGTAAACCACCAATCGAACGCTCCTAAAAAAAAGAAAAGAAGAAACGTCTGCTCGCGTGGAGCTATTTAGTATTTGCATGACTGTACAAAGTACTTTGACAGCTCTGTGGAGTTATGACTGCACCGAGTCTTGTTCGATTAATTGATTCTCGTGCTGGGATGCCTGCTGCGGAATGGTCATGCATGCCAACATGAATACGTCTCCGGGTGAACGCGAGTAATCCTCATTTACTAGAGGGTAGTTGTCTGCTCAAGAAGAGAGAATGCGACTAGCTTTATGTGCCGCCGCGTTATTCTTGATGGAAGTGTGCGCCGAGAGCACCAAGACGGGCTCTTTATTTGCCATTATGGTTGCCTCATGTCTACTAATGCTTTCATTTTGAGGAAGTGCTTCTTTAAAGAATCGGTTCCAGGGGGTCTTAGTATGTCATCTTCGCTAGGAAACTCCTATATCACCAACAAATACCTCCCCTGTGGAAATGATCCGCCACGTTGTACACAGTGTTGACAGCGGCAGCGAACGGACGCTTCATAACGAGGCATTTCTGCATTTTACAGCCGGCCACTGATGATCTTCAGGCGTTTTTGAAGAGGACAAGTTGGGTTGTATAGCCGCGTTTTCTGGATTCCAGATTCATGGATCGTGCATCTTTCATCGCACGTCCATCCGGCTACGCCACGATTGCCATCGATTCGAGTAGGCTGTAATCTTCAAACTTGTTATCGCTTGATTCGAGTAGGCGCACCTGCGGTGCATCGATCACTTAGGCAGAGACGGCGGTTGCGAACGGACGCTTCAAAACGAGGCATTTCTGCATTTTACAGCCGGCTACTGATGATCTTCAGGCGTTTTTGAAGAGGACAAGTTGGGTTGTATAGCCGCGTTTTCTGGATTCCAGATTCATGGATCGTGCATCTTTCATCGCACGTCCATCCGGCTACGCCACGATTGCCATCGATTCGAGTAGGCTGTAATCTTCAAACTTGTTATCGCTTGATTCGAGTAGGCGCACCTGCGGTGCATCGATCACTTAGGCAGAGACGGCGGTTGCGAACGGACGCTTCAAAACGAGGCATTTCTGCATTTTACAGCCGGCCACTGATGATCTTCAGGCGTTTTTGAAGAGGACAAGTTGGGTTGTATAGCCGCGTTTTCTGGATTCCAGATTCATGGATCGTGCATCTTTCATCGCACGTCCATCCGGCTACGCCACGATTGCCATCGATTCGAGTAGGCTGTAATCTTCAAACTTGTTATCGCTTGATTCGAGTAGGCGCACCTGCGGTGCATCGATCACTTAGGCAGAGACGGCGGTTGCGAACGGACGCTTCAAACATTTCTGCATTTTACAGCCGGCCGCTGATGATCTTCGGGCGTTTTCGAAGAGCACAACCTGCGTTGTATAGCTGCGTATTCTGGATTCAATCTTCGTGGACCGTGCGTCTTTCATCGTACGTCCAACCGGCTACGCCAGGATCGCGATCTGTTTGAGCGGGCTATAATCTTCGAAATTGTTATCGCTTGATTCGAGTGGGTGTGCCTGCGGTGCTTTCGTTACTTTGGCAGCGACGGGGGCAGCGAACGAACACTTCATAACAAGGCATTTCTGAATTTTACAGGTTGGTGGCGTGTTTTGTTCCTAATTATTTTGAAGTGTGTACTTCACGCACTGCTGCCACTGTTGCTGCCATAAGTGTTGCGTCGGAAGCGTTTCCATGTCCGGTTGCTATATTGTTGCCCGATAAAATGTTTCTGAAGTGTTCCTCTTTCTCCTGGAGTTGTGGAAAAGAACTTCTGGGTGACGTTGTCAAAGCTTTCGGAGAAAAGCAACTAAATAGACTCAAGGAAATCGTTACAATTCTAACTTGAATAATAATTAAACTCAATGCATGCTCTAGGGACGTAAACAATGACGTGAGAAAGGTATCAAGTTTGAACTCGGCAATTCATGCAGAGCTTATCGGCATACGAGAGTGCATGTCCTTCTTAAACGCGGATGTTGAACAAGTCAAGATGAATCTTGAGGGCTTACCTCGAGAGATGTCTGAGGTGCATCAACAAAGCTCACAGGATTTCAAAGAAGAGAATCAAACAGCTAGATGAAGAACAAAGAAAAAGTAGAATTTAACCAGTAGAGCAGAATTATGAACATTAGGGCTTCCAGTTGTTGCTAATGAAGGCTTGAGGAAGGCTCTGGATTCAATAGCAATCCCTTGGCACAAAGGGTTCTGAAGGGGAAATATATGTAGTACATCGGGTGCAATCCAAAAACAAGGGGAAGCCAAATTTAGTGCTAAACATTGCCACACTTTCTGTGCGAGACCATCTTCTAGGTTTTCAAAATAGCGAACCACTGTACGTAAATGAACATCATTGCATTGAGAACAAGAGACTATTCGGCAAAACTCGTCACCTGAGGTCAGCGAAAAAATATAAATTTGACTGGGTAGCGCAAGCTCCTAATGCAAAAGTCTGAAAACTCGCATATCCTTCATGTCCAATGTGAAGGTGGCTTAACGAGAGCTGTATAGTTTGTGTAACAAGCACTCAGGATTGTGATCTCACAGTCATCATGCCTTACAATTATTATTAGTTAATCAATTAGCACATAACGGTGATACTCTTTCAATATTTCATAACAATGTGCATATTTTCCAGAAAAAAAAAAAAACTTGTGTTGTGTATCTTTCACGGCATGAGTTTGATTTCGATGTCGTCACCGTAAGTGAAACATGGCTGCAAAACAATTAAACGACATTTATACGCGGCTATAATTTGTCTTCGCTTTCGCGCAGTTCGGGAAACCGAGGAGGTGGAGTAGCACTTTTCGTAAAAGAGAACGTTCATTACCAGTTTTCATCTGCGGCATCTCTCAGTGATGATGTTATTAAAGCCCTTTTTATAAAACGTGATTGCGGCCTGATAGTCAGCGTAGTGTACCGCCCTCCCTGCTCAAGTGTATTATGTTTCCTTGTAAAATTTTAGTCAGTACTTGCAAAGCTGCCTCATGGATTTAATGGTCGCATTTTCCTTGTTGGATATTTTAATATCGGTTTGGCTGGTGACGCTCAAAATGACTACTTGCTTCTGGAATCATTTAACTTGCACAATCTTATATTTGAACCTGTTCACATTTCTAACCAATCTAGCTCAATAATTAACCATGCTTTTAGTAATAATGATACGGGTGTGAGTGCCGGGGTTTACTCTGGCGTAATTGCCGACCATATGCCTATTTTTATTATAGTACAAAGAGGGCTGCCAAGTACTGTTAACTCTTTCTCTACTGAAGCGCATACCAAAGTGAAATATGGCCGACTTAGAAGTTTTTTTAACATGATCAAATGGAACGTATGATTCATTCATCTGGTGTTATAAAAACTAATTGAAAACTCGAAGGTTTCTTCTCAGAGTGGTGGAGACGAAATTAATTGGAAGGATTTATAGAATACTAAAACAATTTTGAGTATCATATTGTCCGCAATTTTTTTACAATCTTTGCTTTATCATTCTGCTTGTAGTGACAGGTAAAATTATTTGTTATTTAAATCAGATGAACGTAGCTCTTCCCTAAACCATCGGCCAATATTCATTATAAGCGTAGCCTCAAACATTTTTAACGTATATTACATTCCATCATCATTCGGTTTTTAAGGGAAACGCAATTAATTTTTAATTACCAATTTGGGTTTCGGAAGGGTCATCCCTTGAAGTCTCAACTCGCAGCATTCATTCATGATATCCATCTTTGTATTGACTTCAGTTCCCAAATTTGTTATTTTTTTTATTTCGCCAGAGCGTTCGACCGGGTCCCACATAAGCGTCTCTTGCAAAAACTTACCCATCTAAAATTAGATAGTAACATCATCCTGTGGATCAAAGACTACCTTTCTGACCGAGGTCAGTACAGGGTGGTAAACTCTTATAGTTTAACTTCTATTCCTGTATCTTTGGGTGTCCCTGAAGGCTCTGTTTTTGGACCCTTCATTTTTAATATATATTAATGCCTTACCTTCATGTACTTTCTCCCGTATCAGTATTTTTGCTGACGACTGCGTTGTATACAGATAAATTTGTAACGAAGAAGACAGCATTCAACTACAACATGACCTCACTAGCCTATCGTTGTGGTGCTGGACTTGGCTCATGAAGCTTAACCCTTCTAAATGAAAACTCATCTCATTTGTTAGAAAATAAACCTTTTGTCTCATAACTATTTTGTTGATTCTAACGTTGTTGAGTCTGTTTAATCTTATAAATACTTGCGTGTTCACGTCGACTCGCATCTCTCCTGGAAGGTACATATTCGGTCGCTGTTATCATCGTGCAATCGTTATCTGGGCTACCTAAAACATAGACTTCGTGGTGCACCTCCTCACTTAAAGAAACCTGCGTACCTTTCATTAATCCGGCCGACTACTTGAACACTTTATTAGGTAGGTAATATTTGTTTTATTTGTTTGCTTGCTTTATCTGCTTGCGTATCGCATTGTGAAATTTGTCTTTATTTGGGCCCCGTACTAGCCTCAAGGCTATAGGTATAATAAAATTTTGTGTATCTGTAAAAAAAATGACAATAAAGGAAGTCATTTGATTTGAGATGTTCTATTAATCCTACACATTCTACCGCTTTGCTTTGGTCTTGATTGAAATCGACTGCATCATTTTCTTAAGGTTTTTAGATAGCAAATACAGTTTTACCCTATTCTTTTAGTGGGAGCTCAGCCACCTATCTTCTTTCCTCGCGTGTTTAGTTTTATTTCAGCGCTGACCTTTTTTACCACTTTTAAAACCACAAATATCTGTCAGGTTTAATATCATATTAATATAATGCGATGCATTACCTAGTTCGACGCACTTTCGTCCATGAAACACTTTGCGCCATAAATTCCTTACATATCAATATTGTTATTATTAGCTGCATAGCCAATACCCCATCCTTTTTTATTTGACTGTTAGGCGTTTTTCTCGTAGGTACACAGTGATTTTTGACGCTAACACATATGGCGCCTTTTGATTTTCGGGTGTTATTCCTTTGCCTAGCGCTGACGCAGACGGAGGTGTTGTGTTTCGTTTCGCGGTTTGCAGTTGTTTCAGTTCGCGCTTCTGGAGCAGCGACCTGTTGAACAAAGACGAACTACATGTTTGCAGAGGGACAGATGCTCGTCACATGACATTCACGTAAGCAAAACTTTGACGTCCTGCTCACAATCAGACGCACTGGAGCACTTCATCTATCTATTTGGGATGCCAAAAATAATAAGCATGTTATGTCACTATGCTTTCTTGTTTGCCAATATACCTTTCTCATCCAGCCCTTACTAAGATGATTATGTCAGTTCCAGGATTGCCAAAAAAAAAAGAAAAAAAACTATGGATGGGTTATTAGGGTTAAGTAACAAATTATGGAGATCTAAAATGTTTCGCATATTGATACGCAATACATCAGCATCAGCCAGCATATCCTGCATACACGTTGCATCAGGGGCAGTCAGTCTTGCTGGCCGCTACTGAAGCCGGAATAATCTCATGAATCGACTGGACTGCATTTTCATACATTTATTGCCAAAAAACGGGACTGTATATGCACGCATGCTGCCTCACAACAAAGTAGTTCTAAATAATAAAATGTACATATTTTGCAACTGAAAACCATAATCATGGCCCAACCCAATCCACTAGCAGTGCAGGTTTCGGGTGCGTCTTCTGCGGGAGGGCATCTCCTATGCCGTCGTTACGTTCTATTTCGACGTCGAGGTCCGCTGGTAATTGAATGGTCGTTGGAATGATATACGCCTGCGTCATCTCCATCCGACGGCGCCAAGTACAGGCAGCCGTAAACGTAATCGACGAGCGAGTGTCCCCGCAATCATCATCCGTTGACGGAGTTCCTCCGGGGCGTAATCAGCGAGATGTATCTCAGACAGATGACAAACGGCTGGGCAGTTTATCATCCCCGTGCACCCTGCGACAAGCGTGTGCTCCGCGAACTGCGTGTTCTTCTCCGTGCAGGAATCTCTTTCGAACTTCCAGAAAATATTTTGTAGTGACTAAGAGCTATGTAGAATAACGTATTCGTGTTCATAAAGTACATAAAGTGGGCACCGCTTATCAAAGCAAATACTATCGTTCGCAAGAAAACACTATTCTCTTTAGAATTTAACATATCGCGCAAACGAACTATCCCATGCTTGTGACGTCTTGAGTGCCATAACTTTGAGTTGTCCCCTGATGATGATTGAGTTGAGCTCACTGGGGGGGGGGAAAGCGAGACACACTACAAGGGGCCATACAGCTTCAGAAGTAAACGAATGAGGAAAAAAAACACGCCAACACTAATTGTGTCAGGCACAGAGAGCATCGCCAGAAAGTTAAAATGAACGCCCTGCGCGGATACCAGTTGGATCATCCGGTCGGCACCCGCGGACTTTGCATCCCCCGTATCCTCAATGTTTTTAAATTGTTGTATTAGCTTCCCATTCGCGTCCGCATACTTTTTACCCGCATCCGAACTGCATCAGCAAAATTCGGGACCGAATTCGACTCGCATTCCGCGCATTCATGTTGTAACATAAAATCAAAGGCGAACGAAAAAAAAAAAAAGCTTTTGAATGGCGTTTTAGAAGTTGTTTACTTATCTTTGTACAAATAAGTCCGAATACGGTGAAAGCTATTTTATTATGTTTGAATTTATCTGTACATGTCCGTATATTATATGTAGAGTTCCGTGTGTTCAGAAAAATTAAAAAAAAAATTAAAAAAACACTCGCTGGTAACTTTTCCGTGTACCCAGATTTTGGCCAAAAACTCCGAATTGCGATTTCACAACGAAATGATGCAAGGCAAAAAAGACGTCTTTCTTTAACTTTCTAAGTGCACAGGGGCAGTGGTCCTGGGGAGATGCCACTTCAGTTTCCATTAAAATCTCGAATTACTGACAAGAATGGTTTGCCTTTTAGCTTATCAAGGTTCCTTCAGGACAACCGGTTATGTACCCAGACTTGATTTTTTTTTGTCTTTTAATAAACTCCGCTAAAACCAGACTTTTCAGCGTAAAATAAACTCCGTGAAACACTCTCCGAATATCACGAGAAAAAAAGTCCGAATCACGGAATCCTAATTATAAGCGATCATCATTTCAGAGACACTTCGCGTCGCTGGATAGATGATCGCACTTATGTGATCGTGATAGGAGCCTGCGACACGCTAGCCAGAAGGTGCGGTCACAAAACAAAAATTATCATTTTTTTTTTGCGTGTATTTTTTATTTGTAGCACTCGAACTTAGGCAGACGAGTACTGTTTTAAACCTGAAAATGAATAAATTACATATTAATAGCATTCTGATTTTATACAGGTAAAACATTGAGAGAAAGCGGGTAACTCAGCGCTGCGAAACACTCGTATTTCGTAATCGGTGGTATGACGCGTGTTCACCACTAGGAAAATATCACAATATTGAATAATGGCAACACATCCTATTGGTTTCAATCTTAAACATGAACCCACAACTGTGTGCACTGGACCACATATTCGTAGCAACTTGTCAACTGTCTAGATAAAAAAAAAGAGACCGCACATTCTCCACATTTCTCTTGTCATGGAAGCTTTTTCTACTTTATTGTGGCTTGTACGTTTTGGTTTTTCTTTCCCGAAGAACGTTTTGCGTTATTCACCTGCCGGACAAGTACACGTTTTCCCGGAACTATTGATGCCACTGCATTATTAACTTTTTTACGGCATTTTTGGTGAGCTAGAACGCTCTAAAGCGACCTTTGTTGAGAAACAGGTATTTATTGGAGTAAAGAACAGCTATATCCCCGATTGGCACCTTTTTTTTTTTAGAGTAATTTGCTCCCGCAAAACATTTCATAGTGTCACTCACCGATTGGCATCCGCAGCCCCTGGCATCCACATCCAAACCCCAATCCGCCAAATCTGGATCATTTTTATGCACATCCGCCAGTTGACTGCGAATATCCGCGAATAATCCGCAGATCTACAGGGCTCTAGTTACAATGATGTCCCCTTGACGTATTTATTCCGAAAACAATTCTGATATGGTTTGACATTACCAGCTTCCGTTTTATTACCCTTGAACAAAAATTAATATTTAGTAATACTGTTTTTATATATATATATATATATCTATAGTTGAGAATTTTTATCACTTTTAGCGGCCCTGCCATTCTATAGCAAGCATATACGATTGTTTAAGCCGAGGAATTGTCGAGACGGGGGTGCATAAATTTAGAACCATGCTTCATTTTTCGCACAGACGGATGATTACGATACTTTACTAGGTGATGCGAACTGCTTCTTATGTGCATCTTCTTTTAAAAAAACCTCATCTTGGTTGTTTACTCGTGCTAATCATTGTTGAAAAATCTGCGAATTGTGGCTAACAGCCTTTGAAATCCTGGCAAGAGGGCTTCGGCTGTTTGTGGAGAACCTCACAAACTATATCCTATTCCCTATTGTTTCTCTTGAATTCGGGTGAAAAACAGCTGGATTTAAGAAAAAATTTAATGGGCTAATGCCCTTTTAATTTGTTTGCGCAAATGTTCGCTATATCTCTGACGAGTGCTCATATGGATTCATCCTGTCCCATCAGAGAACCAATCTTTTTTAGGGAATCATGAACATGAAATTCCTCACCAAATACTCTGACGTCTGTATAGACGATTTCGAATCTATGACCATCACCAGCTGCAACGCCTTTGAATTATTGAAAAAGGAGAGTCTGAATAAACACTGCCCAATCCAGTGTATCTCCGAACCCCCATTTAATTACGCAGCGGATAAAAATAAGAGCGATATTTCGGTTGCTGATGGTTCCGAGCATGGCTACTTTCGTATATTTTTAGAGGGCTAAAGACACTTAGTCATTGCGTGTAGTGAATGAACTGCTCAAGACCTATTTTTTGGGCATCAAAGAATCAATAGCTTGCTTGTTTTGGCAACACGGAATCAATGCGTCCTCTAGCTGGGTTTCATATTTGACGAAGGATTCTACTGTGACATTCGGTGCGTGCGCTACCATTTATTACGAACGTTCTCCAGCAGGTCGCCACGAAGTGACATATTTATTATCTTCGGCGTATGCACTTCTTTTGGAAGCAGCAATGGGGTGATGGGGCCGCTTTCTTGTACGTTCTGCAAATGAATGCTTATATTGGGGCGCAATCAATTTCACATTAATGCGCACTCGATATATTCCAGTGTGTTCCTTGTAAGAGCTTCGCCGCTCTGAAACCTGTATGGCGTACGGTACCTAGGTGAGGTACGTGTTTTAATACACCTTTTGCCCCTTCCACCCCAATATAAAATGGCAAATAAATACAATACAATACAATATATACAGAACCAACTAGATTGTTCTTTTTATTTGTTATTTTTTATTTCAATTAAAATATACTTCGGTGGTCAATGATGCTTTATTATAATTACTATTGATGTCTCTGCTCCTGTTTTAAAGACCGACGTACACTTTGCGCTTTCCACTTTATGGACATCTGGCTACCGTCCCCCGCGACGACCCTTCGGGCCGAATTCCTGGCAGAAGCTTAACGCGCCATTTCTCCGAGATACGTCATGTCTCGGGGGAGTGGCCATGACCTCGTGTACCAGAACATTCGGCTACACCGCTCCCCTTGTCAACTGACGTCACGCGACTGGCTTTTCGGAACAAAGGACCCAAGGCTTGATAAGGGGATGGAGGACAAAGAGGGCTCTCTCTCGGACGGCGGCCCTCTCGGACGGCGGTTCTCTCGAACGGCGGACAGCAAGGAACGCTGGCGCGGGAATTGACGGGACACAGACGCTGGCGCGGGGAGTGCGGGTGCTACGTCGAGCTGCGGGCTCGATGAACGGACCCGAAGACGACCCTGAACGACGACGTCCCATAACGCGGTGTGGACGACTACCGCTGGGACTTGGAGCAGCTGCAGTCGCAGCGGACTTTGCTCTGGCCTCGCTGATGACCGTTCCCCGATCCCGAAACCCCCCAGGCAATACGTGAGTGACTAAACCCCTTTGCCGAGAGTGAAGTATCGCTGTGTCATGTTCATCCGGAGACGGGGTCTAAGGGAATCGGAGTTCGAAGCCCGCAACTTTTACCGGCCTCCTCCTTTCCCCTATCCTCTCCACTTTTTGTCTTGCCCCAACTTGGCTCTCCTCGTAACTTAGGAGAGGGGGAGCGCTAAGAGGATTATCTTCCCTGCAGAAAGTCGAGGCTGTACGTCGGCCTTTAGGATCGAAGCGACGCACACTAAACATTGTAACACCCATAAGCGTGTAAAAATGGTGTAAGTTAGGAAAAACACCCGTTTTACATCATTTTTACACGATTCTAAATATCGGTAGGTGTAAAAAGGGTGTGCTGACATCTTACACCCCTTACACGCCCTTTTTGCGCCCTACTTGTAGCAATCGTGTCCAGAATCGTGTAAAAAGGGTGTATGGTCGAGTTTTACGCCCTTCATTCACACGGTGTGAAAGGGGTGTAACGGTGATGCTGTCAAATACACCCATGATTTCATAGCCGTTCCTGTCTATTGCTTTGGTGAAGCTGTTGCTGATGTACGGCGGTACAAACATCGAGTATAATTAACCGCCACATGAAGTGGTGTATGATTAGGACGTTCTCGAGAATAGATTTGCAACTCCGATTGAACTCTCCGTCCGACACGAGCCGAAAATTAACGTGTCGCGCGTGCATCAGTTCTATCAGTTCAACTGATTTTAAATAAATAATCTCCGCTAGCAAAAATGAACGAAGACGTGTAAATATACAACCGAGGCAGCACACAGTATTGCGCCGTAATGAAATTATGTCTGAAAGATTGTGCCGATGCCATTTCGGTCTAGCCAATATTTGTGAAAAATGGGATGGGTCGCGCCGACGCCATCCTGACATACCGTACGCGGCGCCGTTTTTGGTTGAGTGTCAAGAGTGTCCTGCGTGAATCGGCTATGCCGGCGAGGTATTTTTATTTATTGTCTGCCTAAAATCCGACGTTAAACCACAAAACCAAACAAGATTGAGCAAAACGGAATCTGCTTACTTTTAACCCGAGAAAGACCTCCTGCGATAAAGCCTTGAACAAACTGTGGCGCCTTTATTTCGGGTATTACAACCTCACCTGACTGGGTTACGCACTACTTATAGCACCTTCACTGAGATTTTATTTTTGTGTGCACTTCTGAAGAAACAATGTCGCAAGACCATCGAAAGTGCCGGATTCATGACTACCCCGCTAGAATTCACGACTCTTATTTCTGCGTAATCACACCAGAATATCTAGCGTCCCGTCGTTTTTTTGTTTTTTTTTTTGTTATACGTGAAGCCGCGGCTCTTTTTGTTTCATGCTCTCAGCGTCTTAGCTTTGTCCCGTGCTTCGACGGCTTTTAAATTTGTTTTTTTTTGTATTTATTTTGTGATCTCGCGGTCCGCACCAGAGCATGCCCTTCTACATGAGAGACAGTTTGATGCGCTCAAGGTTGTACTACGCAAGGCAATTCCAGGCGAGTCCCATTTCGCGACCCTCCCCAGGCAGGGCAGGTGGTCATACAAAGAAGCAGAGGGAGATTAACTGCTTTGTCCAACCCCCTTTGACCTCGTCTTCTGATAAGCCTCCACACCTTCTTCTGTGTCTTCGTGTGGCTGTGAGCGAGTGCGAAGGCCGCTTCTATCAAATCAGAGGGGCGGCGCGAAACGCGTGACCGCTCTCCGTAGGACAAAAACGCTTGGACAAAAATTTGTCACGTGACTCGCTCTTGCGCGCTGATGGGCTCACTGGGGCCGTAGTCCTTGCCGTATGCCAAGTTATGGTGAGTTGTAGGGGCCACTTATGTCCGGTTTTCAAAAGGGGGCGCCCGTCAGTGCTTTCCTTTCTTTGTGCGTTGCAGTCGCGGCCGGGATTTTTCGTCGTGGACGGCCCGAATACACCCATGCCAACGTTTCGGTAATGGTCGTTTATTTCGTCGGAGTCCATGGAATTATTGTGCTGTGTTTGTTGGACGCGTTTCGACAAAGAGCTGCTTATCGGCGGCCGTGATACTTCCGCTGAATGTGATCGACCGCCTTCAACCTCGACATTGTGTTTCCGTTGTTTTGTGCTGCCCGAATCGGATTACGCATCTATCACGACAGAGAGCGGTTCATCGGCGACCGCGAAACTTCCGTTGAATGTGAGCGACCGCCTTCATCCTCGAAATTGTGTTTGTGGATTGTTCTGTGCTGCCCGAATCGGATTATGCATCTCTCACGGAATACATGAGATCGCTCTTTTATTTGTAAGTACTCTGCAAGCATGCTTCTGATAGTAGTCCTGCTTCCGTCTCAATAGAACATTTTACTGTTACAAACATGAACTGCCGCTTACGTCCCAAGCAACTCCAGGTCGTTCTGTCTTTGCAAGCCTGGCAGTTTTGTCCACGTCACCAGTGATAGAAAGCATAAATGTCCCAAGAAAAGTAAAGTTGGAGATTGAACTAGGGCCTTCGGTTGTATAATTTAAAGGGGTTATGAAGCAATATTCGGTCGGAATGTTCATAACCTTACACGCACGGACCGCCACTGGTTCAGAAGCGTCTTAGTCGTGGTGAAATTGCGAAGATAAAGGGGAACTATTTCTTTAAGTCTTTCCCGCCAAGTTTGATGACGTGCGCGTGAACGTAGCTTTGCCTTTTGCAAGCTTGTAATTGTACGCACTTGCCCTCATAAGCAGAGGCATGGCTGCGGCCAGATGACCTGCTTGCAATCGTATATAGAGAATTTAGTAGAACCTGGTAGTCTCAACGCGTCCGTGACGTCAACGGGACGTGTGTGTGTGTGCGTGTGGGTTCGTGCGCTCCGGAAGGGGAGAGAGGCCTGGCCTAACTGTGGAGAACCATGGCTATGACTCATTTCTGGCTACGACGCGGCGGGCTTTTCTGCTACGCACTTGGAGGTCGCACCTGCTGCCCTGGCGGAGAGTGAGGGAGAAAACGGACCCCTATATAAGGCGGGGCGTGAGGCTGCTGAGTTGTTCTCTCGGATTTGACGACTGTATCGCTACCATGTAATTAAACCGTTCGTTACGTTACCAATTCTCCCACCTCCACTGGACCCCTGGGTTCTTCACTTCGGGGAATGGTCGTCGTCACGAGCCAGGAAGCTCCCGGACGTGCGGCCTAAACCCCGCCTCGAACAGCAGTCATAACACCCTAATAAAAAGGTGTACAGTGGAATCACACCCTATTTTAAAGGGGCACTGACACACCAAAATAATATTTTTTTAAATTATCCGAAACGATCGAAAACGATGCCGGGACATTACCCTCAAAATTTGAAACTTCAAAATTCAGTATTTGTGAATTAAAAAAAAAAATTTCCAAATGCCGAATTTGAAGTTCCCGCGCGATGCGCGCCAGTGCAGTGAGTCAAATTTTGCGGTCTCCTGCGACTCGACTTTCTTTCGGACCTCCGCCGTTGCCACGGCAACCCCAAGCGAGGAGGAGGTGAGGGGTACAAGGGCGCCGGCTGGAAAAAACCGGTTTTTCTCCGACTCGCCAAGCTCGCCAACGAGCGCCGCCAAGTTTTCCGAGGGAGGGTACAAATCTAGGAAGCAACATCACACCGAACTCTGATTTCTGGTATTTCAAAAAGAGGGGCCGTAGTGCGTTCGCAATTGCGTTAAAAACATGTTTTACGATTGCCGTTATTAAATGTTATAGAAATGTCACCTACAAAGCTTCTAAATTTCCTGATTTTTGACTTCACCGATCAAAAGAAGCAAGGAGGTGGCGGCGGGAGACTTAAACGCCAAAACTAAAAAGGCGCGCGCGCGCGCGCGAAAAAATTTTTTTTTCGCGATGCGTTTTTTTTTTTTTGCGTGTCTATGACTACAAGTTGCATCGTTTTAGACAATAAAAAAAAATACGACCTTTGGGTTGTCAGTGCCCCTTTAAGGGTGTTCAAAATAACGCCGTCCTTTAGGGGTGTTAGGAAAAACGCACTTTTCTTGGGGCGTTTTGCTACACCCATAAGGGTGTTAGTTATAGGACAAGCCATTTACACCCTAAAGGGTGTGATAATGTTTAGTGTGTCGTGTTGCTCGGTCAAGAGTTACCAAGTAATCTACGCTTCGTAGCAAGCACACTTCAGCCATCTTGGCGCTTCGCATTGTTATGGTCCTTTAGTTGAAGCTTGATGTGAGATCGCAAGAAACTGTTTTTCGTCCTCCGGGAATGTTAAGAGACTGTGGAAGAGCAATACGTTATTGCCTGTGCTTTTTTGTTATTATACCGGGTGTTCTTTTTTAAGCTTTACAGGTCTGTTTAAAAATAAGCTGTGAAAGATACACTTATGCGGTTTGTGCAGGTGAGTTATACAGCCAGGGGGACTAATGATATGTGGCTAATCGTAACGATCAGTCGGCTAATTAAGCAAAATATGTTAATGTTTCAAGTAGTTTAAATAGTCATCTGGTTTCAAATAGAAACTTGCTGAGCGTCGTACCAAACCCCTAAATCAGTAATTGTTTGAAAGACTTTGAGCGCGTGACAAGCGCGGTAGTACGCTAAAGTTATCACTCGTGGAGCAGGTACGAGGCTGGGGCTCTCATAAGAGAAGAAAAAATCGTGCGGGCGCCTTACCGCAACCGCTAGCCTTCTACCTGCTCCACGAGTGCTAAATTAAGTGCACTACTTCGCTTCTCACCCTCTCAAAGGCTTACTGAAAATGACTGATTAAGTGGTTTTCGATGACGCTCAGCAAGTTTCTAATTGAAGATATATGTGTATTTTCATTAAAAGTTAATTAACAAATTTTACTTAATTAGCTTACTAATCATTACGATTAGCCATCTGTACTATGTCCCCCTAACCGTATAATTCACCTGCACAAACCGCATAAGTTTAGCTCTCACGTTTTTAAAACAAACTTGTAAAGCTTAAAAAAAAATAATACACTGTATACTTAAAGCCGACGACGATTTTGAATTGCAGATTATCGCCAACTGCACCAGCTCCGCCCTAAGCTCCGAAGTCACCGAATTCGCAAGAAAATATTAATCTTAATTTCTTCATTTGGCACAGGTGTGCCACACAAGGAAGTGTCTTAGGGCCTTCATTTTTTTCTTATATTGTCCATAAATGTTATCACCAAAAATATACAGTTTCATATTAAAATATTGGCCGATGACTGCGTATTATAGAGGGAGATAAACTCGTCAGACGGCCTTGCCATACAGTAAACCGATACAAGCATTTTATCTACCTTTTGTTGTCAGTAGAAGATGAGCTTAAATCTGAATATATGTAAACATACAGGGTGTTTTTTTTTTAAGCTTAACAGAATTTTTAAAAACAAACCATGAAAGCTAGGTTAATGCTGTCTGCGCAGGTGAGTTATAAGGCCAGGGGGACATAGTATAGGGGACTAATCGTAATGATCAGTCGGCTAATTAGTTAAAATTCGTTAATTAACTTTTTAATTATTGAAAATAGACATATAGTTCCAATTAGAAACTTGCTCAGCGTCATCGAAAACCACTAAATCAGTAATTTTCAGAAAGACTTTGAACGTGTGAGAAGCTTAGTAGTGCACGAAAGTTACCGCTCGTGGAGCAGGTACAAGGCTGGGGCTAGATAAGCGACGGAAAAATTGCGTGGGCGCCTTATCGCAACCGCTAGCTTTGTACGTGCTCCACGAGTGCTAACTTTAGTGCACTACTACGCTTCTCACGCGCTCGAAGTCTTTCTGAAAATTACTGATTTAGTGGTTTTCGATGACGCTGAGCAAGTTTCTATTTGGAACTATATGTCTATTTTCATTAATTAAAAAGTTCATTAACAATTTTTAGCTAATTAGCCGACTGATCGTTACGATTAGCCTTCTATAATATGTCCCCCTGGCCGTATAACTCACCTGCACAGACCGCATTAATCTAGCTCTCATAGTTTTTTTGTTTTTTTTTTTAAATTCTGTTAAGCTTGAAGAAAAGCACCCTGTATACGTTTCTTGAAAAACAGCCACTTATACCCCTGTCAGACGGGCACGTTAAATGACATTTAAGCAAAATGACATTATAGCTCGGCCAATGAGCGTGAGCGATGAAGAACCAGGATCACGTGCAGAACCAGGATCACGAGCTGATTCGCCGAGCGGTGAATGACATTCGATCAAAATGACATTTACTTTCCCGTCTGACAGGGGTATTAGTCTTCCATAGCTACCTAATCAACGGTACCGTCATAAGTACTATATCTAAGTATGTTTACTTAAAAGTGCTATTTACAGACTCACAAAAATGGAACAGTCGTATAGAACGAACAATAAGAAAAGCTAGTAGAACGTTTTATTTTATCCGTCAAATTTTTAGATGCGCGTAACGCAGTGTTAAAGAAATTCCTACTTTTTTTTTTAGTAAGAAATATACTATATTACGCCTGGGTCGTATGAAACACACCCATATCACGACTTTCTTATAAATAAACTTGAGAAAATTCAGAATCAGTCTGCGCGCTTTGTACTTAACAGCTATGATGATTATGCTAGTGTTACAGAAATGAAAGCTGTTCTCGGATTGGAAGTGCTCGAATATGAAAAAGAAAAAAAGAGATTAAAATTCTTCCATCCTGTATTTCATAACAAAACAGGGATTGATAAAGCTGCCTGTTTTTTTGGCCTGCCGGTCCGATCATCTAAAAAATAAAAAGAATAAAACGTTGCTGTACCTAGTTAGAGAACTGACAGTTTTCGCCAATTCATTCATTGTTAAAACCGCGATTGAGCGGAACGACCTTTCTGAACATATTGTGTCAATTGACGATAACGACTTATTCCTTTCTCATTTATCATAGTGTATTAAAAAAAAAATCTACAATAATGCCCACAGGCCACGCAGGTACTTTGTAAAAAAAAAATGAAAAATAAGAGGGAACTTTTTAAAACATGCCAGGAATAAAGACGGTGTCAGTGGTCAAAAAGTAGTACGGTGCAGGTTAACCGTTGCTTATTTGGGATGCGCGCCATCCATTTTATTTTAGAGCGCAGCTCTTAGGCGCCCGTTTCCGGCTTGAGCGGCGTCGGCGTCGCCGTCGCCGTAACCGCGCGGTGCATTATGGGACGCGTGACGTCACTGATGACGTCATCAGTGACGTCACTGATGACGTCATCGGCATCCGCATCGTCATCGTCATCATCACTGATGACGTCATCAGTGACGTCACTGATGACGGCATCCGCATCGTCATCGTCATCATCACCGATGACGTCATCAGTGACGTCACTGATAACGTCATCGGGGGGGTCACGTAACCCCCCCCCCCCCCGAGGTCACGTGACCCCCCAGTACCCTTCCCTCCTCCTCCTCAAGAGCTGCGCTCTAATTCGGCGTTACAGGGAGTTGTAAACGGCTTTCATTTTTTTTCTGGGGCTGAGTAAATTACAGACGTATGGCGCCAGAATATTTTTTTTTTTACGTAATCATTTTCAATGAATATTTTATGATGGAATTTGGTACTGGTAGAAGTTTTGTGCCACCGAAAGGGCGGATTTTTTTTATAGAATGCATTTCGTTTTTTGTTTTCAATTGTGTTTAAAAAGTGCTCTGTTTTTCTTAATAATTAATAAAGTGAAGACTTTAGTTCGTCGTAGGTAATGAGGTTTACGCTGAAGTGTGTTGCTAGAACCTAACTTTATCATGGTTGCATAAAGTTTTCTTCTTACCAGAGTGGAGAATCAAAATCAAGATGATCTAAATCGTGATTTAAGTCTGACTTGTTTTACTATAAATTCATTCCTTCAAAAAACGTCTGTAAAGAGGAATTGCCGATTATTTATCATTTGATGTTTTCCACGTGCATTTGTTTTGTACTAAAATAAAACTATCATAAACCAAGAAAAATGTATACTAGACTGAACGTAAGCAAAAAGCACTGATCTTCAGAGCAAATGGAAGCATTGAGATCTTTTTCTACCTCCCACTTCGTTCGTGAGTTACTCGACGTCCTATTGCAAGCAAATCAAAACTCGAAAAAAAGAATAAAACGAAAACTAAGAATGTGATGTATTATTGCAAACAAATCAAAACATGGAACAAAAAAAGTTATTTTTCGCTAAATGAAATATCGGTCCGTTTTCCTTTTGGTACGGTTGGAATTACACCGATAAAAAGTAGTAACTTAAACGGTTATGATAATAGAGAGTTTTAGTAGACCGTTTTCGCTTTCACGCTCCGCTATATGGAAAGCGGAGTCGCTATCGCGCATGCGCGACCCGCTCTGGGATTTGAGCGTGTAGCGTCAGCTCCGCTAGCTCCGCTTTTCTTGCCATTTTAGGAAGCGCGTTCCACTCTCAGTAAAGCTTCAGTAGATGGTGTTTTTTTCTGAAAGGAATTCGAAATGGGTGCTCGCCACTTGAAAGCATGCTTGGGAGCGCGTTTGATCGTTATGAACCTCGCTGTACTAAGATGGCTGCGCAGACTTTGTTTGAAACGGCGTCCTTAAGAAAACGTTTCACGGTGGTCGAGAACCTCTGGCTGCTTCGGGAAATCGCTGGCTGCAATCCTTTCACGGCCGTTGAACGGTGGGGACAGGTGCTGCCTTGTCTAAGCCAGCGGGCTCGATTTTTCTATGCGAGATGACGACGACGACGTTGAGAGGATGACACACCGGGCTGTGTATGTATCTGCCTAAGATACATACACAGTGTATGTATCTGCCTTGGGGGATGAGATGAAACCATTTTGCTTGGCTACACCTCTTTTCATTTCTTTTTTGTGTTTTTGAAATTGCGTTTTTCGGCTTAAGCTCCTGCCTAGTTTCAGCCTCACCTGTGCTACGGTGTTTTCTTGCAATAGAAGGCCACGCAACACAGGCTACTTTTACAATGCTGAAGTCAACAGAAACACTGTAATTTGATCAGATGCCATATTCACGCACACGCACATCTGAGAAGTAAAATGGGAGTCGTTAGTAAATGTTTCTTTATTAAAACATTTCTAGACGCCTTTCAGCCTAGTTGGACAAGTATTTCGCTCAGTACAACAGCTTGGATATGATTCACTGTGATCAGTTTACGCATTCTAATATTAAACCAAAACAAAAAACATGCCCATGGTCTTTGTAAGGTTCGTACAGCTGACAAATTGTGCCGTCTGCGCACATCACTGCCTGGTGCTTCACGACGAGCACCCTCTTGTGACCAGAAAAGTATGGCTTCTGATTCTTTGATGGACGGCATGGACGTGCTGTGCGGTCAACAAAACCCCAACAGTGTCCAGGGGTGCTCCCTTGTCTTTGACGGCCTAATAAAAAGAAGAAAAAGACACTCTTACAACAAGGCAGTATTTAAACACTACCAAAACATGTCATATGGGACTTGTTACTCATATAAGATAAAGAGTATTTCCATGGTAGGGTTGCTAAAAAATGTGTATCGTAAATTAAAAAAAAATAGTTGTTTCTTAATTTCACTAAGCTCTGAGGCCGTCAAACTGTGCATTCAAAACGAAACTTCTGAAACGCGTTCTAGACTACCGCTATTGCTTAGAAGTCAAGTGTTGTGTTTCATAAATTTTGAATTGTTTATGCCTGTCTGGTTTTCACCAGACAAAAACTTGACATGGAATATTCTTTCGACCGTTTTTGGTAACACTTTTCAAAACACCACCGGGCAACATATTCGGCCGTTATATTTTGGGCATCGCTTTTAGTGCGAGACTTGTGAGTAGAACCGAGTTCATATTCAGCATTGACGCAGCATTCGTGTCTAATACATTTAGACTCGCATCCCCGACAAACAATGACGCAGCACTCTTGCTCCCTAGACGCTTGGCCAAAATAAGGCGGCCTTGAAGAATAGGGGCAGCATGGTATGCACTTTTAAAAAGGCTGCATTCAAGTCTCTATTATTTTCTAAATCTACGAAGGAAATCCAAGGCGAACAGTTCCGGAGGAAAGTTAAACAATTCAAATATTGCGAGTGAATATGAATAAATAAATTTGAGAGGAATGGTTTTTTTTGGTGCGGCTAGCGAGCGCTATGCTCGTGGTCAACTTTTAGTGTCATTTTCGACAGGAGGACGCGTGTACAGGTATAATTGGCGTTCAAGCACGCGCTCCAGTACTTCTGATTGCATAGCCATAGAAGGCCCACAAAAAAGCGACGACTTTACCGACACCGTGTTGGTTGCAAAGTGATACTCGTTCACTTCGTTTGATTACGCTCTTTTGTGTTCCATAAAACTCAAATGGATTGGTTTACTTTTCACGCGTGGGACGTACGCTTTACTTCTTCATTTGGCCTCTTTCAAGCTGAGGTCAAGGTGAAAAACATCGACGCGTATTGAGCAAGTGCAGCCATCTTGAGATCTAAGCGATCCCGCTAAGAACGCTGAGGGAAGTCCGCTCTGCAACTTGTAAAGCGGAGCGCAAGCTCACTCCGCTAACTATACGCTCCAACTCAGAGCGGGCTACGCATGCGCGGTGGGGGCGATGCTTCTTCCAGAGCGTAAAGTAGAGCATAGAGGGCTCATAAAAGTGGCCTACTAAAACTCACAGATTAAAAGCGCGCTCGTCGTGACTTGTCCTGACACTGCCCATGTACACCTTGTTTTTTTGTGCCGAAACAAAAGTAAATACGTAAATTATTGGCGTATCAAAAAGAGTAACTTTTTACTGGACAGAGCAGCTGTGCTAAAAACAATGGAAACACGAAATTTACACAAACCGTGCAGGGTCTCACCTGTGAGCACAGCTCCAGTTTTGCCAGGGTCAACCCCCTATGTTTCTTCATGTCAGCGAGCAGGTGGCCGAACCTCTCGTTGATGTGAACCACGATGAGGTTCTCAATACTGAAGAACACCGACAAGTTCCGTCCAAGCGCTCATCCAAGTTTGAACAGACGGTTGCGATAGGCCAGTCGACAAAGATCCATGCAAAGCGTCTGGCCAGATTGGCAACACCCTGCGCCGATCTGTCGGGTGCTGGGATTTGGAGGCCCACTTGCAGAGCAGCCAGGTTCTTCTTTAAGCGGGATTGCCTCCAAAAGGGTTTCTCTTCTACGTTGGCAATATCCAGCAAACCGCGTTCGGAAAGGAAGTTTCGGCGCTTCATGGCATGAGGGATACAAATCATTGATTCGATGTCTCGCCAGCTTAATCTCGTTTGTTGAAGTCACCTCCATTGAGAACCGCGGGGATTCATCGTGCAGGTGTCTTGCTAGCCTTGAGCAACACTGTACTCGTACTTCGCAAAAGGGTGTACTCGGAATGCGCAAACGTCGTCCTTTTCTTTCATTTTTCTACTTCGAATACGTAAATCTGTTTCAGTTTTAATTCGAGTGGAGCAGAAGCTACAAGAGCGAGTGCCGGCCTTTCAGCGTCCTTGACCAGCACGCGCGCTCGTGCAGTGCAAGTGCCGTTTAGAGCAATATGCTCATTGTTATACCTTCGGCTTCACTCGCACACAGGGTGGAACGATTATATTTATATTTTATAGCGTAATATTCTTCGCGTGTGTGCCTACTCTTTTGTGTTCATTATTCTCGCCTTCGTTTTTACCACCTTCACAAACACGCTCCCTTTCACTTTCTTCGTGTTAACGTTTAGTTTTTCTGTCTTACTAGTACTATAAACGTCCACTTGTGGGGCTACGCAAGCGAATTTTTCGAACGCTCTCAAAACGCTCTTACGCTGAAGCAAAACGGTCTACTAAAACGCGTTTTTGGACCTCCGCTTTCCATTCCGCTGAAGCAGGCCGCGCATGCGCAGTTTGGCACCCTCAGAGCGGAGCGGAAAATGGAAACGGTCTACTAAAACTCTCTAATAATGCCATTAATGCATAGGTGCACGCGAGCTGGACAAGAATTACGAAGATAATTCCTGGACAAAGGACAAACACAAATATTCAAACACTTCAAAACTTGTTTGTCCTTTGTCCCCCTTGTTCTTCTTTTCCAGGGATTTTTTTCGTCATAATTCAACGGTACTTTATATACACAGTATTCTTTCTTCCGCATTGTTACTCTTAATCGGGCGGTTTGATCAATCAATTTGCGATGTTTAAAAATCCATGTTGGGATAGAAGGTCAATATTTATCTACAGGTATTTAAATCGAAGATAACTTAATCTAAATAGATAAACCGAATTCTTTTTCATTGCGATTTTCTTGTCATTTTGATTTTTAGATTGCTCCACTCTTCGTCCAGAATAAGTACTTAAACGGGCGGTGCAACGATATTGAATTGGAATGTTTTTTCACTTTACACGAGCTTACTGGCACTAGTGGGACTCAAGGTTACTCGCACGCATCGCCACTGGCCAAGAAACTCCTTTGTTGCGGTGTAATTTCAGAGACAGAAGCGATCATTTTCATTCAATCTCTCCTTTGCAAAATTTGATGACGTAAAGTGGGGTCGCAGTACACCCATATGACGATATTTGAATGCTGTTCATAGGTTGGACCCGAGCATTGCGTGGACACTCGATTTGGGCTCGTGATAATTACTAGCTCGAGAAGCATTCGGGTACTGTCCCGTGTCCAATCGCTGCAACGACGACAATAGCCGAGCCATAACAATGTCTGGAACTCAGCGCGTGTCTTGTGCTTTGTCAACCACAGCGCGTGGCTATGATCAACATTGGCGGCACATAATCGGCTCCAGATCACGTGGTCACTTGTTCTGGTTGAGTTGAGGGGGTGAACGCTGCTCGTTTTTCTTTAATTTTTTTACTGGGACTTCTATTGCGTGGGGTGAAAAACGAACGCGTGTTTTATAGGTCATTAACGTCAGGATCCGTTCTAAGCGGTATTTGCGCAAAGTACAAAAATTGTTGCATCGCTCCTTTAATTTCATCGCAATCATCACGGCAAAATCAACGATTATTATTTCAGTTCACTGGTCAATTCTACGCGCTGCTACCCGCAACAATTGAGGGCGCTATTGAAGCAATTTTCAATAGGAAAAACAAAAAAAAACATTTATAAATAAAATGCCACATGCAAAAAAAACAAAGTTTAATAAAGTAAAACAAAAACAATCGCCTCGAGACCAAAGTGAATTTAGGGGCAAGCGTGCTCTTGTTTACCCATGGTTCTCTATGAGGCGGGTGATGATTCTTTCTGTCCACAATGCGGGTGGAGACACCCGTATATGTAGAGAGTGTGGTCATTAATTGGTAAGAATAGGGCGGAAATAAGGGCACGTCATTAGCCGAAATTGTTTCAATGACCTTGGGCGTTATGATTGACGGCTCTTGTGACCAACCACCAGCCACAAATATTTCCCTAGTGGAGGTAGTGAGCTTAAAAAATGACCTTCAATCACAATTGCTATGTAAGGATGCATTAAAGTATTTTAGTTCAGCAAACTAGAGTTGACATTTACGACTCTTCGTAACTGAAGGGGTAACGCACGTCATGCTGTCGTCACTGCAACATTCAGAACGCAATCAATCTTTCTCATGATTGCAGTCGCGGCCCCGATGGAGTGGAGGAAATAAATCCGGATTCAGCTCCGTAGGAGATTTGGCCCAAACCCCGAACGCGCATCCCACATTCGCAGTTTCGCCTCATGTTTCAGGAAATTTTTCACGTCAATGCCGCCTTTCCTGACTTGATAAACGTACTCAGCTCCTTTAAAGTCCCCTTTTCCACCAAATCTTGCGTTTATACATTCATGTACTTTCAGCCTCATCTAGAAACAAAAAAGTACCTGGGCCGCGCTACGCGAATCCTTCAAGGTCATCCCAGCTCATTACTTCGGAAGTTCTACACGGAGTGAATATGCGGCGCTGCCGGCGGCGACGCTTTTGCCGCTCTACTCCGGCTCCCACCGACTCCTCCAATTGAGCAAACTATCTCAATATACGCCTCTGGGTGGAGATAAAGCATTCACACTAACGGCACAGAGCACGGGTAAGGCTACAGATCACGAGCTCTTAGCAGTTGATTCCTGTGCACGAGCGCTGCAATGGCGCCTCCCATGGCTACGGCGTCACGTCCCTTAGCCATTCGCTTTGCTCCAAATGAGTGTAAAACAAAGTCTAGTTTTGCTTTTCGGTTGAATCTCAAGGCGATTATCTCCAACCAAATTTCGAAAGGACAACCGAGGTTTCGAAATCAGCCTGGTTTCTTTTCTAAGGGTGACTGAAAGCATGCGGAGAAGCAGCAGCTACTTTATTTTCGTCGTCTTCAAAAATATATATATGTATATATTTTGTTTGTTATTTATTTTTTTGTCCACTTGCACGAAAAGTGGACAAATTCGATATTGCGAAAACTATGCGTAGCAACAAAAAAGGCTTGTGCCGCATTTGTCCTGGGCTAGGCAGGAAAATTTAGGAAAATTATTAAAGTTTGGGATAATTAAGTTGCAATTATTTTTGCGTAATTAACTTTTTTAATATTATGTTTAAAGGCATGGTTTCAATTAGAAAATTGCTCAGCATCATCGAAGAAACACTAAATCAACAAATTTCGGAACGATAGAAGGCACGCGATGCATTTTACGGCTTTCTGAAAAACTGCACAAATTCGACGGGTTTTTAAGTTTCGGTTTAAGTTTCGGTTGATAGTCTTCCCTATGACGTTCACAGTGCTTTATACGTCTGATAGAAAATGGGACTTGAGTTCGTAATCAAAGTCGCGCACATCAGTTGGTACCTAACAATGGCTGGATATGCAATGTAAACAAATTAGGCTCAGAAGTTTGACTTTAAGCGTGTTCTGAAGTTAGTGCACCGGAAAAGAAGGAAGACGACTACGGGTACGCTGGCATGATGCGCGGTGATAGAAAGTCAGCGGGAGCAACTGGAGACACGTACCGCGCAATACCACGCGATAGAAAATAACAAATTTTAGACACAAATAAAAGAAGAACCACTGTCCCATATATAACACTCCAAAAATACATGTCGAAGTTGAGTCCACTGACGTCGAACTGACAATGCAAACTTTTACGAGAGGCTGTGTGATATAATTTACGAAATTGCTAATTGACATATCTAAGACTACAGGAAAAAAAAATCGCTGAGGTTTTTCAGCAGGGCCAACAAAACTTTCAGTATTTAACTCTAGTATTTAATGCGCGCATTAGTTATTTTAATAAGATATATCACTTGACTATCAAGCCGCTCGGGAAAGTTGGTATGGTCACGGTTGGACGTCAATGCACTGAACGTCGAATTGCAGTTTTAGGGGTGTTATATATTAGACATATTGTGGGAGTACTATACCCTCTATAAGAGCGTAAGTTAGACTAGAAACGAACAGAGTGACAAAAGAACGCAACAATCAAAAACTATAAATTAGCCTTCAGTGTCTCCAGTGTCTCCAACCAAACTGAAAATTTAATGGGTGTAAAATAAAAGTTGAATTAAATTTTCTGAACGTGTGTTCGTAGCTAAACCACGTGCATTTTCAAATATTTTGAACAACTGGTCCTCAGTATACTTGAAAAAAAAAATCCATATCAGATGCTGGGGTTGGGTGGCTAGGAGGGGAACTGGGACGGGCGCCATATGCGCGCAATGATAAAGAGGGGCGCGGGGCGCGATAAAATTTTGCGGACCGTTAGGCCCGTTGCAGCCAGCAGAGGGTCAGCGGTCTTGACAGGATGCGTTGGGCTCATTCCGCATGTGTATTGTGCGCCTTTTCGTGTGTCATTTTCTTAGAATTACGCTATGCCGTCGAATGTTATCTTGTTAAATTTGTATCACAAAATGACGCTTTGTCAACTCTGCATAAATACTGGGGAGAAATATTCTCACCAGAAACGCAAGCAGACGACGCATCGCTCGTCTGGATATTTCTCTGATTAAACTAATGGCGGCTAAAAGGCTGATACAAATAAGGGCCCTGTAAGGTGATTCTGTTATATAGTTCGTCAGCGAGAGTAAAACACCTACTCCGTGGCTACTTGACTTTATCCAATATTCGCCGCCATTTCCGGAAATAACTGACGCACCCCCCCCCGCCCCCCACCACCCCTTATCCCTATAAAGGTTGTTAAACATACCAGTTGAACAAAATAAAAGGAACGCTGCATAGATGAATGAAAGGGCATCATAAAAGATTGTGTTAAAAATAATTGTACTTTACTTTGAAGGTACCTATTGCATTGATAGTACTTTACTGCAAGTACCTTGCGCCCGACGTACTTGCTAATTTTTTTCAAGTACATTTATGACGTATCATTTACCTTGTACTTTACTTCAAGTACTTTTTAGATGTACTTTATACAACACTGAAAATACCAAACGCTCTTACCAACGCCCGACGACTTTTCTCCAGTAGCAGTGAAGAAATGCACCTCATACTCTAAGTCGAAAAGTGCGCTGTGATGAAGCAAAAAACTGTTACAGACTACTGGTCTCATCGTTCTGTTTGTATTCTTGACGCCTTTTCTGCCTAAGTAAATAAAAGTAAACCCTAAGTTATGTACCGTGCTCGCAGTTTTCCTCAATAGCAGTCTCCAGTCAAGTTGCGGAATTCAGGCGCAGGACCCATTTAGCAGGTGAAACATGCGCAATCCATGTATACCTTTCAAAAAAAGACAGTCATACACGTTTAATCATTGAAGTAACATGCAAGCAAGTGGACTTTCAATATTGCCGAACCCTGAGTTCGAATATAATGAAGCTATATGACCATTCGTATTTTCTAAATGTTAAGTCCAAACAATATAGTTTTTGCTTTTGTGTTGAGCAACCGAACTTAAGTAGATGCAGGTTTCCCCGCCCCTTAAAAAAAGAAATAGAAATAGTTTTTATATTTATAACAAGAGAGGAAATATCAAACAGCGCTAGCCATTCCTGCTCACGGCTGGCCGACGATAACTCGCCTGCCGCGCGTAACGCCATCTATCGTTTTCATCGCAATGTTGTGCAGCCTCTTGCTCCCGCCCGCATTCTACGACACGCAGTTTAGTATTTTCTAGCAAGAATTACGCATCGTGCAACATACGTTTTATGTATTTGTTTATTGTAAACGGTTTATTTAGGAAGTTGCATACCTTATGGTATAGTTGTGTTGAATAATTTGTGAATTATTGACTTTCTGTTCAGAAACGTAACTCCGCCTGTGTACATAAGCTAATAGAAAACTGAAACGTCGTAGACGCTTTGTCAGTTTTCAGGACCCAGAAAACACTGCACCCGCCATAGATACTGGAGACCTTTTATTGATCGTTCGCGAGATTATTGCGTTTCTCGCCAGAGCTTGTGCCGTTATGTTCAGCAAGGATTCAACTCGCGGCGCCACAATCCGCAGCTTACAGTCTACGAAAAGTCTCTATTCATATAAGTACCTTCTTTAGCGGCTTCGATGTGCAGTAAGATTCTGATTGAAACCATGCCCCCCTATCTCAACTAATAAGAAAGTAAAATATTACACAATAATGAAACAAATAATCATTCTCAAACGCTATGCACTTATATAGACCCCTTGGAATTTACCTATACGGCTTCAAAACTTTGTCGATTGAACGGCAGTTTTCTGGTAAAAATCTGAGCCTGTACTTAGTAAAAATATTTGGTATAAATCAAAATAAGCTGTAGCCAAAAAAATTCCAAACAAATTAAAAACATTTCTTGCAAAGAAGAAAGAGCAGCTCGTTATTATTGTCTTCAATTTCTCTGCCCACAATCACGCTGGCGCATGCACTAAAGCGGCGGAGACCCTCGAGCGACGCGTGACAGAAATGCTTCCGCTTGTGGCAGTCTATCGCCCCTCGTTTGACGACCGGCTAATGAGCTCGCGTGGGGGCTGGAACCCTTCCGCTTCTTTACACACGACTCCCTCCTTCTCTCCGCTGATCTCCACTTGCTTCTCTTTTTCTCTTGTTCTTACTTATCGCTGCTTCTTGCTCTGTTTGCATTGTTTCCAGTTTACTCGGGTTGTGTGACGTCCAAGACACGTGTCTTGTTTTGCGGTTTGATTAAGGGGAAGTCTATCCGGCCAAGGAGGTACAGGCGTTGCTTATAGCCGATTCACACGACGGACCCAATCGCGATTTTCGTCCGCGGACCGTGTACCGCGTGACCGGCACGTCACCGATTCCTGTTATCCGCGCCTCGACCGCGGACGCGCGGACTGATAAAGTCGAGCGCCTTTTTCACTCGCGAATTTTTGGCGGGAGATTGACTTGAAAAGCGTTTAGTCTGGCAACGGTACATTGTTTTCTCTTTTTTTTTGTTTTGTTTCTGGACGATGAAAACAAAAATGGCGCATCGTTGTGTTTTGTGCGTTCGCTGGTTCATTTTGTCGCGCGTTTCTTGGTTCCATATGTGAAAGAAACTGCAGAAACTTGTCTGGCTGACGCGACGCAGGTTCCGGTACTCCTCCGGGTCCGCGTCAAGAAGCTCCCGTTAAAACTCCTCTAGCACGCCGCGATAATTATTGCATGTCCAATCAGGATTTCACCGAGCAAGACCTCTCTTGTGGCTGTGGTGTAATTGAGTGTTGTGCACTGAGCGCGGAGTTCGTGAAGGCATCTTCGAACCCTCCGCGAGCCCAGAACTTCGTCGCTTCTACGCGGAACCCTTCTCGAGCAGGACCATGACTGCGTCACTCTCATGCTTTGGGTCAGTAAAGCTAGTGGCGCTTCGCGCGAAGCCTATCGCGGTGTTTTGTCTTGATCTGTACGGAACAGCGGCGTACGATTCATTATCGCGGTAGCCAACGTCGATGTTTCTCTTGGGCAACGGTGCCACGGTGCGATGTTGGAGCATCGCGCACTGTGGGGTGGCGACCAGGTTCGATCCGTCCTCGCTGGCGTCCGCTCGTCGTGTCCCTCGTGTGGATGCGCTTGGGAGACGGACGAACCGCGGACATGTCGTCACGTGATCAATCCGTCCGCGGATCAGTCCGTCGTGTGAATCGGCCGTTAAAAGTAAACGCGGCGACGTTCCCCAAATGTGCTTGGAGTGGGCCAGACCGATATACTGGGTGTATCAAGGAGTGGCCACGCTCTTTATATCTACCGCAAAATTCGGTTCCTTAACCTATCGCGCTACTACTTTGTGCAGCGTTGCCCACAGATGGTGCTTTTTTTTTTTTTTGTAAAATTTGCAAAGAGCGAATTTACCTGAGGAAAAAGTAAAGAAAGAAAAAGGCCTAGCTCCTATGGAAATGCGGCGGAGCCAAAGGTCTTCAAACAATACGGCGCCGTTTCGCACGAGAGACAAGAGATGGCGCAAGCGGTCGCGATGTCAACTGCGCCAACGAACGAGCATACGGCGCCGAAACCGGCGTCTTTAGCAGACAATCTTTTCGAATCAAAAGCGGACCGCGTTCCGCAGGCGGCGACAGTCGCAGAAAAAAAAAACAGGCGCGGTAACAACAAGGAACTGCAAAGCAGACGACATCGGTGCCCCGAAAAAAAAAGTCAAAATATCCAAACAAACCTTTTTTCTAATCGATTATGTGTTCATTCAATATGTTTTATCAGTAAGGATGATAATGCATTGGCAACTGATATCAGAAAAGCTCGCGCCGCTTTTGAGCCGAAAAGATCGTCTGCTACAGACGCCGGCTTTCGGCGCCGTATGCTCGTTCGTTGGCGGCAGTTGGCGTCGCGACCGCTTGCGCCATCTCTTGGCTCCCGTGCGTAGCGGCACCGTGTTGTTTGAAGACCTTTGACTTCGCCGCATTTCAATAGGAGCGAAGCCTTTTTCTTTCTTTACTTTTTTCTCAGGTAAGTCACTCTTTGCAAATTCAACCAGAAAAATGCACCATCTGTGGGCAACGCTGCACAAAGTCGTAGCGCGATAGGTTAAGAAACCGAATTTTGCGGTCGATTTAAAGAGCCTGGCCACTCCTTGATACACCCAGTAGATGGCAGCGCCTAAGGTGGCCGATATCTCGGTCATCCGCACTGCAATTATTGTAGCCCCTAGATAAATATGAATGGGACTGACATCACGTGATAGAAGAGGAATATCCATTCGATAGAGGTTCCTTTGTGATTGGTGCAGACATGTACAAATTACTCAAAAAAGGTAGTTAAGTTAAGTTACTGAGTATCGACGCCAAAGGTAATTGGAGTAGAGTAGAAATTACGCATTTGTAATAGTAATTGAGTAAACTACTAACTACTGTAAAAAAAGTACCGAGTTACTTTGAAGTTACTTTCGAAGTTACTTTTTTTATATTTTTGCGGTAGCAAAATGAACAGCAGTTTTGATCCGTGAAAAAGCCAGCGAGCCTAAAATAAATGCAGTCATTTTATGGCTTGCGTTTTCACCAAAATGGTTTATTTGCTCGCAGAGGCAATTGTCTTTCAAAGTTCTTAATAGGAAAGTTTTCTCCTTTTCCTCCTAAAGGCGTCCCCAGCCAAGCTCAAAAGACGTTCCACCGACGCGCTGGATGGAAAGGCAACGTTGAACTTGAGAAACAGTCTGTGCAGGGTCGGGTAAGCGAGTGTCGGCATCTTAGGTGTCTATGACGAAACATGTGAGGTTTGCCTCGGCTAGAGGGTCTTTTATAACAAACTCTCCTCCTGTTTTATTTTTTCTTCGACGAGTTGAAATTGTTATGACTGGCCCCTCTTTATCCGCACGACGTTCGGAGAGTACGCTGAGCAAGTGCACCTGACCGTCAAGGGTTCAAGCCTCGCGCCACAACGATGAGATCATCCGGACGACTGCGCGTCTCGTTGCAGTGCTAATGCTACGGTACTGAAAAAGAAACAACATTGCTTTGGTTTAAAAGAAGATGAAACGAAGTATACTTCGCCGCTGACGCCGGGTCCAACAAAAGGATCTCCCGAGGGTGACTCGCAATCCTCGCTGGCGACTACGGTATTCTGACGCGCCTGACGCACCTGCCACACCTGACAAGTAAATCGTTTTCAACAAAGAGGAGGTCTCCATCACGTGGAAGGTCGGAAGGACGCGAAGGATTACGTGAACGAGCATCGTCGCTCGTACAGTTGCAGCTTGAAGCGGGAACGTGCACTCAAGAACGGATTATCCGTGTCTGCGTTTGTGTGCGGGGGAGTCCGGCTTTGCAAGGGAGTATGCACTGACGACGAAGCGACCATGGGAACAGGCGCCCAGCTGCGAAGTCATTCCAGTGGTGCCTCCCGTTGAACCCCCAAACCACTTGAGGCAGAAAGGCACACAAAATGAAAACAACAACAACCCTGAGAGTGTCCCCGTCTTTCACGGTAGCAGCTGGAGGCGCGGCGTCTGCGTGCATTACCGGATTAAGTCAATACCCGACCAAGTCTTGTTAAGCATATCTGCCTGCGTTCGTGCGCGCCGGTGTTATGTTTTGGCTGCTCGTCGCCACCTTGGCCCAAGGACGCCTGTGATGCAGTTTCTACGGCTGCCGAGTATAAGGGCGTGGAATTCGGAAGGTGAGGGGGCCCCTTGTTCGGGAATGCCACTTCATCTGCAGGCCTCTTATTTATTTATTTCGGTCAAAATTTTGCGATGAGCAAAATTAACACTAGATTTCGAAAGTAGTTAGTAATTTGAGTAGAAGTTACCTGAAAAATGTAGTTAAATTAAACTACTAATTACCCAAATAAAGTTGTAATTGAAAGTTACCAAGTTACTCGGAAAAGTAGTTAAACTACAGTAGTTTGAGTAGAGTAGTTGAACTACGTTCAAGTCTGGATTGGTGTTGTGTTGTGTTGTTCCTTGTGTTGACAGTTCATCTATGCGTTTTAAACTGTTAAGGCAGATCGCCTAAACATTTGTTTTAAATTTAGTTATTGTATCTAAATACTAAAGTATACAGTATTTGCAATTAAACTAATATATAGAGCTTGGTAATTCTATATACCCTCATTTATAGGCTAGGAAGTGTGGCGAATGTGTGCACTCAAACATTTTTGTGCGCTACCAAAATGTGTGCGAAAATGCCACGTCGGCGTTTTTTTTTTTTTTAAGTAGCATTATTATTTGGCTTACGTGTGTCGGAAATGTTTAAAGCTGCGTGTTCAGGTAGTCGTCCGTGCCAGAGTACGCGTCAAAAGCCATATTTTCGGGCTCTGTCCGGCCGTATACTCAACTGGGTCTTGTGTTCAATAGTTTAAAGGGATACTTCAACGAAATTTGAAATATTCCCGTCGTGTTTAAAAATAGGTTGAATATGATCCACACTATCCGTAAATGACAATCGCACGTTTGTATTTTGAGCCTGGTGGCTGTATTTTTCGTTATAAACGGCCCACTCTGGCAAGCGCTCGAAGAAGGCCCAGTGGAGACCACGTGGCATCCAACGCAATCGTGACGTAGGTCGTCTCGGGACGAGCAAGGCTACGGCGAGGCTGATCGTTGAGAGGATGGCCTAGTCGTTCCAGCCACCGAAGCGGCTGCTTTTGTACGAATTTTGAGTGACGGGTTAATCTTCTATAATCTTGTAGGGGGACAATAGCGACTTCTGCGACACACAAAAGGCATTCTCGAGAAAAGGGGAGTTCCTCCTTCCCCTCTTCTCTCGTCGTGGCCGGAGGTGAGACACTCACCGTCACTAGCTGTCAAGGTTCCTAGACAGGCATTACAAGCGAGGCGTTCACGACATCCACCAGGTAATCTTTGCTAATCGTTTAATTCGTTTTAAAATTCCTTTTCGAGACTTTTCTTAACAAGATATTGGTATGTTCGATGTGATACTGCTCCTTTGAACACATATAGAACAAAAAATGAGCGCCGAAATTTGTTTGTTTGTTTGTTTGTTTGTTTATTTATTTTTGACACAATTGTCAGGGAGGTTGGGACAATAGGCGAAAACGAATCACCTGACTAGGTCCCAACCCCCGTTACAGCACTCAGCAGCAGGGCACAGAAAATGAATCAAAAACAGCATAAATAAAACAATATCTGAGAAGATAAAAGTATGAAACACAAAAAATGTACAATCTATTTTGATATGAACTTTACTAGGAATACACACTAGGCACATTGAAGTATACCGTAAGGTATTTTTTGAAAAGAAACATGGACGCTATTGTTTGGGCTAATTCAAATACACAATAATTTCTGTTAAGAAGATCGGTTATCTGGTAGGATATTTTTTGTGTACCGTAATTAGTTCTTATTTTAGGTTTTGAAAACTGCTGGTGTCTCAAGTTGTAATTTGTTTGTTTGGATAAATATGTTTCGTAAAATTTTGCAGGATTCGTGTTTATTTGAGTATGAACAGAAATTGCGACCTTTAGGCAAAAAAGATTGTCTAACGTTAATATTTGATGTTTAATAAAGCTAGGGGAAGTCGATTCAGTCCAAGGTAAATTATCAATTGACCTAACTGCGCGTTTTTGCAATGTAAATAATTGCTTAATATTACTTGCTGTAGTCGTCCCCCAGACCAATAAACAGTAATGCAGCCTCGAGTGAATCAGAGATATATACAGTTGTTTTTTTAACCAGGCTGGAAGAAGGTATTTTAACTTACAAATTAAGCCAATTGATCTAGAAATATCCCTTCGGAGTTCGTTCACTTGACAAGTCCAGTATAGGTTTTCGTGAAAACGAACACCAAGAAATTTAAAGGATTCCACGCGCTCAATATTCGAGTTTTGAAAAGATATACTAATTTCGCTATTTATGGGCTTATTTTTGCTCTAAAAATAATGTACTTAGTCTTTGCCGTATTCAGCTCTAACTGGTTTGAGCCTAACCATAAATGAAGTTGCTCCAGCCAATTATTTGTTTCTCTTTCTATGCTATCCAAACAGCTACCAGTAAAGAATACATTCGTATCATCTGCATATAAAATTATGTTAGGTGTTTGAGAGATGTTTACTATATCATTGATGTAAAGAAGGAAAAGTAATGGCCCGAGAATTGACCCCTGCGGCACACCGTATCGAATTTTTGCTAAAGGAGAGCGCATATCATTGAGGACGGTATATTGAAAACGTGAGGTCATGTAACTGCTTATCAAGTTTAGCGCACTGCCTCTTATTCCATACAGCGGTAGCTTTCGGAGTAGGATGTGTGTTCGTTGTAGTATCCCTTTAAAGCTTACGTGAATAAATTATCTTTCCTATAATTCTGCTTTTTTTTTTTTCTCTCTCGGCTTTCTACTACAATCACTTTGCGGTCTGTTTCAATTCAATGCAACCAATATTGTCTTTTGCTAGATTTCTAATTATATAACTAATCATTCTGCTATCTTTTCAATGTCCGGCGCGGCGCCTTATCAACTTCCTCCGTCCTGCACACTGATTGGTGGGAATGAGATCTCCCGATGTTAATTTATTTAACCCTGTTCCCACGTTCTGCTTTATACGGGCGCGTCACTCCGTCTCTGAAGCGGGCGTGTTTGTAAAGATGCCTTCTACTCCCAGGGGCATGGCGTATACCGTGCCGACTGCTCGTTCCCCTCCGCTAGTACCCCTTTCCCTGTAATTGCCTTCCTGCACTGCCCCGCGTGTCTCGCCGGGTCCGCGCCGTGGTTGTCATCTGGAGTCGTCGTTCCGTGTCGGCGGCTCTGTTTCCCTCTGCGTTGCTTCGGGAGACCGCGCGTATCGGCCGCCAAGGCTACGCTGCCCGCTGCATAATGGATGTACGCGGCACGCCCCTCCAGTCAGCCGGGACCCATTGTTGTGCGGGGGACGAGGGACCCATCACTCCCGGAACATTCAATTCCGGCGGCTCGCCTGCGCGGTGGCGAGCCCGTGGTGTCGAGCGGCCGGCGAGACCGCCGCGGCTGAAATGCTGCTCCTCGCTAAATTTGGGAGCGGCAATGAAGGGGACGGCCTTTGCACGACTGAGGTTTTCTCCTCTCCCCTATTTTGTTTCATACCTGCGTATATATATAGAGCGTGAATGTATGCACGTCGGGTCCTCGGTGTCTGCGGAGCAGGGGTCTATTGTTGATGTTAAGGGTCGACGTGGTTGACCATGCCGGATGACCCCGTGCGCGCGGTTCCTGTCTGCCCTCTTATAATGAGTCCGCAGCGATCGGGAGCGTGATACTGATAGTGAAAGCGGCGGTGTATCTGGTGGTAATTAAGTTGTACTCTCGTTCAACGTTTTATCGCCAGCATACAAGCATGTTTGATCACTGTGATAGGGCGCTTTATAACTTTAACGGTCCTGGCGCAAAAAAAAAGAACGAATCGTTGTTATTGTCAATTATTTAAGAAAATAGCACAATTAAAAAAAAAACTTGCGAACAACTTATTATGCGAAAAACTTTCCACGTATTTCATGTGTTATAAAAAAGAATTTAGGCGATATTCCCAAGTTTTCTTTTTCTTTCCTTGCATGATTTTAACAACGGCACTTTAACGAATAGGCGGGTAACTGACAGATTGTGGCACTGATAAGCCACATTCGTACTTGCCGTGTGGAAATCTTATATATGGGTCATATCTGGCCATATCAAACATTATATGACTATATACGGCCTATATACCTTTTCCGCTTACTCTGGCCCCCGACCGCCAAGGAGGCATATCCGGTATGGGCGACGAAAAAATATTAAAACGTTTCAACCTGCAAACAGTAAAAAAATAGAGGGCAAACAAAACGAGAATGGGTGACGGTTACGCTTATCTCCTAAATGCATTCAATTGGCGTGGCGACGGCAAAACAATGTTTTCGCTCATACTGGAAGTGACGATATTTCAAGATGGCGGCGCTCTTCTGAAAAAGGTCTATATACAGCCTTATCTGGAGTATATACAGCCTTATCTGGCGTATATGCAGCTTTATCTGGCGAATATAAAGCATTATCTGGAATATATACAGCCTCATCTGGTGTATATACAGCTTTAACTGGTGGCCGGTTTTCAGTATATAAAAAGTTAAAAAAAAAACAAGTAAAAAATGCTTTGTTAGCAAACTGTGAATGACTCATTGTTCGCGAGCTAAATATTAGAACCAATAATCCCAAACTTCAGCTTTGGCAAGCTTAAGTTTGGGATTATTTGTTCTAGTTTTCACGAGGATTTCAAAGTAGCTTAATTATTTCGAAGTGTTAACATTACGTCCGAATAGACAATTTGCTAAATCCCCCAAGCGCCCCGTCCCGTACTTGAGGAATCAAGCGGCGGTGTTCCTTCAGCTGCCCAGTGATCGGAAATTTCCACCAATTCCATGGTTACACAGTTTTGAGGGTAATTCGGAGTCATCCTGAACAAGTGTCGTATAGAACCTAAGTACCTGTCATATCACTTTAAAATTTCTGGCCAATCTCAGTATTGTGGATGCTTCCAACCTTCAACCTGTATGAGTTGCAGACATATCTCTTACACAATTATCATTCTCGAACAGCTTCACAAACGCTGATATAACGTTAGAAACGCTAAAAATGCTATAAACAGCTCCGCTGAATCCGAGCTAAATCCCTCTTTTTATTTGTTGTGATTTCTCGGCTTTTAATTAATTCCCGCTAAAACGACAATCACGAGAATGATAATATTGTAAGAGATTTCTGCGGCTCAGCCATGTTGAAAGGTGGATCGCATGCACAGTATCATAAACGCTGCCATTTACGAGAAAGGTTAAAAGTGATACGACTAGTCCTTGAGCTCTATGGGACGCTTGTTCAGGGTGACTCCGAATTACACTCGAAACGGTGTAATCATATAATTGGTCGAAATTGCCGATCACCAGGGAGTTGAAGGATCACCGTTCCCATAATTCCTCGAGTGTAGGCCGGGTGGCACTTGGGAGAATCGTAGACAATAAAAATATATAAAGTGCTGATTTCAGGCTTGTGTTCTTTTGGCGTGTCTGGCCAGATCTGGGATTTCCATACCTGGCCAGGGATATCAGACTATATCTGGCATTATGCGGCTATATATCCGGTTATATGTGGCCAATTTTGATATGTGCCATGTCTGATATCTTCAGATCTGGACAGATGTAATGTTTTGTAAGGGATCAGTCAACGTTCAGTCAACAAATATCTTTAAATGCTTTTAAACCCCCAAAGCCGGGGGGTCGCACTGCTCATACATCATAGAAAAAAGTGAGTCTTCCAGCGCGAGCCATCGCAATATCCGTGGTTCGAATGCCGCGTGCCAAGTTTCCTCCTCACAGTCGTTGCCATGCGGCATTCGAAACACAAATCTCAAGGTAACTCGCGTTCGAATCTGTTTTCAGACTGTCTTTTGCGTGATGTGTGAGCAGTCTGACCCCGGTTTTAGGGCGCGGACACACTGCTCATACATCATCCAAAAGACAGTGGCAAACATTGTCTGGGGCATGTTTATTGATTGTAGGACTGTCACATTGGTCGTACGGAGACAGTCTGAAGACATGTTCGAAGCATGTATGAAGCAAGCATGCTACCAACATGAGTGACGCGTGACCGCAAATAATTATGTCATCATGTCCGCGGAGAAACTCCGCGTCTTTTGTATGGTGTACGAACACTGTGACCGGGACTTTAATTGGGGAGTTCACTTTGTTCGGTAAACAATTCGAAATAAGGACACGATAACGTCGGCGACATGACTTTTTGCGGGTGCCCGACAATTAATTGAGCCGGCAGTTATATTTTCGCGCTATTCGGGTGCGTATAGATGCCGTAATATAAGTATCGCTAGAGAAGCACCGCTTCGAGCGCGGCCGTCGATCGGCGACGTCCCATTAGCTGGCGTTTGTGTCTGCAGGCATGAAGTGCGCTCACTCTCCGATATTGGTGCTTCCGTTTAGTGGCAGCGCCCTCTTGTCTTTCTAGGCACGCGTCTTCCATCCGTCTCGCGTTCCGAAAGTCGATCGCCCGGAGCAGTCGCCCTCGGTGCGCCTCGCAATCGACGAAATGAAGAAGGTCTCTCTCTGCGGACTGCCGTTATATACTGAGATGGAAATACGGGCCCAGAAGTGCCATCGACGCAATTACCGCCGTCGTTTACGCTTCGAAACCTTTCAGATTAGGGATATATATATATATATATAGTGCTCGTTGGTGTTAGTAAATGCAGAGCTATAGGAGGCCAGCCCCGGAGATTTTATGAACATGGCATATACCCGCGACAAGGTCACGGTGTCCCGTGACAGGGACGTCACGTCGCTTCATGAGCCACTTGACTTTACGACGTCACGATACACCATGTCATGTGCAGACTCGTGCCCGTTTTTGAGCATTAAATGACATATCCAATCTCGGTAATTCAATGACAGATTACCGAGCATTAAATGTATATAATTACTGTTAAAAATTACTCTCTGAAAAGTAACGGATTATATACTCTGTACGTTACAAATTACTTTCGCGTTACTTTTCCGTACCGTTAACAAGAAACCAGAAGAAGCACTCTTGATATTCTCAAAAATGTTCAAACACTACTTCGCATTCCTCGTACACCCGCATTATGGCAGTCCTTGTAAAAATAAGATCTTGTATATAAGAAGAGTGTAGGTGCAGTCCGTTCACCTGTAAGCTGACGAGGCAGCGAAAGCGGCACCCACACCCGCCATCCCGCTAGCTTACGGCGACCGGAAATGATCCCTGCAATTCTGCTGGCAAAGCTAGCGGTGCGCAAGCTCAGTGGCAGCGTCTACCTCCGATGGGAGATCAAGAAAACAACGCCTCCTTGGCGTTGTGTTCTTGGTCTTGGTTTTTCACATATTTGTATATGACTTGCAGGTTTTTGTAACGGTTCTAGTTACCGGTCATACAAAAAATTGTGTTGTCTTTTCGGTTATTCTCCTCTGCACGATGCTTTCTATTTGGTTTAGCTTGTCATCTTTAAGCTGCTGAATTGCCTACTCACATTGCTCCCGTTTCTGTACTATGTTCTTCTTATTAAAAAGTAACGAGCAATTAAAGTAATCCGTTCCCAATACTTTGTAACGGAATTACATTGCAAATTACTGCCACAGAAAAGGAACATAGGTGTTACAAAGTTACTTGAAAAAGTAATGGATTACCTTCTAAGTCTGGTCACCCGATCCCGTGACGTCACGTGACACCGTGACGGGACGTGATATCATGGTGTCACCTGACTTTATGACGTCATGTGACACTTTCATGGTTTTATATATTCACACAACACTCGCAACGTGCCCGTGAGTGGCCTCCTTACTGTGCGCGCTAAAAGTGGAGCCCGAAGGGACCCTATAAATGCAGTGCATTTAGAGCGCTGATGGAAATTCCAGACAGAGCCAATTTTTGCCCTTGTTTTTTACTGACAGATTTGAGTAGCGACCTCTGGGCATAGACGGATTTCTCACCCGATTGAGTGAAAACAAAGGGGACGAATATGGCTGTCAATTCACGAGCGCGGAGGCAGAGCACGCTCGACGATCCCGAGAATGTCAATACATCGCGGATCCTGTTGATATTTGTAAATAATGAACATAAATATGGCTTGCCGAGACTTTGGTTCCTACATTTGTTCCTATCAGAGAGAGGACGTGAAGTCTCACCTTTATTATGAGAGCTATTTTTCTGAAAACATAATAATTCCCCGAGGATCGAGTACTTCAGTTTTATTTTTCTCAAAGGTACACAAAAAAGGAGCACCTGCATGCGCAAGGGCAGTAACCGTAACATCTTGTATACGGCAGTAAGAAGTAAATCCAAAGTCAGTACAGAGGTGGTCGTTTTTCTTAATTATTTTTTAGAATAGCCAGGAAAGCATTCTGCGCTCTGTGTTGTTTATGTGTCTGTCGGCGCTTCGGTCGGTTCCCGGGAAGCGTTTTCGGAGACTAACTGTCGCGTTTCCCGATTTGATATGATATTACTGTGCAATTATACATTTTCTTTAAATATCTTTTAGAAAGTTGGTAAAAGCCGAAACACAGTGGCCGGTAAAAACAGATATTGCGTATTCGGATTTATACGTCAAATTTGTGGATTCCGAGTTGTTAAAAGCCCGACCGTTCCTCGTCCTCCTCAAATTCTTGGCCAACTTTTGCGATTTATGGGGTTTTTCATTACGTCAAATTTGTGGATTCCGAGTAGTTAAAAGCCCGACCGGTCTTCGTCCTCCTCAAATTCTTGGCCAACGTTTGCGATTTATGGGGTTTTTCATTTCGTTTGTGAAAGTTGTATTTTATAAAAAGAACGTGTCTTCGTCACTCCTTGGCAGCAAACGAAGGTGATCACCACACGACAACAGGCAACATACCGCCGCTCCACTTAAATCCTTCCCTGCCGCTCCACTTAAATCCTTCCTCCTTAACATGTATATTTCCTGGACATTCATCGTCTTTTTTTTACCTCATTTTGTTGAAGATTGAGCTTGCGGGTTTTCCAGGTTGACGAGACGGGTTCATGGCGCAGTACAAACTATTAGTACCTTCGTGTGAGGAGGAGGAAGCGAAAGCTCTCTGGTTATTAAGCTCAAAATGACTGTGATGTTATTTTCATCAATGCTTTTACAGACTGCTAGTGCAGTTAGTAATATTTACAAATCAACTTTTTTTTTACGATTTGCGAAAGCTTTTTCTCTCGGAGATTCAGGAGCTTAGTAGTCTAGTGCCGCAGAAAATGCCTCCAAGAGCTGCAGGTGGACCGCAGACATTTCGTCGCACCGGCCTTAAACCATAAAGTAATTATACTGTTGTGAAGCGATGTATTGTCGTGTTTGTCTTACGGGCCTGTCTTTCACTCGCAGGTTGCAGATGCCACCATGGGCTTCCTGTCACACCGAGTCTTCGCATAACGGACGAAATTGCTGAAGACTTGCCCACCCTCCAAACGAACTGCGCTGGCGCCGTCTTCGAGTGAGCTTGAACGTGACATGAAAATCTGGACCAATACAGGTGAAGTGTGAGATCAGCGGCCATAATCGTTTGGTCACTTAAAAAAAGAGCATTCAACAGCATATTGGTGATAGCTCCTATATAATGTTACCTCGAATGTATTCTAATTTGTGATACTGGCATTCTTTAATGTTGCTCCAGGCAGAATTGTTTAAGTCTAGAATTTTGGATAATAAAACGTCGCCTTTTTTGATGGCGAATAATGGGTAGACGTCCAAATGGTCTAAACATCACAATACCGACTTTGCGAAGCATTCCGTCTTAATCTAGATATCAAAAATGAGGGAACTGCTTTCGACACGACCGACACAATGGCTGTCCGTCAAGGATGTTTCAGACATTTGCGTTTCATGTACGAGCTACATGTAGTGTTCTGACCCGTCAACAATTTGGACCTCCACCTGCGGCTGGCGCCGAGCCGGCGGAGTGCGACAATGTGTGTTTCTGGCCTTCTGGGGTGCTTATCCGTCACGGTGGCGGGAGGGGAATTAAACGGCGCCAGCTGTATCCTGAGAACCCAGGGATCGTCGAGCGGTCAGTTTGCAGACCTTGGAAATATTCCCCACCCCATTATAGGATTGCGAGTGTGTGGGATAATCGTCGTCTTGTCCTTCCCAGACGTTAAAGGGGTCCTGCAATCATATTTAAGCGTCTGCCTTTTTTGCGGTTTCCACGTCTCTTGGGGTTCGGGAAAGCCAGCGGGCACGGAGAGAGTAACTAAATATCAGTGCGTCATATCTTGACCGGACGACGCGGAAACCTCCTCCACCTACGGGTCGTCCCGTGGTGCCGAAAGCGCGCGATATGTGAAGTCCTTGATCCAGGGCTTACTACTGGTCAGAGCCTCTAAAAGCTTCTTTTTAGTCGAAATACAAAGTATAAGTGTCGCGAACCGTTTCAATTATTTATAAAAGTAGTTTTTTGTTCAGTATTGTACATCAGAAAAGAAACAAATGCAGTTTATAAAGTACGGAAACAAGAAATGACCCGTCGACATACCCGCCACCAAGCGATGGAAAAGGCGGCCCATACTAGAAAGGTGCAGTGGATCAAACACCGACGAGCGGCGAGTGTAGAAACGTCCTGGATGTACGCGGCGCTGTGGTCGTATACGTGCTCGAGGATTCGACCGGTTCCGAGCATTCCGAAGGCCTTCGGCGAGCAGGTTTGGGTTGCGTTTTGGCCGTTTGGCTGTATGGCAGCGCGAAGTGGCTCCCGTTCTGAACTGATCTTTACCCCGTGTTTGCCGTCGTTTGTGGTCAATGAAGTGTTATGCCGGATTAGTGTTTAATCGCGCAGCAAACTTAATGCGAGCCGCTCTGGCTGCCTGCTTCATACAGCCTATCCAGGACATTCTTCAGTGGCGCCCTTTCGAGCCGTCGACATGGAGTGCGGCAGCCGTGAGCGCTCGCTGACCTCACTAACCCTCCTCTAGTTCACGGGCACTCAAGCGACCAAAGACGTCATAAGGAGGTTATGTTTTGCTTGCTTTCTGCGAATTTTAATTTGCCTATACCTTTTAAAATAAGGCGAAATTCGAGAAAAGAAAAGTTTCATTAAGTTACTACGTTGAGTGCGCTCAGGTTCGGTGCAAATTAAAAACCAGTAAAAAAGTCCTTGCAGGGCCCCTTTAAGCTCCCCTTGGGGAGAACTTCGCTGGTCCGACTGCCGTCACTCACCTTCCGGAGTTGCAACGCCTAGGGACCATCCCCCCCTCTCTCTCGGAATGTTGCACAAAGACCGTCCGCTTAGGCCCGCTTCAGACGGGGCAATTTCGCCCAGCAACTCGACGTCGCAACACCAGCAACACGGGCCGCCCTGTACACTTGCAGCAACCGAATTGCTACGACTTGCCATCATCATCATTCAATTTGATTTTTCTTGCACTATTTAGACGCACAGCTACGCGCTAAAAACATGTTTTTATATCTTTGAATGGCGTTGAAAATACTTACTTATCTTTCTGAAAAGGTTTATTTCCAAGAACGATTCCATTCAGAAACAGAATCAAGTCTTTAGCTGTCATCATAATTACCACAGGGGTGTCACGTGAAACTTTCGCGTCCCTGATTGGCTGCTGCCGCTTCAAACGTCTCCGAGTTGTTGGAGTTGCTCGTCCGTTTCGAGCCGGACCCGATCTCAGCAATTCGTGTCGATCTAGGAAAAGCTAGGGAACAACCCGCCAGCAACCTCACAAGTGCTGGAAACGTTGCCCCGTCTGAAGCGGGCCTTACGGAACAGTCGTCTTTGGTCGGATATTTGGCTATGGTATGAACGTGTTAAGTTTTCTCGATCCGTTTCCCCGACTGACTTGCTCGGACGTCGTTCGTGAGAAAGGTGGGACGCCAGCCAGATGGCCATGCCACCCGAGAGACAAGGCTGGGCGTCTAAATGTAACAGTAGCAAAACAACCGCTTAAAAGTGCTTGCATGAAGCAGCTGTACACTTTACGTTCCATAACGCAGATGTCTCAGCCAGCCTTTGAAGTCTTCTATTGTGCAAGCTTTCGTGGGGTACGATGTGTAACTTGAAGAAGTGCCACTTACCCAGTCATTCTTAGAAAATGTCACATCTGGATCTGCGTGTAAACGCTCTATGACCGTCAACCCGCATAATTATTTTAACTTCTACAACAGTAACGCCGCATATACAATCGTATATTTTCGTCTCCTCTACAAGCGTCCACGTTAACTATGGTAGCCTATACAACCCTTAACGGATAAAAATTTGCTTTAGAGCAACTGGAGATATTTCAAATGTGTTTTGATGTCTACAAACCATAAGGACTATTTAAAAAAAAAAACAGTTTTAAAAAATTGAAGCGAGGAAAGAACTGCTCGGTGATAATAATCTATTAAAGTATTTCTTAGGCTCTATTGCAGACAACACTCGATAGGATTACGCTTTGCTTCAGGTCTGCGAGATTGAATCGAAGATCACCTTGCAGTATATAATATATATATATATATATATATATATATATATATATATTGTTCGAGGCGGGGTTTAGGCCGCACGTCCGGAGGCTTCCTGTCTCGCGACGACGACCATTCCCCGAAGTGAAGAACCCAGGGATCCAGTGGAGGTGGGAGAATTGGTAACGTAACGAACGGTTTAATTACATGGTAGCGATACAGTCGTCAAATCCAAGAGAACCACAGGAGCCGCCTCACGCCCCGCCTTATATAGGGTCCGTTTTCTCCCTCACTCTCCGCCAGGGCAGCAGGTGCGACCGCCAAGTGCGTTGCAGCAAAGTCCGCCGCGTCGTAGCCAGAAGTGCGTCGTAGCCATGGTTCTCCGCAGTTAGGCCAGGCCTCTCTCCCCTTCCGGAGCGCGCGAACCCACACGCACACACACACACACGTCCCGTTGACGTCACGGACGCGTTGAGACTCGTTTTGGGCAGGCATCGACAGGTGGGCGACAGTCCAGAACACGTCGGGACTCGTTTCGGGACTCGTTTCGGGACTCGTTTCGGGACTCGTTTCCGCAGCGTTGAAACTCGGAAAAGGTTGCCGAAGGTTCCATTCTTAACAATATACACCACCGGCCGTTTTTATGTTACCGAAACTTCATAAAACTGGAAACCCGGCTTGCCCTATTATTTCTGGAAATGGAACATTAACTGAACCACTTTCGAGCTTTGTAGACAATCTGATAAAACACATTCCACCCACATTCCCTTCTTACATAAAAGACACAGGTCACTTTAAGAGGGAGGTTGCGCGGGTCACTATTCCGGACGGGTCGTGTCTGGTTACGTTGGATGTTTCGTCCCTCTATACGAACATACCCCACGATGATGGCGTGGCGACACTTTTGAGCGCGTACGCGAGCAACAGGCGGGTGGACACACCCGAAGTAGACGTTGTCGCAACACTGACCAGGTTGGTTCTGTAGTTGAACAGTTTTGAATTCAATAACAGCCATTACACCCAAATCAGCGGCACAGCTATGGGCACAAAAATGGCCCCAAACTACGAAAAACATTTTTATGGGCGCCCTTGAATCACAGTTTCTTGAAGCGTCTCCCCTCAAACCCATATTTTAAAAAAGGTTTATCGATGACATTTTTCTGATTTGGACCCATACCAAAGATCAACTGCTCATTTTTATTGAGCGCTTTAACCGAGCACGTCCGAACATCAAATTCACGCATGAATACTCTCGCACGTCAATAAACTTCTTGGATGTAACCTTGAGCGTGGAGGGGAACAAGCTACAAACAAGGCTTTATCGAAAACCTACCGATTCTCAAAAATACTTGGCATTATCACAGCTCTCATCCGCGTCATTGTAAAAAAAGCATTCCGTACAGTCAGGCCCAGAGGTTTCGACGCATCTGCTCAGAAAAAGAAGAATTTGAACGAAATGTCGCCGATCTCCGGGGGGTGCTCTTGCAGAAAAGGTATCCAGCTGGCGTGATTGAAGACGCCATTGATAAAGCCAGAGCACTTGACCGCGAAGATATTTTGACCGATCACGGCAGGGTAACTAGTGACCATCGGCAGACCAACCTGGTCATGACATATGACAATAACGCTCCCAACGTCAACAAAGTCCTTAGCAAACATTTCAACATAATTGAACAGAGTCAACGATTGAAGCAAATAATCCCATCACCTCCCCGCGTAGTATACCGACGTTCAAAAAATTTAAGACACCCTCGTACATTCGCGCACAACGCGCGCCCAGTCTTCGGGGTGCAGCCCATGTGGGAAACCTCAGTGCAAGGTGTGCCCCCACATGGTGACGGCTGATACTGCCAGGAGTACGAAATCAAACTTTAGCATGAAAATCTACGGAGATCTCCGGTGCTGCAGTCCGAATGTCGTCTACCTTCTCGAGTGTCAGGTGTGTAAGATGCAGTATGTAGGACAAACCATAAGAGCATTCAATGAAAGGTTCAATAATCACAGATCCCACTCCACCAAAGTGCCCAGCCTTCCACTTTCCAAACATCTAACACTACCAAACCACTCATTCGATTAACTTTCTGTTACGCTGCTTCAATCTGGCTTTAAATCAAATCTAGAACGCGAACTGAAAGAAGCCCAGCTGATCTACAAGTTTGATGCTGTAAAATGTGGAATTAACGAAAGTCCTGGGATACCCAGTTGTGTTCAGCTGTTGTGAATGTGTTGTGCGAAGATTTATTTGACACTGCGATTGATTTTTGGTCGTCTTCCGAGTGTAATAGTGGTGCCCTATTGTCGCGGATGGTGTCTGGGCCGTTTGCGGCGGGACTCGCGCTTTATCTCTGAGAGCGCCGGTTCTGTCAGCCGACGACGCGGCGCCTCCTCGGGGCAGTGCGGCGCGGCTTGGCGCTTACCGATACCGGACAGTTGTTTTCTGTGACGAGTTGGTCGCCTTTTTGGTCCTCCTGTTTTGCATACTCTCTTAAAATTTCATGCCCGTCGATCATCATATTCCGCGACTGCCGTGTGCAATGCACCGGGTGATCGTGGGCGCCCTTAACGAGACTTAACTGGATGGGACCGCGACGGGGCGATAGCTGTCCGGACTTGGCCCGCGGCGGGCAATTACGGGTGTGCCCGGTTCGGACCGCCCGCCTTTGTGCCCTACGTGCCATACAAGGTCGCGGGTGTGTGGTTGGGTAGAAGGCTTATCGCCGGTCACAGAGAGTTAGGATCGTGTGCCTTGGGCGAGCTCGCAGATGAGGCCGCCACTGGTCTCGTCCATGTTTTGCGTTTGCTGTTTGAATTTGTTTATTTTTTTTTATATTTTTATCTTTGTATTCTATGTATTTTTTGCCTTTTTTGTTTTTCTTGCTTCTGCGGTATTTCGCTCGACATTTGAGGTCTCATTTTTCAAGTCCCGCTTGAGGAAGAAGGGTCCCCCTTTGAAACATCGCGGTTTCTGTATAACTTACACATGTTGAATTAAACCTTCCAAGTTTGTTTGACCCTCGGTGCCTTCTACTTTTATATACATATATTTTAAAGTGCCCGCCACAATGAACGAGTAAATTAAATGATGACCTGACAAGCTTGCAGTGCCAATACTCTCCGCATGTCAGCTAAAACGTCCTAAGTATTGCTATCGTATAAACATTTGTGCTTACTTGATTGGGAATCATGGACATATGCATGGTTGAACAGACATTTAATTACCGTAAATTGCTGTAAGGGTGCCCTCCCTTGAGAGATCGCTCATTCCAATTTTCTGGCAAAATATTCACAGCATAAAAATTCCGAAACATCACACATGCCCGAATTCCCGTCGACGGGAATCGCATCAACCTCGCGATCTGCGGTACCGGTATGCGTGACAAACGCGTTCGCAGCGGGTTCCGCGTCTATGTCCGCGATCTGTATGTGCAATATCTGTTCCCGTGACATACGAGTTCTTAGCGAGTTCCCGCGGTTATTCTCTGCGATCTGCACGCGTTATATCGGTCTTCATGGCATCCAAGTTTACATCGTGGCATGAACACAGGACTTCGTAGTGGATTCCCGCATGCTTACCGCATTGTGGAACGCGAATTTGCCGTGTCCGTACTCTGCGGTATCGCTACCCATGTCAAGTGGTTTGTAGCGGTGCCCTGTGTGTTCATCATAACTTTTTTATAACATTTTGCTGACTTATTCCCAAAGATAGCCCACCTCATGTTTTTCACTATTTATCTCTTCACTTTGGCTGGGTTCTTTTCGGGATTTTACGGGTAGTCTCATTAATAGAATTATTTGCAATCCCCTTTTTTTACGGTGTAAATATTTATATAATTGAACGCGACGTTATATATCTAAGTGTGTTGTACATATTGTCTAGATCGTACTAATTCAATTTTTGGTCTAAACAAGGTCCAGATGTGTCTCTGATCTAACCCCCGTCATTTTTTTCAATATTTTTAAGGTTACATTTCTGGGGGTTACAAGTAACTAGGGTAATTAATTTGATTAGGCGAGGAACCTAACAGGAGACAAGAAAGACTATAAACTCACCTCGAAATCTCATTCGCCGACCGTTCAAAGAGGTTTCACATTTGCTTTCTTATTGCAAAAGACATTGTTTAGAGCCTGCACATACGTGGACGCTGTCACACGAATACGGTGCTGCTGACATGCGCGAGATGTCGCTGGCACACTGTCGCATAAAATAAACGGTGCCTAGAAATCATAGCAGTTCAACACCACCAATTTGCCTTTGAGAAAGTCCCTAGAAAAATGTAGGCTTCGTAGAGTTATAAGTTCGCCTAAAAGCGGATTGTCAAGTTCTGCGTTTGAACCGCTTTTTCTCCGACGTCTCTAGCGTTCCCTTAACACCAATCACAATTAATAGAACCCATCGCAAGAAAAAAAAAGTACTAGTATTAAAATCGAGAAAAAGCTCATTAAATTTCAAAGGGAAAGGTTTCAGGACTGTTTTTACGTAGATAAGTACCAATGCATAGGATATTGTTATAACAATGAAGCCCTGGTTTTATTGAGTTAGGTTTAGAAGAAATGTTCTTCAAAGAGGAGCGTTAACTCATACGAGTTCGGACATTTATATCCCCCACATTCAGAAACGTAAAAGGCTATTGTCAGGTATACAAATGAAAACGTATATTGACAGTTTTGTTTCAAACAGGCTTGACAGAAAGCAGTTATGATAGACTGGAGCCTACGTCAACCCATAATTAAAAGAAGGCCGTAAGTGTCGACTGAAAAGATTGCGTATTTTAATTTTAACCAATAAGTAGACAGGTGTATACCTGTATCTCACTTTTAACATATGCCGTGATGCGAATTATAACCGTGGTCTTGAGTTCAAGCAATTTCAAACGTGTTTAAAAGCCATCGATACATTAGAGCAGATTTAAAAAATACTGCATTTGAAACAGGCTATTTTTTTATTATTAGGTATTCCCAAACAGCCGAAATATTACATGCCACTTAACCGCTCATTGCTTTCTTGCTTTTCCAGATCCGCTAAATGTGGTCACTCCGAAAACGGCGTACCGTGCGTCAACTTACCATCTCCCTGGCTGTTGTGGCGTTCCTCACCGGCGCCACGTACCTCTGCCTCCAGGGACGCACTGAGCTCGGAGACATCAACTCTTCACTTTCGTCGCCAGGCCTTGTCCTCCAGTCGCTTCCGCTGAAAGTCTTCCCGAAGCGCCGCATTTACGCGCACCCTTTCGACTACATAATCGATTCACGCCACCTGTGCCTTGGCAACGACACCATTCCTCCCCGCGTCGACTATTTATTCATGGTGTTCTCCGCCGTGGGCAACGCGGGGCACCGCAGTGCCATCCGCGAGACCTGGGGCCGAGACGTCAAGTTGCACCCGGACACCAGGATGGCGTTTCTTCTGGGTGCCACCAACGACTCGAGACTTCAGTCTTCCGTTCAAAGCGAGTCTTCGGTGCACTTGGACATCATTCAAGAGTCCTTCATGGACGCCTATCGCAACGTGACTCTCAAATCTATCATGATGTTGCGGTGGGCATCCGCTTTCTGTCGCCATGCTCGATTTGTTGTGAAGGTGGACGACGACACCTACCTGAACGCTGCAAACTTTTTTGCGACAATGGCTTCGCGCCCTCCAGATGCCATATACGGCCGCCTATTCTCCCGCAGTGAACCAATTCGAGATCCGACCAACAAGTGGTACGTAAGCTTCGAAGAATACTCCGAGTCTGTGTATCCGACCTACGTTGCGGGCTCCGCCTACGTGGTGGGCAGGCTGGTCGTGGAGACCCTTTACAGAGCCACGGGTCACGTGAAGCCTTTCCCCATCGAGGACGCCTACATCACCGGCTCCTGCGCCGAAAACGCCGGAGTCCGTCGAGTTGGCCACTCGGGTTTCAACTCGCTCAAGATGGAATCTCTCTGCGAACTGAAGAACGCTGTGTCGTCTCATTACACGTTGCCGAAAGAGATGTATGCCATCCGAGATCAGCTGCGGCGTACGGAACTCGTGTGCCACCGTCTTCTATTTAACTTTGCGTACTACTGTTACTGCAGGACGTGGCCTTCGACGTAAGATGCTGCCGGCGTACGTGTTTAGCTAGTGATTCTCAGTGGGCCTGAAAGCTTTCTACCGTCCACAATACCGCTCGTGCTCGAAGAAAGATGATAGCCTTTGCATTGTAGCGCAATACCATATAGAGCGCAAATTTACACAACCACCTGAAAGCGTGTTTTCAGTTTGTTATGGAGGACATTTCTTGTCATGACTTAAGAATCTCTGTACATTCTCAGTCGAAATAGCTGAATAATAGTCATGTCTTCTGGAATAAATAGTAAGCCATGTGCCGAGACGGAATGAATGTGAATAATCTATACATTTTATGTTCGAATAACTTAAACGAGACGTTTTCGAAAAACATATTTGCTATTCCATGTAGGTAATTAAATACCCATCTTAACCATAAAGTAACCTAGTTAGGTTTTTCTAAGTCTAATTATTATTCGGCTACCTGTTGTAATTAGAAACCTCTTATTTTTCTTTCTGAAAGCTAGATTTCGGAATCAAAGTTTTAATAAAAGATGTGTTCAGTGTTTCTAGTATGAACTCAATTTTGTTGCACACAAGCTCCACTAATTTTTATAAACTTTTTTTTATACTGGGATTATTGTAAAAGGCCAACCAAACTTTTCATCATTGTCACTGTTTAAACTTGAGGTTCTTCAACAGCCTCTCGTTAAATTTAGCGTCTTATGAAATGACTCTCTAGCTCCCATTAGCATTAGAAATTAACAAAACATGCAAGCATCATCCACGAGAAGGTTGTTAGTAGTTAAGGAAGCGATCTCAGCAGGGCGCTGGACGACGAGAGAGTCGGCATTTAGGGGCACGTCCGTATTTGTTTGTCGGTTGGCAATAGGCCTTCAGTGTTTTGCCTCACTTTTTTTTTTTTTTATTGTTGCTTTTGTAAAATTTTGTCCCGGCCAATCAGTCTCTCAACATTTTTTTTTTCTTATAAATGTTTACATGTTACTTTTTGCGAGATAAAATCTCCATTTACACACTGGCGTTGAAGTACGCACATGCGTGACCTATCTTTTTATGTCATTTCTGCTTGTTACTCCGGACTAGATAATCACCCGCTTACCTCACGCTCGTGAATACCTCAGGGTCTAGTCGCTCCTTAGTCGCCGATTCTTCGCTTAGCTCGCGACTAAGACGCACTACTGACTTTAAAATAGCGCTAGCAAGTCACGGCTGATGAATACGGCTTAGTAAGTTCTACGGCCTTTTTTCTAAGAGCGCAGTTGAGGTTCGGAAACTACCTGTACGTTGATGCAACAGTCGAGGAAAGTGGAGCAAACTGGTTCGAAAAATTGGCCGCCAGTGGAATATAAAGCAAAAGCAAGAAGTGCAGCAGCGTTTGAGCTTAATGCTTTTCTCGATAGTGTGTTGGTTGATAGTGTGCGTTCACGCACTGCAATGTTCCTCGGGATTGCCGCGAATGCCAAGAGGGTAATATTACGAAGCTCTGACAAATGCCTTGGTTTTTGAAACGCGGTAGAATTTCTGTGACTCTGATAAACAATTCACACCACGAAACAAGAAGCATCGGCCGCAGCGGCATATTTTCTCTCATTGAGACTAGCGACTCTCACCAGGCTTTCGGATAGCCCTCACAAATCTACACGCTCAATTATTATTAGGACTGGGCAAGTTGTCGATTAACCTTCAGTCAGTCGCCTAATGTTTTGAACGTGATCAAGCATGTTAAGTTAACTGTTTAACCAGTTGAATCTTGAGTTGGTAAAAGGGCGGGTACAAAAACAAAGGTAAAAAGAGATGCCGGCTTGAAGTTTTCTTACGTCTCCATTAATTATATGGTCCAGGCTTCAATGGTTAAGCACTTTAGAGTTGTTTTGGGAATGTCATCGAGAGTGAGAATAATGTTTGAAAGTGTAGCGTAAACGTATTGCGATTTTCAAAATGTTGTTCATGTTAAATATCTGAGGGTCAAACCCATACCTCAGCAAACCTCACTCATGAGGGCCCTCACTCACCCTCATTTTCACAGTTGAGGTGAGGGGGAGTAAGTTTCTGAACCAGGAAAATTCATAAGTGTGAGAGTGAGTGAGGGCCGTGAGGGCGGTGAGTGCGTGAGGGGTGTGAGGGCCATGAGTGCGTGAGGGCCATGAGTGCGTGAGGGGTATTAGGGCCGTGAGGGCGTTGAGTGCGTGAGGGGTGTGAGGGCCATAAGTGCGCGAGGACTCGTGAGGGCGGTGAGTGGCATGAGTGCGTGAGGGGCGTGAGGGGCGTGAGGGCGGTGAGTGCGTGAGGCCCCCTTCAGACGGAACAACTTTCTCATCAATTTTGCTGTTGCTGGCGGGTTGTTCCCTAGCTTTCCCTAGACCGACACGAATTGCTGAGATCGGGCCCGGCTCGAAACAAGCGAGCAACTCTGAGCAATTCGAAGACGTTTGAAGTGGTTGCATCCAATCAGGGACGCGATATTTTCACGTGATACCTCCTGCCGGTGATGATGACAACAAAAGAATTGGTTCTAGTTTGAAATTGATCGTTTTTGGAAATAAACTGTTTCAGAAAATGCATTAGTATTCCCAACAAGATTTAAATGCATAAAAACACGTTTATAGTGAGTAATTGTGTGTCTAAATAGTGCAAGAAAAATAAAATTTCATAATGATGATGGCGAATTGCAGCAATTGGTTGCTGTGCGTGAACGCGGGCGGCCCGTGTTGCTGGTGTTGCGACGTCAAGTTTCTGGGCGAAATTGCCCCGTCTGAAGCGGGCCTGGGTGGCGTGAGGGGTATGAATGCGTGAGGGCGGTGAGTGCGTGAGTGGCGTGAGGGGCGTGAGGGCCATGAGTGCGTGAGGGCCGTGAGGGCGGTGAGTCCGTGAGGGGCGTAAGGGCCATGAGTGAGTAAAGGGCGTGAGGGGTATGAGTGCGTGAGGGCCATGAGGGTGGTGAGTGCGTGAGGGGCGTGAGGGCCATGAGTGAGTGAGGGCGGTGAGTGGCACGAGGACCATGAGAGCGTGAGGGGCATGAGGGGTATGAGTGCGTGAAAGCGGTGAGGGCCGTGAGGGCGGTGAGTGCGTGAGGGGTATGAGTGCGTGAGGGCCGTGAGGTTCAGTGAGGGTGAGTGAAGGGCTGAAGGTGAGTGTGGATGAGGGTGAGTGAGGGACTTAGGTGAGTGTGGCTGTGAAGGTGAGGGTGAGTGAGGGCGACCTAAAATGCCGACCTCTGCTCACAACGATAAAACATATGAAAATAATGTGTCATGTATAATAAGGTACTAAAAAAAAACATGCGTTTTTTTATCTCTTTTCTTATGCTGGGTTCCCTAAATAAGTTGCACCAAACTTAGAAAGAAAACAAAAAAACGGAGCGCTTTGCGAGAATGATACCAACTGTATTTGTTTACGATTTTTTTCAGCCTATAGAGAAACAAAGACGCTGCGAGGTGGTGAAACCAATCAAGCAGTGTCGCAAGCGCAAGCCACTAGGCATTTTCTGTTTATGATTGGTTCAGCGGTGACAGAACACGACACGTACAAAAACATGACGAACACCATGATGATACGCTTTTGACGCTGTCTGATTGGTCTCATCAGCTTGTAGCGTCAGTTGCGTATGAATATAAAGGTAAAACTAAGTATAGCAATCTTTTACGAAAGTGCACAAATTTTTCTTGGCGCACCTAGTGATTTAAATAATTAAGACTAATTAGGTAACCGTTTTAATTATTCGTTTAAGGTCTGAGGTGTGAATTGGAATTTCGTAGAGCGCATTGAGAAACACCCATTTACGGTGTTTTCTACATGATACGCTCTGCGCACTTTCTTTGTTTTTAGCCAAAAACGAAAGCCCGTAAATGAATTTGAAAAAGTGACAAGGGGGATTGGTCATAGAGAAATAATAGTACTACGTAAAGAGCGGACACTTCCATAGGCCCCAGCGGCCCAATTCAGCGTCAGCGAGCGCACCCAGCGGCCAGTATAGTCCCTAGTTGAGTGTTGAATGGATGGATACACGCAGTAACCGCTGGCCAGATTAATGAATGAATTCAAGGCGAATTCTGGCGGTACTTTTGTATCGGGAAGTAGCATGCGCCCTCTAGTTTAACAAGTCAGTGTTATTGTAACTAGCATGTTTTTTGTTTAAAATAGAATTGTTTTATAAGCATACCTTAATTGTACTGCAGAATAAAAGTCATCCAGCGCTACATATAATTCAAACTGACCTCACACCGAAAAGGATATTTTCACATTTGTGCTAACTCTCTTGAAAGGACGACATGGGACGACACCAGGGATTGACACACAAAAGTATTTATTCTTGTAACTATGACAAGCAAAACAAACATCAACTCTGAAGACAACGAGTGATGTATGTTATTCATACATTACAAAAATAACAATACACATGCAAAATATATGACTAACGCATCAACAGTTGTACACTGGAAAAAAAAAATTTATTACAGCGACACTTATAGTGCCAACTGGACTATAATGAAGGGCATTAAAAAAAATTGCCGTCCAAGTTCCATGAAAGGCGCTTGCACATATGACCATGTGCTGAAAGGCGCTTGCATATACTGTATGACTGGCCCAGTGGCTTCTAAATTCAGTGACCGAATGCAAATGTCCGTCAACAAAGAAACTACAGTCACAATACTTCTTACGCGTACCGCATACCATGACCGCAACTGAAGAATGACAAGAAACCCGCACGAGTCAACAAGCCGCGGAACCAACTCAACCCACACAACGAGGCAAGAGACACAGACCAAGCAGCCGAAGTATCCGCCCTCCGTCGAGTCCACCACTCCGAAGCCAACCGTCGTGCCGCAGCCATAGCCACAGCCGTTGAAGTCGTTTTTGAAAGTTTTAAAAGTTCGTAATAATTTTAAAAGTTTACTCTATACAACGAAGGTATTTATTAATATTATATATTTGGCAAATGTTCAAAATAAGTGGCACTGTTGAGCCTACTAACGGCCAGTAGAGTCCCTTACTTTTGGGCCACGAAACGGCTTGAGTGGCCACTCTTTACGTAGTACTATATTTCTCTATGGATTGGTGGCCGAGTTGGCTAGCACACACCAGCTCAGAGCACGTGGGGCAAACGCTCGCCCCGCAGAATCCAAGAATCCTGAGCTCCATCTCCACCTCTGCCTGTTTTGATGTGGATAAAATTATACCAGCGTGCGGAGCTGTACTGCACTGGCTAAATTTTTCATCCACAGTGGGTAAAAATGACGTCATGTTTCTGACAGACTAATGTACCGCTGTATAAACAACTAACGATTGATTACTTCACCAAATAACAACGCGACTGTGCGTCGCGCTTTCAGCGCTCTTAGACGTGCTCTGAAGGAACTAAGTCCACCTTATCACTGGCACGCTGTCCGATACGGCTTTGCGGCAGCAGGTGCTCGTGCTTATCTTCGGGGCCTAAACCGACACGAAGCCCTCTCTAGGACAGCGTGCCAGTGCTAACATTGGCTTCGTTCCTTGTTCCCATGACAAAATGCTGTATGAGGCGCGGGGGGGAGGGGGGGGGGGGAGGGAAGAGGAGGTCCCAGCAAAATGGAAGATTTCGGGGGGGGGGGGGGCCCGGGCCCCATGGGCCCCCCCCCTGGCTACGTGCCTGCCCAGAGGTACATTGACACGTTGGCATGAGCAAACGTTATCGAAATGAACTGCAAGCTCCCTTTTCTCAATCAACTAAGATTAAAAAAAGCTGAAGTGATGTTTTTTTTTAAATAATTTACTCTGTGTTCTGACAAAACTTATTCCAAAGATACCATCTTCGATTGCTTTTTATTTCGCCGTCGTGACGTCGAAATTTTGAGGTTTTTTTTGATAAATCGAAATTAACGAAATTTTTCCTGCGAGATTTTTTCTGAGTTTTTCTGATTTATCCGTAAACCCGGAATCCTACATGTATGTTAGAAAGTATTAACGAACCGCTTACACTCCCTCCTCCCTCGTCCGCGCCGCGCAACGTCATTGGTCGGGCGCTACATGACGTCAAAACACAATCTGTTCTTCCTTGCTAACACACTCTCACATAGCTACCCATGTGAGCAGTTTTGTTCGGTACTCATTATTAGACACGAAAATTGCCTGTAATCGATAACTTTTTCAGATAATTTTGTAATCGTTTCATTTTCCCACACGACTCCTAACTTTTGCCCAACTGTTTCAGTCCTAATTTTAGTCCTATGTTTCCTGTTCACATTGATTCATTTTGTGTCGACTGTTTAATCCAGAAGCTTAAAATTTCCGCGTGTGCTGGGATTGACGGCCTTAATTTAAAGTTCCTGAAGAGCACCGCCACCAATTCATCTTTCATTGATTCCAAAATTTTTTCACAGTCTTTGCAGTGTTGCACGATGCCCAACGATTGGAAGTTAGGGAAGGTGGTTCCTTTGCATAAATCAGGTACTGCTCACTCCCCATTTAACTACAGGCCCATATCATTGACTAGTGTGCCGTGTAAATTACTTGAACATGTCATTTACTCTCACCTTGTTGCCTTTCTCGAGTCCAACTAATTTTTTACTAATTGTCAACACGGGTTCCGAAGGTTGTTTTCTTGTGAAACACAGCTTGTATCGTTTACTAACAGTGTTGTACACGTTCCTCAAAAAAAGGAACGAAAGCTCGTTCCTCGTTCTTTCTGATTTTTGGAACGCGCTCCCGTTACAAGTTCCATTGGTGAGAAAGGAACTCGTTCCCGTTGCAGTTAAAAATATGGAATGTATCGTTACATATGCGTTACATTTGTATTTTGCTGATTACAATATTTAATTATATCAAGCAAAGTTTTCTGATTTTGTTTTTATCTATCTTATCAGATGACAACATACGAATTTGAATGCAGTGATGGGAGGGCATCAGGAGAAGAAGACAAGCGAAAACAGGGTTTCATTTGATGATATATTCAACTTTAAAAATCTCAGCTTTTAACCCTATCTTGTGGTGGGAGGTTCAGACGAGCCAAATGTACTGTTATCCCCACATTGCACGAGCGTTTTACAACAACCTCACACGTTTCAATCTAACAATGTCCTTTGTTCGAACTTGACAAAAGTTGCTTCTCAGTGTTGCTGTCCCCAAGACGAGCAAGTGAAGAAGAGGGAAGTGCTTCTGGAAGGTCAGACTTCAAAACTACAAGTCCTTCTTCGTGAAGGTTCATTCGAAAGAAAGCCCGTGGGTCTACCTTCCCGCACAACACTTGGAGAGCCAATCGCCGCAACTTACGGAGGCGGCTCAGCGAATGACGATGCCGAAACATATGCTTAGACCAAAAAACGCAGTCTGTGTTGTGACATTAAGCAATTCAAAACGCCACGCTTGCATTGCTTAATGCCACAACTTAGACTGCGTTTCTATGTCTAAACATATGTTTCGGTATCGTTATTCGCTTAGCTGCCTCCGTAAGTTGCGGTGATTGGCTCTCCGAGTGGTGTGCGGGAAAGTAGGCGCACGAGCGTTTTTTTAGAGTGTTGGATTCGTTGTTCAGTTTGAAGGGGGGGACAAGCGGAGAAAAAATAAATATTATTTTTTTTTGCAACCTTTAAGTGACCATTATTCGGGATACAAGGGTGTCTTCGATATCTGGTAACCTGTTCTTTGGTTGTAGCTGTAGGTCTCTTTGTGGAAGTTCAGTGATGGCTGTAGCCTGCCTTAGATTTGTGGGTGTATGAGGATTCGCCGAAGCAAAGAAAGTAGCTGAGTTTCAAACGTCCCTCTTTCTGTGTCTTTTCCTTAGACTAAACTTTTGCTTTTTGTACCGCAGTCTGGAGCACTAAAAATAATCAATGTCAACAAGCTCTCTAGCACCCGACTGTTACCAAGCGAGGACCACACAAAATAAACATTAAGATAAGTAACCGAAATGTTAACGAGATCCTGCACTTCGTAAAGATATTGTTTTTATACTTTGAGAATTTCCCTCTTGGGAATAAAATACAAATTACCCCAATGAACGAAAAAATGGAACGTCGTTCCTTTTTCCGTTCCAGTATAAATGTAACGAGTTCCCGTTCCAGTTCCACCGATGAAGAATGGAACGGCGGCGTTCCTTCGTTCCTGCTAAAAGGAACGCGTTCCAGGAACGCCGTTCCTTGGAACGCCATTCCGTACAACACTGTTTACTAATGACATGTTACTTAAAATTGATGCTGGACTAATACTTGACTGCATTTTCTTAGATTTTGCTAAGGCTTTCGACTGTCTCGCACGACGTACTTCTCTTGAAACTGAGTGAACTTAATATCGATCTCAACATGTTTTTTATCTAACCGCTCACGATATGTTTCTGTCATAGGGCATAATTCGTCTACTACTCCTGTAACGTCCGGAGTACCACTGGGATCTGTTTTGGGGCCTCTCTTGTTTCTAGTCTACATTAACGACCTCCCATCGCAAATTATGTCCTTATTAAACTGTTCGCGGATGATTGTGTACTGTATCGCGTAATAACTAATGCCCAAGATTGTGCTACTAGTCAGACCTCGACGTAGTTTCTTCCTGGTGCGCTGAATCGCAAATGAAGCTTAACGCTACTAAATGTAAAAGCATGCGTGTTTCCCGTCTTTCTAAAAACATTGCCCTGCTATATACATCCTTAATAATATACCATTAGATGTTGTTGCTTCATACAAGTGTCTTGGTATTAATATCACTCATAACCTTTCCAGGAACATGCACGTCGACTATGTTTTTAAAATGCTAATCGTATGCTTGGGCTTTTGCGCCGCCACTTCCTTTCGTCTAATCTTCCGGTTAAACTGCAATTATATAAAACCTTCGTCAGGCCAAAACTCGAATACGCCTGTTCCGGATGGGATCCGGGACATGTAACATTATCACACATTCTTGAATCAGTGCAGAACCAAGCAGCCCGTTTTATCCTTTCTGATTATTATCGTACTGCTAGTGTTTCATCAATGAAGACAACTTTGTACTTACCTGACCTCGCTTTATGCCGTAAATACCTTCGTCTTTGTCTTTTCTATAAAATTTGTTATATTAACCCAATGTCATGTTCAATGTCATATGTGTCACCTCGCAACGATCACCAGTGTAAGGTTGGCACGCCAACATGTCATACGAACATATATTTTGACTCTTTTATTCCAAGAACATCTAACGATTGGAACCACCTCCCTACCTCCATCGTGTCCATCCAGGACGCCACATACTTCAAGAAGTTTGCCAACGATTTCATCTGTATCACCCACTCCTCTCTGTTGAGCCTCCGAGCCTTGAGAGTATATAAATAAATAAAAAAATAAATTGCATTTCTTATGAAATAATTGGGAGAGTAATATTATTACGTTTGGATGTACTAAGATTACATGTAATCGATAGAATTTTTCCCTCCCATTTTATTGGCGTCCTTTGTTTCTCCGTGTTTCCTTCCAAGGATATCCTCGAGGCTCAAGCAAGAGGATTATTTACGAAAATTTTTCGATTAACAGGATAAATGGTTTATGATACGGTACGGAATTTTCGAACCGTCAGAAAAATTAGTCGGTCTGAAAGTCTCATGTAATCGTAAACGGTAACTTTTTTCTTAACTAATGGAATAATATAATTAAATACTTTTCAAGCTGGAGTAATCGTAAATGTAATCGTTCACGTTTTTTTTTTTTTTTCTTTCGAGTAGCGCGCGTACAAGGCTCTGTGCGACCAACGCGAACAAGCGAGCTGTCTCCTTAAAATGCTCTGAAAAAACGTTTATCTGTCAAGCTAATCTAAAAATGGGCCACTCGTTTAGAATCTGCCGGGACGCTTTTATTTGTGTGCTTCTGGATCTTCTGGGTGAAACATAGCAAAACGCGTATCACGGTGACATTAGAACTCATGATCGCTCCTTTATCGGTATTCATTTCTTTAACGTGCAAGAAGACATTGCTGGAATGAGTCCAGAGCTATGCTCTCTGACGTCACGCCACTACAGCGGTTCTGCTGTCGATACGGTGCACGTCTTGCGCAAATCTGGTTTCTGTGCAGGTGCACAGCTGACGCCTGGAGGAGGCAAGCACGGGCTTGTTTGTAAACAGAGTGGTTGGTGTACAGAGTCATTCAAGAAAAATAAGTTTGGTAGAGTAGTTCTGTTTTCTTGAAGTATTTGTTTTAATAAAATTGTCGACAGACCACTGGAAACTACATTATCTACCAAAGAAGAAAGCCGGAAGTAAGAATATCACGCCGTGGTGTATCGCAGTTAAATTCAACCGAACATCTATATATAGCCTACAGTTTTCATTTTCAATGTGTCAACGCACAATGTCTATGAAGTTTGAACCATCAGTACCTCGTCACATGAAGATTTCAAGAAGCTGGATAGAAAAAAAAGACATATTTTGCCATTTTTATTTAATTAGGCCGTATTTATATTCGAAGTCTAGTGTGTCGCTATACTTCCTTTCAGCCGAAGTCCAGACGCAGCCGATACTACAAGCGCGAGCTCCGGGCTTTCAGCGTTCTTGCCAAGCACGCGCGCTCGCGCAGTGCAAGCACTGTTCAGGGCCACATGATCGCGCTTGTAGCATCGGCTGCGTCTGGACTTAAGCTGAAACGAAGTATAGTAACAACTTATTCCACAGCTTTTTTTTTTTTTTTCTTACTGCAATGATTACTTTAGCCTTACTGCCCGCGCAATATTTTCTCGCCCAAAGTGTCTGCCGTAAACTCCCGAGATGCCCCACCCCCAAAAGGTAAACCACGCCTATTTTTGGCGTTATTTGCTATTTTCTTTTAATAACCAAAAGCTAGCCTACTCCCGGTGGTCGTAGTGTTCGGATTAATGATGACCTTGGCGTAAATGCGTATAGTTAGCTATGGCGAGCTATACGCGATCGTTGCTGACATAGAAGTCGTCATCTGCGCTTCATTGTAACTCGCCGCGATAACGATTTTGACAGAGACACATAATCTAAAAATTCATTATTTCTAACTTTTCTCGATTGCCCACCGAAAGATAGCCCACTCCTTATTTTCACCGCATTTTCTCTCAGTCTTGATTGGGCTATCTCTCAGAAGTTTCCGGTAGGTTAAATCATCTAAAATTCAAGAAAAAAGGCATTAGCTACAAAGTGATGATGACGACGCATATAATATACAGGACGAGGAATCTTACATCATGCATCTTACTATTTGCAAATATTCTTTGTCGTTTTCTTCAAGATTGAACGCTACCGTGGCACTTCATGGTTGATTATCACTCTTTCTAGATTTTTGTTTAAAACGAACAAAAGTAGTTAGATTTATATGCTCAATTTGACGTACATAGGATTCACTTTCTTGTCTGTTTTCTTTTTAGGGCGCAGTGATAGATTTGGGTTCAAGTATAGTTAGCACAAAATTTTGAGGGCACAACAAAAAAAAATACATTTCGCTTCAAAACTTTTGTTTACAGAATAACGCATTCATTTTAGTTAGCACTCACAATTCAAAACCTTTTACTCCTAAAGGTAAGGCTATGTTGACTTGACAACCACTCTACGCGCTGCTAATTTTAAGCAGAAAACAAACCATACGATTAAAAATATTTTCAGTTCAACAATAAAACGCATTAGCCTGATATACGGGCACATGATAATTTCAGGTTCGACACGGGCACATTCATCTTCATTGACGTCGCAGCGTCTGCCATGCGAAGCTCAGAATGAGTCACGCAACGCTGCCGCCGCTTCCTTCGTTTCTTGAACGGCCTGGGAGACCTGCGGTCCCATGGGACCAATGGCGGCGCATGTTCGAAAATTACCTTGACTGCGTCGACGAGGATTCTCTTACGCCGAAACGGAAAAAGGCGCTACTGCTACATGCCTTAGGAACAGAAGGTCAGCGAGTCTTCTTCACGTTGCCTCACGTCTCTGCCGCTTCCATTACTACACTGCCTACTGCAACGGCGTCCACGTCAAGTGCTACTGCGTCCGCGTCAAGTATTACCTCTACTACTAACGTGTATCAATATGCTATTGCGACTCTGGAGGAACGCTACGCAGCGACGTACAACGTAATTACAGAACGCCGCAAGTTTCGCCAACGTACTCAAGCTCGAGGCGAAACAATTGATGAGTTCCTCACTGCATTACGAGGACTTGCACAAACTTGCAATTTTGGCTCGTCACCGGACGAGGCAATACGAGACCAACTGGTAGAAGGAGCTTCCATGACACACGTCCGGGAACGACTCCTCCTGGAAGGCTCTGCACTTACCCTTGAAAAGGCTTTAAAATTGGCACGCAGTGTGGAGCAGTCCAAGACGGAAGTGCAAGCCACTGCGGACTCTCCTGCGGTTGTCCAAAAGCTACGAAAAGTCAGAGGAAAGAACTCCAAGCACAAATATCAACAAGGTGTTGACTCCTCAGCCCGTCAAAATAAAACATGCTACCGTTGCGGCTCAGCAGATCACGTAGCAAATGCTGCTACTTGTCCAGCAAAGAACAAGATTTGCGCAAAATGCAAAACGCAAGGACACCTAAGATCTGTTTGTCGGAGTATGGCGTCAGCGATGGAGGTGGTTAGCTCTCACACCACCAGTAACAACGAAAACGTGTGTTTGTGTGAGACACGAAAAGAAACCGATCCTGTCACAAAAGTCTTGGAAGTTGCAGAAGTTCGCAACTCCGGAATCTATGTGACAATGCAAGTGGAAGATCAAAATATCAAGTTCCTTCTGGACACTGGTTCTGCGGTTTCTATTATTTCACACGAAACCTACCAGAAGAAATTTTCTACCAAGCACCCACTTCAACCAGCTGCAGTGCAACTACAGAACTACTCAAGGTAGCGCATCCCATTACTTGTATGTTTTGCGTCAACTGTTACGTACAAGGGTTCCTCGGCACAACTTGTGCTTTACGTCGTGTCACAAGGGACAACACTGATGGGACTGGATGGACTTTCTGCTTTGCGTCTCCGCATTGAAGGATCCGCTCTACAGTGTATGGAAACGTCGGCTCCAGTTTCAACGGACTTGACTTCCATCGTGGACTCTACTTATGCCCACCTGTTCACCCCAGGAATAGGTCTGGCAAAGGGATACGAACATCAGGTCAAGAAGTCCCACCTGTTGCTGTAAAACTCCGTCGATTACCACTTACGGTTCGGGATGAAGTATCGAAAGAACTTCAACGCTTACTAGAAATGGACATTATCGAACCGATCAGCGCATCTGAATGGGTATCGCCCATTGTCGTTGGCAGAAAAAAAGATGGGAAGCTACGGCTCTGCGTGGATCTCCGTGCTCCAAACAAAGCAATCGTTGTAGATTGCTTTCCACTACCAAACACGGAAGAGCTGCTGAATGCTTTGAATGGGGCCAAGGTATTCTCAAAACTGGACCTAACAGCAGCTTACCATCAAGTCCTCCTTGCGCCGGAAAGCCGTGACCTCACTGCATTTATCACGCACCAAGGCCTTTACCGCTTCAAAAGAGTATGCTTTGGCCTGGCATGTGCACCCTCAGCGTTCCAGAAGATGATGTCAGACATATTTCACGGATTTAGTGGTGTCCTTTGCTATCTTGACGACATCATCATCTTCGATTCCGACGCAGATGACCACGCAAAGAATCTGCTGAAGGTTCTACAGCGCATCTCTGAAACTGGCCTAAAACTCAATGACAAATGTGTCTTTGGAGTCCCGAGCTTGACGTTTGTTGGACATACTGTCGCTCCAGTAGGTATAACTCCTCTGCATGCGAACGTCAAAGCTATACAAGACGCCCCTATGCCAACGAATCTTCATTCCCTGCGCTCCTCTTTAGGACTTGCAGGATACTACTCAAGATTTCTTCGTAATTACGCGGACGAAGTTGAACCGCTGAGAGATCTACTGCGTGGTGAGAAGGCATTCGTGTGGACAAACGAAGCGCAGCTGTGCTTCGAGAGGATTAAAGTGTTGATCTCCAACTGCAACTTACTCTCCATGTTCAATCCAGAATTGCCAGTACTTGTTACTACAGACGGATCTGGATACGGAATTGGCGCTGTCTTCCAGCAAGCTAGCGGATCCAACCTTCGAACCGTTGCCTTTGCTTCACGAACACTTTCACCAGCAGAACGCAAATACTCTGTTGGAGAACGAGAAGCCCTCGCATCTGTTTGGGCTCTAGAACATTGGCATGTGTACCTTTGGGGAAGACCATTCACCCTCTACACGGACAATCAAGCACTTACCACCTTATTGAGCTCTCAAGGCACGGGTCATCGTCCACTCAGAATCGCTCGATGGACCGCACGTCTACTGAACTATAACTTTGTTGTGTGCTACAAGTAGGGTGAGGACAACGTCGTCGCAGGTGCTCTTTCCCGACTACCATTGCCTTCAACATCACCTGATAATCTGGATGAGGAAGTTATTTCGGCCATAACTCAACATCCTATTTCCAAGGAGGACATCCAGATTGCAACATCTGCAGATGCTGTGATTCAAAAAGTTAAGCATTTTCTTTCTACAGCATGGCCATCGAAAAGTAAACTAGGTACTGACTTTTTACCATACTACCAAGTGCAATCTGAGCTTTCAGAGGTGGATGGCTTACTTCTACGTGGAGAACGGGTTGTCGTCCTATCTACGATGACTACCAAGGTAATCACCCTGGGTCACGACTCACACTTGGGAATAGTACGAACAAAACAAAGGTTGAGACAGTGGTATTGGTGGCCAGCCATGGATGCCGAAGTGGAACACGCTGTTCGAGGTTGTCTGATCTGCCAGACAGCAGACAAGTCTGCAAAGACATCTCCGGCTCCTCTGCATCCCATACCACTTCCCACGCATCCCTGGGAGAAGATTGGTATTGACAAATTTGGTCCAATCGAGAGAGCAGCACAGCGCCATCGATTTGTTATAACCGTCATGGATTATTTCAGCCGCTGGCCTGAAATTGCTTTTGCCAGTACTGTGACTTCTGACACAGTGACAACATTCCTGTTGACTCTCTTCAGTCGTGAAGGGTATCCGACTGAGATCGTCTCCGATCACGGAAGCCAATTTACATCGGCAGACTTTGAGGATTTCTTACGGGAACGTGGCATTCGTCACAGTTTTTCATCCGTATTCTACCCGCAGGCAAACGGCTTAATCGAGAGATTCAACCGAGTTATGAAAGGATTTATCCAACTGGCACTACTTGAGCAACGAAACCTTGAGGAAGCGCTAACTGAATACATCGGAGTGTACCGTGCAACGCCTCACTCAACCACTGGCGTATCACCTGCATATTTGTTGCATAACAGACACCCCCGAACGAAGCAATGAGTGAGCTGAGAGAACGAGTCAAGAAACATCAGCGCGCTTCACAAAAGTACGTGGACGACAAGAGGGGCGCACGCATGCCTGCCCTTCAACCAGGCGATTATGTACGTGTAAAATTACCAGGACATCACGCCAAAGGTGACTTACGATATTCAAAACCACGAAAAATACTAGATCACCGAGGACAAAATGCCTTCCTGCTCGATGATTTCAAGGTTTGGAGCGCCAGTAAGCTCTCCAAAGTTCCACGGGAAGTCCTGCCACAGATTACTTCCGAGGAAGAGAACAGCCTGTCACCAGCGACTTCGTGGTTCCAACCAGATAATACACTCCAGCCAGACAATTTCTCTTTGGCGGGAGAACAGCTGATGTCAAATGCACCAGGCGTTGACCAGCAAGGACCGCAAACGCAGCAAACGCAGCCCCTTCGTCGAAGCTGCAGAGAGCGAAGGCCTCCAGAAAGATTTGGGCACACAGTGCCATAATCATGGCACTCAGAACTGATTAAGTTTAGTTCGTTCATTTTAGTACTTCTTCTTTTAGTTTGTTTATATTTATGCGTACATTTCCTTAAAGAGAGGGGGAAATGTAGTGTTTGGTGTGAAGAAAGAAGAAGTGATGAGGTCAATAAAGAACGAAGAAGAAGATGCGAACGGTACTGCCATGTCGGCGTTCTCTGCTTACTCTGCTTAATCAATCGGCTACATGTAAGTCAACTTTTGGGGTTTCATGTGCCAAACCAACAAAGGACATTTGACACGCTCGAGCAAAGGGCTCACGATTAATTCCGACCACATGAGGATCTTCCGACATGCCACCGTCAGACTGCGGGCACCTCGGCCTGGGTATGAACCCACTAACGGGGGATACGCATGTCGGCGCCTTGACTGGAGGCCCCCAATTAAGGTGGCAGTTCTACGGTATACGTTTAAAGCAAAAGTACAGCGTGCCCCAAAAACATTTACAGTGTTCTTGATTGTAATTTATTTTTCTCAACTGAACAAAAAAAAGATCTACGCAAATATTTATTGAGTACGCCTTTCGGCTCCATATATTCGAGGTTTTTCGGTCATCTTTATAAGTAAAAATTGTCAAACATCGCTCGTAACTTGTGAATCAAATAAGGACAAGCTGTGAAGCTTTGGCATCCGGTCCAGACTGCTAGCTCTACGTTTGGTTACATAGCCAAAGTTTGGGGATAGGTAGTTGCTCTTTGATAAAAAAATTTGAGAAAAACTTAAATTTGTTTACGTTTATTTATAATTATTTTGTACCCGAGTGCTGCTGAGAACACGAACGGCGTGCATGCCCTGAAGCTCCGACACGACGAGGCTGGTAAACTCTAGGCAGATGTAACAACGAGATTGAAACTGAAAGGATTACAGGAGAGCGAGAGTGGGACAGTCGAACACCAACTGACGAAGGCGCACGAGGTTATAATCCTCGGCATTCTTATGCATAAGGTCCACTTATAATTGTTCCAAAGAAAAAGACAGGCAGGTGTCAATAACGATATTCAACCGAAGCTTTAAATCCCCAGCCCTACTTTTGCCATCTTAATTAATGTGCTAGCTTATCCGCCAAGCGCGCCATCATTATTTGTTTGCCATGAACTACCGTCAAACTAACATATTTTACAAGTCGACCGTGCGCAACTCGATCTTACAAACCTGAACCTTGGGTGAGGTCCTATATTTATACAGGGGTATGATACAATATTCCAAAAATAGAACAGCACAACTTCTAGTTAACTGAGTGACGTTTAAGTTATATCGCATGAACGGCAATGTCAAACGCTCGCGCGCCGAGTTTCGTGCCTCATGTTGCATTTGCAGTAAACCAGATGGCAGCACGCAAATGGCTTTGTTTCTGCTTTTCCTGTTGGAAAAGACACGCGACTCAGACTTCACCGTGTGAACGACGGAAGATAACAGCATTCTTATCGCTGGGTTCACATAAACTCTGTGCTTCAAGAATAACTAACGGGCATAGCCGTACGCTGATATTTTCCTGTCTTAGTTTCGAGTTTCTGTAGACCATTCCTACGTTGTGGTGTCGGCAGCCCTGCTAAGGTCTTTAATTGCCTTGGTGCGTTTTCAAGACAAGTACACTGTGCTTCTCTGTCGGGGCTCTCGTGTGGGGAAAACACAGTAAGGCCTAACTCTACCATTTTTTTTTTTTTGTGGCCTTAAATAGAAATCCAGTGCTCTTGACTCAAATGGTGGAATAGGAAAGTAATGGGCATTCCCTATATATTTTGTTTTACTAATGGGAAATCTGTTCCTCCATCTCATTATGTTTACACCTAAATATTTTACATTTTAAAATATTTTGAAATCAACTAGAGAAAACATGCCTAACTATAGAGATGTAGCTCATAGCTGCGATTCATCGTCTTCGTGAATGATCATGCTGCACTCATTGGAACTTTCTCATACACTGTTAAAAAAAAAAAAAAAAAACCGTAAACTTATAGGGAGCACCAACAGGACTGGAGCCGCACTTTACCTGTAGATGCTTGATTAGAGCCGGGTGCAGACGGAGCCCATGATGTTTGCCGAACGACGAAACTTTCAGCACTTTGGCAGAGACCGCTCTCTTTAAATTGCCCATTTGTAAACATCGTTGGCGTTAATGATGGGTACGAAACCTTTCGTTATTGATCTCTTCATCTGCTTGTTGAAATCAGGCGCACTACATTCTCGTTCGGAAGTGGTCATCTTACCGCTCCGAGCGTGGCTCTAATCACCATGGAAACGGCTCCACACGCGCTGGAAGGCCACAGCCGCGCGAATGCTCACGTGAGCTCCTCGTCCGAGCGCATGCGCAAAGCACCGGACCTGTTTCGGATCGTGCTCTTTTGGGCAACATTTTGAACGGCTCCGTGCTGAGGCAATTAACCAAAGACGAACTCTCTCATCGGGGACCGAGCCGTTTACTGTGAGTGCATTGAAAAGACTTAGCGCGTTCCTAGAATTGCTGGACAGATCAATGTTGCACCGCTATTTGCTTGTGCCAACCGTGCAGTTGTCTGGATCGAGCGTCACTCACACCGCCCTCTTCACCGGTTTGTGCGTTTTGTCCCCCCGGCTGGTTACGAGTACGTCTTTGGATAAAGTACTCAGATTCTACTTGCTCTTGAGAATGTTGTAAGCCCCTGTAGGAAGAGCGCTGTCTTGTCACGAAACGCGTTGTTCTGGCGGTTGCGTGTTTCTCTTAGCGCCATTCCGATCGCTCGAAAACCTGCATGTTAGTTGCAACACGTTACTACAAGCCACCTTGCTACAGGCTGCCGTGCGAGAGTTTACTTTGTCTCGAATTGGTATTGACTATTGTTAGCGGAAAATACTAAAAACGCGAACGAAGTGTACGGATTAGAGCACGCCTGCACGGGCTCGGGAGTACCCGAAAGCCAGGGCCAGGTAAGGCGCTTGCTTGGCGGGCCCAGGCCGGGCTCGGGCTTGGTCGGGCCCGCATGGCCTCGAGGTGCGAGACCGTGGTGCCGACGGCACCATTAGAAATCGACGTCTCGGTGGCCTCAGAAACACAGCGGACGAATGTGCGCTTATGATTCATTACATAATTCCTTGTTCCTTTTCGTTAATGCCATTCAACTTGTTTTGAAAATAAGAAAAAAAAAATTTGAGGAAGGTGCTGTCAACCTCTTCATTTCCGCGGCCCATGTATTTTGTGAATTTGGCATATTCACGGCTTTACTCTATAGGTAGGGTTCGGCGTTTTCGGTTTAAGCTAATAAATGTATGCCGAAACCATTTTCAGAAAATCGGTCTGAACCAAAAATGGTCAGTATTTTAGACCAGTATGGCACGCCAAGAGCAGGAGGATCCGTCATCGCACGCGACCGAGTAGTCAACTAACTTAGCTACGCTACTGCGTGTTCTGTTGGCGGAGGTTTTACGGTGCAGCACTTTTTAGGGAGTATTTGGGTTCGTTTTTGTGCATGCAATCTGCGTTCCCCTTCGTGTACAGTCTTTGTGCGACAAGTTCGCTTCTGTCGTCCTCTAAATGTCGAGTTTAGAGAGTCTTTAAGGTTTGACAAACCGTTTAATTTCACTTTTTTTTTTTTTTTTTTTTTTGGGGGGGGGGGGGGGGCGGGGGGACGTTATTTTTTAATGGCCGGAAAAAATCTAAAGCTGTTTTAACACCCTGTCAAGCTGCTCTCTGGTTAGATTAAAGCAGCTTTTATAATCCTTTAAACGTGAAGGACGAAAAAACGTGCCTAGGGTTTTGCTTTCGAATGTCTCGATTTGGAACTGTTGTCCCGACTAAATTGTAACCAAGGTTATGTATGTCACGTCTGTAAGTGCTGCAGCGGGACGAGTAGTCCGGATATGCGCCTAGTGTACTGCATTTTGGATAAACCTGCTTGAAAAGAGTGAGTACATATTCACCAAAAAGACCGGTAAGCTTTCGTCTAAAAAAATATTCACCGATAAAAACTAAAAATTTTATTCCCCCCCCCCCCCCCCAAACAAAAAAGCCAAATTAAAGAGAAAAAAAAAAACGAAAACGCGATATTTTAAATATAGGTTTGGCACATTTTTGTTGTATATATATATATGGGGTGTTCAATTTAATTCAAACAGAATTTTAAAAATATTGCGTGCGAGTTACATGAATGCCGTTTTCACTGTACGCTTGTGGCGCTCAGCCGGGTGGACATTAGAGATTGTTGATTAATGAATATGTTAGGTGAGACAAATCGTTCCCGACCACGCAAGTCGACAAAAAAGCCCCGCCTATGGGTGATTGACATGCGCCTTGTATCACCTCCTACTATATATTTTATTTTTAATATACACTATTGTTTTTTATTTACGCTATTCATTTTTCTGCTTCAGTAATTGTGTTATGATCCAAGTTTTAATAGACATATAAAAGCAAGTAATTATGAACGGCTAACCCATTTCAAACAAGTCGCAAAAAGGCAAGAGCTTTGAGATATTAACAGAAAAATCTTCGCCCTCTCAACGTCTGATTAAAAATCTGCGTTCAAAAAGCACGAGATAAGTCGTGCCGATAACGGCGCGTAAGAGAGGAACTACTCGTATCGGGCGTCTGCTCACTAGGGAGCTTTAGTAGACCGTTCCGATAACGCCGATACGGATAGCAATCGCGATACCTGACACTCCTACGGCGCCTTTGCGCGTGCATCGTTTCGTTAAAGGGTATCCTTATAGGAGCGAAAAAACGGTCTACTAAACCCCCTATTATGGAGTTTTAGTACAGCGTTTTTCCGCTCTGATAACAATACCCGATAACGAAACGATCCAGGCGCAAAGGCGCCGGAGTAATCAAAATGGTCTGCTAAAACATCCTATTAGGGAGTTTTAGCACATCATTTTTCTGCTCCGAGAACGAGATCCGATAACAATACAATTCATACCCAAGGCCGCCGAAGGGGTGTCAGATATCGTTGCTAGGGTTATTGGAACGGTCTGCTATAACTGAGTTTTAGCAAACTTTTTTTTTTAACCCCGATAACGATACTTTCTCTCCCCTTCGACGGCCTCGAGCATGCATCATATCCTTTTCGGGTATCGTTATCAGGGTTTAAAAAAACTGTCTGCTAAAACTCCGTATTGAAGAGTTTTAGCAGACCGGTCTTTCGCTCCCAAAACAAGACCCGATAACAGTGCCTTGCGTGCCAAAGGCCGCGAAAGGGTCGTCGGGTATCGTTATTGGGGTTATCGAAACGGTCTGCTTAAACTTTCTATTAGGAAGTTTTAGTAGACCGTCCGATAACCCTCATAACGATACCCAATAACGGATCGATGCATGCGTTAAGGCTCCGAAGGATTATCGGATATCGTTGTCGGAGCTATCGAAACGGTCCACTAAAACTCCAATTATGACAACAGTCGGTCCTTGGTTACAGTCAGTTACGATAACGATACCCGATAATTCTACGGCGCCTTTGTGCGTGCGTCGTTTTATTATCGGGAATCGTTAATGGTTATATGAGAAAAAAACGGTCTGCTAAAACTCTAATGACGACCAGCCGGACATTAGGGAGTTGTAGTAGACCGTGTTTCCCCCTCCGCTAAGCCCCTCCGCTACCAGGAACTCTGTAGCCAAGGCCATCGGCACGCAGGCGCAGTATCGGTTTCTTCGTTGCGGATGGTTAGCGGAGGGGGAAACACGGTCTACTAAAACTCCCTTTTGCTACGTTATGCATCATTATCGGCAGGCACGCTGCCAGGATTTTGTTTCGGGAGGGGGGAGGGGGGGGCGGCTCCCAGGTGCCCCTTCCCCCTCCCCCCCCCCCCCCCGGATACATGCCTGATTATCGGTACAACTTCCTTCTCTTTTTACATTGCGCGGTTTTTGAATCAAGCGACAGAAAGCGAAATTTTAATAATAGTATCTCTATTGCCTTTACGCAAACTGTTCAAATTGTGCTAGCCTTTTTCCTTATATGACTCCCTTTAAAGCTACAATAGTACACAGTATGTTTAATTGGTCAATGTATTGTGACGGTTATGCCCTTATCTAACTTCCGTCCACCCTCACAAACACAGAGAGAAAAGACCATTCAGGTAAATCTCACCCCCTTTTTTCATTGTCTGTTTGAATTATGATGAATCACCCCGTATATTAAGCTATGTCACTCTTTCATGTCGTAATTTGATTACATTAATTTACACAGGCTATTTGTAGCTACGTAGCTCTGTAAGTTCGCGCACCACGCAGCGAAGTTCAGACTCTACTTCGATCCCAGGCCCGGGCCAGGCGTGATCTAAAAGGTGATGGACCGGGCCGGGTAACATAGATACTGCTCGGGCTTGGGCCGGGCCCCATGATGCCGTGCCAAGGCCGGGCCCGGGCTCATAAAACGCGGCCCGTGCAGTGCTCTACTTCCGATAACGCCCTGGCGGCTACGCAGCGCGAGTCAAGGCGGTCTAGGCTACCGCTTCGCGCTTGCACAGCCTTCGCGTTTAGTCCATGCAAGGGTGAGACTAATTATAGGGATATTCAGTCACATGAACTAGGGAGGCACTAGTTAAAGTGAGCGCAACTCAGATCGTGGAGAGCGTTTGCAATTTTATGGCGGCGCCTGAAGGAGAGGATTGGATGGATGAATGGATGGATGGTAATGGCTATACCCTTTGTAACGGGCGGCAGCTTGCGCCGCCTAGCCTAAGATTTGATCATCCCTTCTTTTTTCTTAAATGTGTATGAATTTTGTTATAACAGACCCCCACCCCCTTTTTAAAGTGATTCCATTGCTTATTTTTCTCTGTATTTTTTTTTACACTTCCCTAGTTCTTTTCCACCAATCTTCCAATCTCCTCTTAGTTACCGCAATTTTTTTCCTATCCATTCGTCCATCCATGTCCGGAAAACTCAGTGCCCCCTCCAAATCCGCAGCCATCCCCCCCCCCCCCCCCCCCCAAGAGGGTGGGACGAAGCCCCATGCACCTTAAAATTACATGTTCTATAGTTTCCCTTTCGGGGTTGCATACGTCGCACAGAGTGTCTACTTCCTGGAATTTAGCCCTATACGTTTATACGTTTTTGTTTTTAGCACCCCCGTTCTAGCTTCAAACAGGAAAGAGCTCCCCACTGAATTATAATACAGCTGTTCCTTCTTTAGATAAAGGAATTGAGAAAGGATATGCACCAATGTTGCCTGCATGAGAGCAGACGCCCGCTCAGTTCTTCTAAGTGCCTTTCCTCCTCTCTCCTCCCATTGCAAGCAACGAACGGCTAGGCGTAGCCTTCCTCGCTTTCTTCTCGCTCCGGGAATTGCAAACGTCGAGAGGAGAAAGCAGGGTTGCCAGACAAGCAGCAACGTCCAAGATGGCGGACTTTACCTCTTTTCGCGTTAGAGAAATACTTAACCTATCAGAAAAAAACTGGTGGCTATAAAAAAAGTAGTAATTTATACCTTGCGTAAATTATTCAAGCACATTAGTAGGCTCTTATACCTGAGTTTGAAAATGAAACGATTCTTTGCCCCGTAGACGTCAAGCAAAATTTAGCAATTAAATGACGTCCATATCCCGTGATCCCCATCTAGCACTTACGCCCACCCTAACTAGAGTTCTCTAACATGAACAAACCGCAACGGCTGTGCGAGGGGGTAGCCTTGACTGATTGTCTGGCGCCCTCGCTGCACGCGTGCGCGTGCAGCCATCGATAGAGGCGTGACCAAAGACTTCGTTATTTATGCCAGTAATGTGCAAACCTTTCATGCCCGATACCCCTAAACGACCTGAACGCTGTCCGCCGATTCCCCCCCCCCCCCCTCCGTTCTCCCCCTTGCTTCCTAATTATACTTATATAAAGCGCAGTACAGTATAGTTAGGGTTGTTCGTTCTCGGGTAAACCCCGATTTTACCCGATTTTTACACCCCGAACATGTTTCAGGTGAATCGGGTTAAACCCGATTTCTCCCCGAAATTCAAAACCACATAACCAACCTATATATTTTTGCGCCGCACGGAGTTTGCGGTGCACACACGCTAGCTGCCCTACCTCGGGACAACAATGACCTATAGTTCATTTCGCAAGCTGCGTGCAGCACTGTGGACACTGCACGACTCTCAGTCAACCGCCCAACGAGCGCGCCTAACTCGCCGTAACATTCTACGGAGGCTGGCTGAAGAAAAACGACAATAGGCGTTGGGTGCCGCGAGGGACGTTTCCGTCCCCCCGCTGTGCAGGTGGAACCGCTTCGGCACACCACGTAGCTTCGGCCCTGCTGCACGCAGCTTGTGTAATGCACTATTAATCCCCCTTTGACCGCTGTGGTGTCGACGCCCAGCACGGTCTCTCGGGTAGCATGGCCAATCTCGCTGGCGTCCAACCTTTCTCACGAACAACGTCCGAGTCAGTCAGTCGCGTAAACTTATCGGGAAAACTTAAAGGTTTATTCCATAGCGAAATATCTGATCGAAGACGACCGTTCCTCGAACGGTCGGGGTTTTTGTTGACACCTGAGGGAGAGGAGGACTCCTTGGGCGGTGCTTTCCTTGAAGCGACCGACGACAATCGGAGCTGGAAAACCCTGATGTCCCCCCGATTACCAGCCTGAAACAGACCCTCAATTTTAATGCGTCAGCGTTAAGAAACTAGTAAAACGGTAAAAAAAAAAAAAAAAAAAAAAAACGAATGTTTTATTGAGTACATTTGTAAATTTAACCCGAAAAAACCCGAATTTCAGAATGTTTCTGCAAAACACCCGATTTCTCCCCGATTATCAGCTTGAAAAATAGCGCCCGATTTTTACCTCCCGAATTTAAAATAATATAAAACCCGAAAACGAACAACCCTAAGTATAGTTTTGCACCTTGTTATACTCTTGTTACCCAGGCATCCTAAACCCCGGTTAAGCCGACTGCAGTCACGCTTAACCGTAGTTATTCGCAGTTACACCGACCGCAGTCACGCTTAACCACAATTACCCGCAATTACACGGCAAACCAAGCTGCAGTTAGCCAGATAACCATGGCTAAAGTAGACCTATGTTGGCAAGCTGGCCTCGGGCTCGCTAACCACGTTTAACATGGCGCAGTCCGCCTCTCCGCCAACATCCGCAAACGGTCAAAACGCACTTTCTGATTCTAAATGCTGGGGGAGTCATCTAGAAACAATCATAGTGTTGTGGCTGCAGCTAGCGCCACGCACCGGGCGGCCGACTCGTGGGACAGCGTGCAGCGGGCACGAGACAGTTGGAATGCCGGCAGGCCAATCTCGGCTGCGGGCCACGTTTGCTCTTTCCGTTTGTATATATATTTGTGTGAATATAAGCCTGTAACAACTGGAGACGAGGAGAAACGTGAGTGAATAGTGTTGTTCTGTACCGGGAGAGACGACGTAGTGCCGGCGCCATGCCGAAGTTGGAAGCATTTACTGGAGAGGGTGGGGAAGCGCGGCAAGAATACGTTGAAGTTTTGGAGCAACACTTCATCGCTCACAGCGTTCCGGGGGACAAACAGCGTGCAGTTTTCCTGAGTTCATACAGAAGAATGACGTATTCCCTGCTTCGGAGGTTGGCGGCAAGTGAAGTACCACTCAGCGAAAGTTTACAGCTGCTCACGGATCATTATGCACCAAGACTGTCCATGATTATCCAACGCTACCACTTCTATTGCCGAACGCAGAACGAAGGTGAAGCAATTAAAGATTTCATCGTCGAGCTACGTACGCTGGCGGATCCATGTGAGTTCGGTCGGGAGCTGGACAACAGTCTAAGAGACAGACTCGTCCACGGAATTTGGAACGACCTCATGAGAAAACGCCTTTTGGAGGAGTCCAATTTGACACTGGACCGAGCCGTCCAGATTGATTCGAGCATGGAGGCAGCGGCCAAGAGAGCGGAACTGATGACTGGCCAGGTGGCAGAGACGGCTCTGCATCGAGTATCGAGTGCCAGGGAGGCGGCCGCCGACTGTCATCGTTGCGATGGGCGGCACCATAAGTCTGCGTGCAGATTTCGAAGGCTATAGTGCTTTTCTTGCCAGAAGAAAGGACATGCGGCTAGGAAGTGCCCGTCCAAGCAGAAAACAAAGAATTCGAAGGACACGACGGTCTCTGCCAGACAGCATGACGGTGAACGGGCGGGAAACAACGCCCGACGAATCGTGATGGCGGTGGAGACAGCTTCCGTCGACGAGACTGGAGGGACAGACGTCGACAGCTTGTGGTTACTGGAACACGGGTCGGCGAAGGATGCTGCTGCAGTTGCGCAAACCGAAGTCGTGAACGTTGTGGAACCACGAGAACCGCCCTTATCTGCTACGGTGACGGTTGAGGGTCAGACGGTGCGTATGGAAGGTGACAATAGTGGCCGTCTACTCGGTGATGGATGAGGCCGTGATGGCCGTTCGCACTTCAAGATTTGGTGGCGCAAGAGCTCCAGCGGTTTCAGCGTGAAGGCATCCTGAGTCCAGTGCGCACGTCAGAGTGGGCAGCACCGCTGGTTCCAGTTCTGAAGAAGGATGGAAAGATCCGGCTGTGTGGGGCCTTCAAGGTTACCAGGAACCAAGCGGCAGACATTGAAACGTACCCAGTGCCGTGGGTGGAAGAAATCTCGACCAAGTTGGCAGGAGGGGTGAAGTTCTCGAACTTTGATCTCTGGGACGCTACCAACAAGTAGAATTGGATGAAGCATCAAAGAAGTATGTAAGTAACACCCAGCAAAGACTTTTCCAGTATAACCGGCTTCCCTTTGGTGTGGCTTCGGCGCCTGCAGTGTTTCAACGGGAGATGGAAAAAGTGTTGCAACGTTGTCACAAGGTGGTCGTCTAATTTGATGATATTCTAGTGACGGGCGTGACAGAGGAAGAACATCGGCGAAACCTAGAAGAGGTATTGCGGCGTCTGAGCAGTGCCGGATTGAAGCTGAAGCGGCAAAAGTGCACCTTCGGGGCGTCTAGCGTCGAGTACCTGGGCTACGTCATCGACAAGGATAGCCTGCATCCGGCACCCCAGAAGGTCCAGACCATTGTCCAAGCACTTTAGCCAACGGAAGTACGTGAACTACAAAGTTACTAGGGTCTTCTTAACTTCTACCCAAGTTTTTTTGCCGAAGTTGTCATCTGTGCTGCATCCGCTGCACCAGTTACTCAAGAGAGGAGCATCTTGAAAGTGGGGTACTAAGCAAGCGGAGGCATTTGAAAGCAGTAAGAAGTTGCTGACGTCTACTGATGTGCTGATTTATTACAATGCCAAGTTGCCGTTGCTACTATGTTGTGATGCGTCGCCGTAAGCCGTTCGAGCAGTGTTGGCACATCGAATGCCAAATGGTGCAGAGCGACCTGTGGTGTTTGCTTCAAGGAGGTTAACAGCAACAGAGAAGAACTATAGCCAGCTGGACAAGGAGGCTCTGGCAGTGATGTTCGGGGTGCTGAAATTCCACCAATACGTCTGGGGAAGGTTTTTTTTAAGTGTTTACAGACCACAAGCCATGGTTAGGCCTGATTGGGCCCGATTGCCGCATTCCGCTGCAGAGTTCCCCGCGGGTACTGCGGTGGGCGTTGACACTGAGTGGCTACAATTACAATCTGTCCTACAGGCCAGGTGCCAGTTTGGGTAATGCAGATGCCCTGACTCGACTGCCCCTACGAGTCAAACAATTAAACGAGTCAAGAGTCCTAGATGTACGTATGCTCGAGGGGGCATACCCAATGGTTCTGTCTGCCGCGGTAGTCGAGGCGGCGACTGGCCGAGACCCAGTTCTGGCTTCGTTACGTACTGTTGAGACCGAGCGGTTGTCCGGGCACTTGGTGCGCGGCAGGGAACCGAGCCAGGGCAGGAGCTCATGAGGAAGCTGGAATCGGGAAGGACCAGGGAGCAGGAGGGGTGTCTCTAATAAATCTTTATATATACATATGGACGAGTTTACAACACGCTCGAGAGCACTTTCGAGAACACCAGAGAACACAAAGCAGCAGCCGCCTGCTGCTGATTTTATAACGTAACTTGTCCCCACATCCCTAGTAGGGAATCCCTATCGTCCCTGCCTTGACCGAAACAGCGTGGTCAGTGTTCGTTACGTTCAGGCACGCCCCTTCCCTCTCCCTCACACGCTGCCACACGCGTCACGCACTCCGTGGGCCAGACGTCCTTGGCCGCGGTGTCGCAGGTCAATCTCGGCGGACAATGGTGCCATCCAAGTCGAGGAAGGCGGAAGACATCCATAATTGCAGGCGTCCTGGCTTCCGTGTGGTAGGGGATAATCCCATGGGCGATCTAAGCTGGGGAAATTGGGTAAAGCCCCCTCCTTTGTCGAGGACGTCCCAAGGCTGTCGGGTCGCCGTGCGTGGAGGTCAGACAGCAGAAGCAAGGAGAGGGGCCCGACGGCAAAGTCAGCCAGATGACACTGGCGTGGGTCAATTCGATGATCCTTCGGAGAAGGTCACGTCGTCCCCGTAATCCAAGGTGCGTTGGCGACTCCAGGGCGCCTCTCGCTTTGTCTCCGGGCGCAGCTAACCGCAGCCACCTGGCGACGATGCTCCAGGGCGTTCACCCGTGCCGGTCGGTCTGGAAGGGCAAGGTCGTCTCTGGGGCCTTTCGCAACAGCTCCTCCGCCGCCAGGAAGAGTGTCTTGAGGGGGAGCAGTCCACACTGGTCCCATGAAAGACGCAGTCTCACGGCTGGGCTGGAGACTGAGGTCCAGGCTGGAGTCCACCCTGGGAAGTGGCAGTAACAAAACCCACAACACCGAACCACACTCCGCACAGGCAAGCGCCCCGCCCCTAATCTCTCCAATCCGCCAGACCAAAACAAACAACAAAAGAATGTCTCGCGAAAGTTCCGTACTATTCTATCAACGAAAAACACTCACAAAGAAACTTATTTCCTCCGACAGGTTCCTCTAGCGAAAGAAATTTTTGTAGACTAATAAAAGTCCTCTAACGCTCGACCCAAAATAAAACGGATTCCCGTGAAAAAAACAATTACAAACCGTAACGTAACTCACATAGGGCATAACCCTATTAAAATCGAGAGCGTCCTCCATAATTCAAACTATACTGAGGAGAAGACCGCTTCAAATGAACTTTACCGCCAGCACAACGAGCTATAGCCGAACGAAACGCAAAACTCGGACTCCCGAAAAAAGAAAAGCTAATAAACTTGCCGAATAACCTAGTCGACTGAATAACACAAAAAAACCACGTTTAGCCCTCCCCCACGCCCTGTTTGTTCTTGGCCACACTCGAGCTGTTCAAGTTGTTCTCCTTGGACTTGCGTGCAGGCACGAAGTTGCAGTCCCAGAGATAGTCCTTGGTCTCCACGTCCCACGTGACGCCAGGCTGAACCACCGGCGATGAAGTGTGCCTCCGTCTGTAACCTCGTTGAGTCGTCCCAGGCTCGTTGGTACCTTTTCCAGGCCCTTTTCTTGTACTTCCCTACTGGAAAAAATCATATGAATTTAAATAAGAACTGATATGAAAGACCAAAAACTGATATGAGACATATGAGAACTGATATGAAATACCCAAAACTGATATGCGACATATGAGAACTGATACGAAATAGCCAAAAACTTATATGAGGCGTATCAGAACTGATATGCAACATAAGAAAACTTATATCCAGCATACAAGTTCATATGTGATTCAAATGAGAACTTATGACAAGCATATCAGAATTTGGAATGTCATATGCAGCCTAAATAAGAACTGATATGACATCCAGCTAGTGCATATCAGTTTTGAAGTCACGTGTTTTTCTTACCATAACTTATATTACCATCATATGAGAAATTCATATGCAGACCATTAAATGATGTTTACATGAAAACAGATACGCACATCCTTTATCTTTATCAGTCAACAAACATGCATACCAGGGCCAAACATAGGTTTTTATTGGCATTATTATTATCACTTTGAATTCACCACAATTTGCACACATGTACAACATATTTACAAAAACTTGGAGCAACAAATGTTGTGTTCTTTGCTATCAAATAAGCATTTGTTTAGAAAATCTGTGCTGTCGTATTGCCAGTGCAATTTCAAATAACATAAAAAGAGAAACAATTATATAATTCTGAGTAGATGTCACACCTCAAATAGATAAGTAATGAGTACAACTGTGACTACATCACACAAAAATGTGCAGCAATTAAAAGCAATCTTACTTTGCACCACATTCCCATGTCGAATTGTGCAGTTAACCCTTTCATTGACAACTTTTCTGAAAACAATAGAAAAAAAAACTACTTTTTGCTTTCTGCATTACAAACATCTTAAAAAGCACTCTGAAAATTTAAGATGCTTTTAGACAATATGTGACAAACTTTCAAATGATTTGTTTAAAAACGCAAAGACAACATCAGATTAAGAAATATTTTTCTAGAGCTAAGTATGGAAATGAAAACAAAAATACCATGAAATACCGAACATCTGCCATTCCGCAAGTGCCCACCCCTCTATCTGTAACATTTGGAAAATACACAAAGGATATATCTTTACATATTCATAACCTAAGAAGTTTTCGAGAACATGATAGCGCTTTTGACAACGACAAGAGGGAAGAACAGACAACAGAATGTGCAGACTTCAGTTGTTTAATTCTCAGAAAACGACATCTATATAAGCTCTGTGCCAACGTGCCACCCAACTAATACCATACGCCGAAGCTGCTCTCAGGAATTGTATTTTGATTATTTGGAGAGGTTCCTGCAAGCAGTTTCGGCATATGGTATCGGTTGAGTGGCGCATTGGCACAGAGCTTAGATAGATGTTGTTTTCTGAGAAACAACTGAAGTTTGCGAACTTTGTTGCCTGTTCTTCCATCTTGCCCTTGCCGAAAGCGCTACCTTGTTCTCAAAGATTTATCACCAACTCGTCCAACAGTCAACATTCTCCATGATATTGTACCAAGCAAAGGTTATTGCAAAAGTGCACGACACTTCCCACTTGGGTGAATAACAAAGAATTCTTTAACATGTTCACCATCATAACATTTGTCATCGCCATTCAGTTTGAAAGTTGCACATATTTCCCAACCCCGCATCAACAGAAAAAGGCAGATGCTAGCATCACAAAGTTTGCAGCTAAACATAAAAATGTTTGTGACAACATTCTGGTGGGAATTCCGTTTCCCTTAAGCTCGGTTAAAAATCAAGAGAAGTTATTTAGGTGGGAAGTATATTTCCAGCAGTCCAAGAAAGAGTTCAAAAATGCAAAATGCTGAAGAGAAAAAAAACGTAGAGTATAACTTTATGGTTTATCCTCGATAACTAGTTACATGAACATACAAGAGGCCACTTTTGCTATGAACAGAAATGTGACGCTTGGTCAAAAAGGATCTGGCCATCAGTCCACTTCAATACATTTGAACACACACACAAAACAAATTGTTCTAGTCTCGCTCTAGCGTGTTTGGGAGGTGGCAGACATACCTCTGTTCTCTACCAAAATCAATTAACAAACAAGCACTGCGCATGTCCTCGGGCAAGACGGCTACTACAGAGTGTCCTGGTCTGCTTGCCTTCACAATATAAAATAGGATGACTGAGTTCTGCACGTCCCGCTCCTCAAGTGGCGTGCACAGGAGGATGCAGCGCTCCACATTCATGTCATCTATATGGAGAGCCCTCAAAATCACTACAACACTGCCATCATGGCAAGAAATGACTGTAGAATTGCTCTTTTTCGCCCTCCTGTACTGCGTGCTCTCATACACCTGGGAGTTCACAATGAAGCGCTCGTGCTCCAACGCACCCGAAGGGCAAAAGCCAACTCTGGCAGTCATTGCTGCAGTTTCTGCAGGGGAAAACCTTTGCACTGGCGTGCCCCTCCCCAGAAGACATACTCCCTCAACATGTGTGGCTCTCCTGAGGTGCTCGTATCCTAACACGCGCTGACACTTCAGCCTTACCGCCGCCGGGAAAAAGTCTGCCGCTAGCAGGGTCTCCAATTCCTGCCGCATGACCACCCGCTCTACAATTTGTTGCGGCACGCCTTTTGCAGCAGTTACTTGCTTCAGCAAGCGGCCATTGCCATCATCAAACCGGAAGGCAGAGTTGGCCCATAAGGGCCCCATGCGCCGCACTGTAGAGGAGAGGTGTGTCAACTGATGCACGTTGAACGTCATGGCAGTCTCCCCATACAGTGCGGGCATCTGGCCAACGAACTGTGTCAGCAAGGTCTCTGAAAATGCATGGAATGGAATGAAACATAAGAGAAACAAGCCCAACAACGATTGCTAATTTCCATTTTCACAACAGCTAGCTATAAACCCGATACAGTTGACTCCCGATAATTTAAAGTTCGGACAGACGGCAGTTTATGGCTTTTTATTGTTTCAGAACACCTGTGATAATACTGGCTCGTAAATGCGTAATAAAGAAGCAGTCTTGGGCAGTAAGTAGTTACTAGTAGTGCGTTACCGGTAACTACTTATTTTTTCAGTAACTTGTAACTGAAACTAGTTACTGTTCAGTTAGAGGAACTTGTAGCTGTAACACTTACTTTTTTACACAGTAACTGTAACAGCAAATACCCATTTTTTTATAAAAACAAATATTGAACAGCAACACTTGTTAAGGTGATTTTTTAAAACTTTTTCTCCATCTTGAGGTTATTAGCTTATGTATATGCACCGCAGTGAAACGAAAATAAAAAGCAAAGAAAAAGAAACTGGCGATTAGACCTCCGCCGTGGAGGGAACTGGACTACCCTCGTAAAGAAAGACCAACACAGAGGGGCACACCGAGAATGGGGCACCCATAGTCACACAGGGAAAGAAAGGAAGCTGGCACCCACAGCGCTGAGGACAGAAACATGTCTTCTTCATCTATGCCGGCTCACTCCCTTCGCGTGGGTGAACATCTGGATTGTGCGACAATCTGGGGTCTTCATGTTGGGTCTTTTACTCTTAGTCGTGTCTCGTTTATCCCGAGCTTTCTGCTTTCGTGTCTAGAAAAAAACGGTCTTGTTGACAACTTCCGTGTTGTACACTCTAAACCCCAAATAGGTCTTCTCTTCTTGACGAAGGACGTGCACGGCGCTGCCTTTTTTTTCATTGAGACGATTGGAGTTTCCTGTCCCCTTAATTTTCAGTGAAAGAGTCTCCATGTGGTGCAGGAAGCGGACAGCGTTTCAATCAATTTATTTATTTTTGTTGTGTTTTCTTCAGAATGATTGCCTTTTTTTTACCACGAGCCATTTCAACTACCCGCATGCCTTCCTACGTTTCTATTAAATAAACTATCATTAGGTTTGTAATCTTTTACTTACCGTTTTATACAGTAATCGAAAAGTAACAATGTTACATTTTCACAGTAACTGTAACAAGTTACTTTTGGAAGCTCAGTAACTGTAACAGAGTTACTTTTTTGGCAGAGGTAACTGCAACCTTAACAGTTACTTTTTTGGCTTAGGTATCTAAACTAACAGTTAATTTTTACTGGTAACATGCCCATGACTGTATGGAAGTGACCATTGCACACATTTTTTCTAAAAAAATGTCTAGAATCTCAGACACGATCCTTTCATAATGATGCTGCCATTTCTTCCAATAAATATTGCTCGTCAGAATGGGTTCAAGAATTGTTCAGCTGGGGCAAGTCCCAGACAAAGAAAGACGGCTTATAGCCACCCTTTCCCTGAAAGAGTACTCGCAACGACCAATTGCAGAAATTACAAGAAGTCTGCTGACTACGGTGAACCGCATAATCCAAGCTTTCTGAAACGAGGGCCGTATATATGCGATGCTCCACGCAGGAAACATTCATGTTCGACAGAAGACGAGCAGAACCAGCCTCTTCTTGCTGCTGTGACTGTTAATCCTTTTCAGTCAAGCATGAAGTCTCCAAGACAGTGGGCATAACCGTGTCCGACCACACGGGGAGAAAGGTCTGCTGAAGCAGGACTGTTTTGCCGATCCTCTGCCCAGAAGCACCTCATCAACGAAAACAAAAAGCGCGCCCTCCTTTGCTTCGCAGTCGATCACAGAACGTGGACTGTGGACAGGTGATCTTGACCGACGTATTTATGTTTACGACTCGCTATGACCAGCAGCTTTTAGTGTGGCGAACCGACTACTGCCGGTAATAAACTAGTTCCTTTGAAGACCTCTATTTCTATCTAAAACGGCACTAGATTGTATTGTTTCTTCAGTTAATAAGTAGGCAATTTGGTCTTTTTACAGATACCACCCTCATTGTGTGCGGCATGTCGCCCTAAGTGGCAGCAGTGTTGTCAATGTCTGGGGTGCAATTTCTCAAGTGGGGCTTGGGACACTGTTTAATGTTTAGGATTGGGGAAATATTGACGTGTCACACTTATTGTGACATAGTTGACTATGTCAGATTCCCTACATCCTCGAGGACCCATTCCCCGACACGAACTTTGTGCTTCAACACGATTTGTGTCCAGTCCACACGTCTTACAAAGTCCGCGACCTCCTGGAAGGTCGCTCAATCAACGTGCTCTTACTGCCCTTGAAGGGTGCCGACCTCAACATCAGTGAACTTGTTTGGAGGTGCATAAAGACAGCGATGGTGCGGTGTCCTCTATACAGGGCCAGTGCCAACGAACTGTGGTGTCTTGTCCACAAGGAGTGGGAGAAGCTCCGGAACGAACCAGACTATTGGCAAGCTCTTTGATTCCTTAACATCACGGATGAGAGCAGTGGTCAATGACAATGGGGCGATGACACATTATTAGGGTTGTTGCCAAGATTTTAACTGCCCAATTGAATCGTTATGTTAATGGATCACCCATACTAAAAAGGTTAACCTGAACATATTTTCTTCCTCGGGAGTGAGCTTTATTTTTTACTTGAGATATTTCATTCGCAGGAAGTAGGAACCCTTACAAAAATGTCATATATGGACTTATATTAAAAAATACAGATATGAATATATAAGGAATTGGGCAGATATGGCCCGATATGCATAATCAGGCCGTATCTGGATGGATATAGTCATATCTGCCCAATTCCTTATATACCCATATCTGCCCAATTCCTTATATAGCATATATAGACTGCTTTATATGATCCCGTGTTTGGGCCTGGCAAATAGGGTACCCACCCCATATAAAGCAATTTTCAAGTGATGCTCCTTCTAGCATCACATGAAAATTATTGCCATGGGGCAGGTACCATACTTTCCAGGTCCAGACATGGGATCATATAATGCATTTCTATGAATATCCACAAAATATACATTTTATTGCTATCCCACACTGCCAAGCGTGTTTACGTAGATATATCTACAGAATAGGGCACTGACTAATCTTTATTGGCCTGGATCGGAATTTGTCATTTTGACAAATATGTATGCTACAAAGATAGAATGCAGGCGATCGCTAGTTAGGAAACATTGTAACATATCATTCGACGTCGGAAAGTCACAGCCCTTTGGCGGGATTGGTTGTCGAGGGAGCAGACCGAGAATATGGTTTGCAAAAAAAGTTTTATACATAAAAGCGCCAAAACTCTAAACAAGTACTTCCCCCGTTCAAGAAAAAATAATAAGAAACAAAACTGTAATATAGCACGGACAACCATTAAAATAGACTAAAAATGTAATAGCACAAACACACCTATTAAAATAAAACAAACGGAAGGCAACAATTAAGCTGTAAACTATACGAAAGTTCCAAAGTCATTGATTCCTACTCACAGAGTCACAGTCCTGATTCAACTCTCCGGTCGAGCACAGCAGTTTTGACAAGGGCTTGCTTGCTAGCCTCGTCGTTGAAGTCCTTCCTTGCACCGTGTGATGTTCAAAGTCCCCCAGTCGCTCCTCGCTGGCCTTGTCTTTCCGTTCGGTCGCCAAATCATCCCGTGTGATTAACACGCCGCACACACACACGCACAGACACCGTTGTTCGCCGGAAGCAATAAAAGATGAAAAGGTCATTACTGCTCCTTGAACACGACGAGGTCACCACTGTTTCCCGGACTAGAAAATGACGAGGGCATCATATATTTAACTAAAACCTCATAAAAATTAAAAATAACATAATGAACACATAAGAAACAAAAACACAAAGGACTAAATCATGAGAAAAAAAAATGAAATAATGAACACAGAAGTAAAAAGAATAAAAACACGAAGGACTTAGACAGACAGCCACATTTGTTCAGTTAACAATGACGTTTAATTCTGATAAAAAATATTCCTGCTGCGCTAAAGATCACCAATATGGTGTGTAAACTAGGCGACCTTGAGCAAAGCAGGAATAATTGTGATCATAATCAAATGTCATTGCGAACTCAAAAAGTGTGGCTGCCTGCGTAAGTCCTTCATATTACTATTTTTCTGAATTCCGTGTTCATTATCGTGGCTGTTTGGGACCAGGCGGAACTTGGTGGTGCTTTTTCCATTCTGACCTTACTTCGGACAGCTTCGTACCCATAGAAAAACCCACTAGCCTCTCTGCATAATCCCACTCCTTCTCAAAAAAAAAAGAAAAAATTTTGTGTATGTTTATACAGTCGGATGTTAGTTTGCCTCAGTGGGCGTCTGCTGTTTCAGCTGTAGATGAGTAATTTAGCCAGCGCGGTACAACCGCTAGCCTGAGGTCTTTAACGCGCACCACGCAGTAGTGATACACAACCGCACGCCGGTACGATGCTCATCCACATCAAAACGGGCAGGGGCGGGGATCCACTCCTCCTCCTTGGAGATACCCTCCGTGTATGCTGTAATTGGAAGAAAAAATAAACACAAGAATCAGCCCACATACATATTATTAGCAACATTGCTTTGTAATAATTTTTCTAAATAGGCCCCTGGCTCAGGACCAAAACAACACAAGACTTTTTTTGTGCGATGTATAGTTTTGGCACAAACGATTTGGCCCGCATTTCGCTGAACATACCCTGTATAATATAACCTTAAAGTTAGGGTGACCCTATTCCTCAAGGTAGAAAACGGGACATCCCAGCCAGTGAGAGATATAGATTGGTCGAAAAAAATTAATGAAAGAACTGCTCTTATTTCAAAACGTTACCATATTGCACTAATGCCTCAGGGCCTAGGGAACAGTCACACTCACGGTTCAGTTGCATGCACTCATTTGGAAGGTCCTGCTTCGGGTCCATTGTTGGTGTGGGAGTATTTTGCCGACAACCGAAGTTTCCTAAGCAGGACTTTATCCGGCAAGACTGGGTTGTAAAAGTCTTCCCACATATATATGTGAAGTTCAATCACACATCAGTGCTATATCCGGTAGCTCAAGAAATATTTCTACACTCGCGTCTTCGCGAGAGAATGAGTGTTTGTGGGCAGGAACAGTTCTAAATCTTACTCTCTTGGTAAATTTTTGTAAGTACCTACGGTAATTTTTGTAAAATATACTTGTAACGAGTAGACATAGTTGCGGTTCGCTTTAACTCACATGGTTCTTTATTGGGACAAAAACGGGACATGGTTCTTCATTGGTACAAAAAGACGGGACGGCAGAAGCGGACCTCAAAAACGGGACTGTCCCGGCCAAAACGGGACGTCTGGTCACCCTACTTAAAGTGCACCATTACGATGTCGGCGTACTTTACACCACCATTGTGCTTCCTATGTGCATGACATTTAAAAGCCAAATCCGCGAACACTTCACAATAATTGATGCTTATTAAGCCGTGTGCTTTATGACGGGCCCTTAGGTTTAAAGCATCCGAAGTGCGCGTCCGTCTGCATTTGCACAGTATACAGAAGAGGGGAGAATGCGGCCAGGACTGCTGCTTTCACTCCTTTCAGCATATAGCTCAAGGATTCCCTAAATATTGCTTATAGAGGGCATTTCACTGCGCAGAACGTAAAAAGACAAGCTTGAAGGTCGCACAGGCTGTCTAGAAAACCGATTATATCGCGTTATTTTTTTCTTTGCGCCATAAAACGTTGTGTAATCATAATCATATCATCAATGGGACTACAGAAGGTTGCATTAAAGTTCCCAATTGGGTCTGTTTTATACTGCACAGCCACTGTCTGTACACAAGTCAAATAGCTCTACACATACCGCTCAGCACACCACTGCTAGGCTGAATCAGATAGGTGTCACACTTGCCAAGCTTGAAGTACAGTCGTGATCTATACGAAGGTGAACAAGCAATCATCGACTGCCCAGTACTGGGAGCATCATGCAGCAGCTGACTTGCTCTCCTTTTCAAATGCCTTGCGAACCAAGTGTGGTAAGTCGTCTGATAAGGAGAGAACGTCACCATGGACAGCACTGAGCAGTTGATACTCACCCGTCTACCTTCATATGTATCAAGTCTCTACCTGGCCGAAGTAGCCAGTGTGTGTGCAGCACAAACGGCTGTATTGAAATCTCAAGAGGATAAAAGTTCAGAACAAGCTTGGTAAGGTTTCACATTGCAAGTATGCCCATGCAAATTTCACTTTCTAAAACATAAAAATGCATTTTAAATTGTCACCCAGGACAAGCTGCTCTTACACAGCTGTATATATAAGGCAGCTTACCATCAACAACCTTTGCAGACTGCCATGGACTGGAACCTTGGCCTAGTCGATGCTAGCTTCTGTTCGGCGAGGGCTGCACTTAGTAGAAAGGTGAAAAATGTGCTGTAGATCACGTGAAACAACCAAACAAAAGCAATCCCAGCATGCACAATTCGCTTGAGGCACTGACAAATAAAAATCAAAGGTTGGGTCAATTATGTTAACGCAATATACTTCAAACACGTACCATGAGTGCTGGCAAAATATTTGCTGCCTTCAATCTAGATAAGCTTGTAAATTTACATGCTAAATAACAAGTAACTTAAAAGCTGAAATATATTTCGATGGAACTACAAAAACCGAAGACTAGCTCTGCAAATATAGTGCTATCTAGTACACCATAATTGAGTAGAATCGGATTACAGCGTCCCCCTTACAAAGACTGGAGCAAAACAAGTATAGACTCTGCCGTGCCACTACAACATAAACAATGGTATTGTGATCTCGTGGAGATCAGAGTTCGGAACAAGTGTGACAGGCTTTGGCACGACAAATATGCCAATGTCATTATTCATTTTTGCATAATCTACGGAGACAGTGCAGGGAAACAATCACACACCAGATACTCAAAAAGACAAGCACACGCGCTGAACTTATAACACTTGTTTATTCGACTACTTCATTCTTCTCTTCAACGTCTAGGTTGACATTCCAGATCGTGATAAGCAGAAGAAATAGCACGAAATACAAGAAAAAAAGCGAAAGACAAGAGAAGAGAAAAGGAAAAGACAAAAGAAAAAAGTAAAAAAAAAAGAAAACCCTTACAATTCATCCCTCTCCCTCACCGCTATCGTTTAGATAGAAATTGGAGCTCTTTGGTCGACAGCGCTATAGAAGGACTACTTGCACACTTGTCCTTCAGATGCTCTATTCTTTGCGCTTTCATTATTTCTCTTGTTAGTGTGTCTCAAACCCTATCTATTACGGAACAAGTTTCAAAATGTGCTACACAACCACAATCCGGACAGTAGATTCCCAAATGTCCAGCGACAACTCGATGGGTATTATAAAAATGCTCCCTTAAACAATCATTCAAACACCCGCCAGTCTGGCCTACATGCTCCTTACCACACCACTTATGTAGACCAGACTGGCAGGTGTTTAAATCATTGTTTAAAGGAGCATTTTTATAACACCAACTGAGTCGCCGCTGGACATTTGGGAACCCACTGTCCGGACTGTGGTTGTGTAGCACATTTTGAAACTTGTTCCGTAATAGGTAAGAGTCGAGACACATTGACAAGAGAAATAATGGAAGCGCAAAGAATAGAGCATCTGAAGAACAAGTGTGTAAGTAGTCCTATAGTGCTGTCGACCAAAAAGCACCAATTTCTATCTTAAGGATAGCAGTGAGGGAGAGGGATGACTTGTAAAGACTTCCTATTTTAGTTTTTTTTTTTTTTCGTTTCTTTTTTTTTTGTGCTGTTCTTCGCTTTTTTCTTGTATTTTGTGCAATTTCTTCTCCTTATCACGTTCTGAAAAGTCAATCCAGACGTTGAAGAGAAGAACAAAGTAGTCGAATATACGAAAGTTTTAAGTTCAGCACGTGTGCTTGTCTTCCCGAGTATCTGGAGTGCGATTGTTTCTCTGCGCTGTCACCGTAGAATACGGTTCACCAACTCGCCCAGCATCCATTCTATCATTTCTGCATCATTAATATGACCCTGAAAGTGCAAGCACCTACAGGGTGTATTCACGCAAGTCTTGCAAGTGTTGAATTGTAGGTACAGCGCCCTGGTTGTGTCCATGTGCGATATATGACCAAATACCACAGAGACCAATACTGCAAAGTTCTCCGAAAACCAGTCGGCGCGGTGGCGAGCGGCAAGAGTGGCACTGTTCACCACTCTCGCCGTTCGTTCGTGTTGGTGTGTTGCTACTAACAAGCGCACCAATGGGAAGGCTTCAGCCATTATTGGGAACACTAAATAAACAAATACAAAATACAAATACAACACACACAGCAATACTGGATGCTAGTAGTGACGCACTTCTGTTGGGGTTCTGTGGATATTTATACAGCGTGTAGTTGGTCAGCCATTTCAAAGTTGCGATGAGTTGCTCGCTGTAGATGAGCAATTTAGCCAGTGCAGTATGACTGCTAGCCTGGGGTCTTCAACCTGCACCACGCAGTTGTGATACATGATCGCACGCCGGTACGATGCTCATCCAGATCAAAATGGGCAGGGGTGGAGATTGAACCCAGGATCCTTGCGTTCTCCAGCGCAAGCTTTCGCTCCACATGCTCCGAGTTGGTGTGCGCTAGCCCAGTCGGCCACCGATCCCCCAACGCAAGGATCCTCATAATTCCGCTTACGAATGAAATGCGCAATTCCCTTACAGGCTTTCATTCCACGTGAGTGGCATCAGAACTGCTAAAGGCCAGCCCATAAATACTGTCTGTGTTAAAAACAATCCTAGCAGCAATAAGTTGCTATTATATTGCTCAATATATAGAGCACCTTACCATGAACAGTCTTGGCAGTCTTCCATGAAGCCAGGACTTCAGCAGAGAAGACTGACATTCTGTGTCGTCTCAGGTGACTCACATCAGGATGGTGAAAGTGAATGCCAACGTCAAATTGGGAAAAGCTGCAGTAAGTATAAAGACGAAAACACAGATTAGAATATATGATAAAAAATATCATGGACCAACTTGAAAAAAAGTGCACAAAAAGACAAGGACAAAAGGACAGGAACACGTAGGACGCAGACTGGTGCACAATGGCAACTCGATCTATTGAACACAAAAGAAAATAAATAAGAGGATGAGAGAAATCAGAAAGGTTGTGCTCGGAGAATGTGAGCTTCAGTAACTGGGGCGTGAGGCAAAGATGTCAGGTAGATTGTTTTACAGACACTCTAGAATTAACAACAGCCTTCCCATGCAGTAAGGTGGTGAGTTCATTCTGATTGAACATCTTGAAATATAGCGCGCAAAAAACAAGGAATAAAGGAGATGAATACATACACTACATACCAGTGCAAACTCCCAACACAAATAAATTGGAAAATAAAAAAAAAAAGAATGCGGAAGGAGCTTTCGCAAAATTTCGAACAGGTCCAAGTGGAATGTGCTAATTCACCCATAGGCATAAGACTGTAAAAACAATTTCCTCGGCAGCTCAGGTAACAGACGGATGTGCAGACACATTGTTCGCCCATACTAAGAATAATAAAGGCCTAAAATATTTCTCTTGTATGCTTTTTTATAGTATCTGCTAATTATTCACGTGTTTCCTCATACACGAGCAGTGTAAACAGTGCATAGGTAGGTGACAATCCATCATAGATTTTAGAGAGAGATTGAGCTGTTTTTATGTATTAGCCATCCATCTGTTACCTTAACTGACATAAAAATTATGTTTTTTAAATCTGCTCTTGCTAACAGGTAAATCAGCGCGTTCCACTTGGGCCTGTGCTCGAGCTCCTTCCGCATACATTATTTCTCCCTTCTCTGATTTATGCGAGTTCAGTCTGCGCTCGCATGAGGTCTACGTGTTACTCTCCCTGTCTCCTTGGCTTTTTGCAAACTATTTTTCAAGGTGTCCAATTAGTACCAGCTCACCACCTTACTACAATCATGCAACAACTAAAAACAATTACAACTTACACCATTCGCTGAAGGGAGTACCACAGGAAAAACAGGGATGGGGTGAGGTATGTCTAACACTATATACTTACACTGAACAAAATACAGATAACAAAAACTGGCGAGACACTACCTTAATTGAGGACATGCTTGTACATTTCCCTAGAAGCTTGTAATTAATACTTGATAGCCTCTAAAAAAAACACCAGTAAGAAGAGAATAAATGCTTTACCATTTGAAGCAGCCTGAGTGTTTCTGGAGGTGTGAAATTCGTTACACGTGCGTTGGATCATACGAAACACGTGTACAGCGAATGATCTTTAGAGCTCGACATTTCGCGAGGAATAAGTGCCGGCGTCAAAAATTATTTCGCGGGCACAAATTCTTGCGATCGGCAGTGGTATGCTATTTTTGGCAATTCTTTTCTGAGTACGAATTGCGAAAAGAAGGCGTCTGGCAGACGACTGGGGCGGCGAAAGCTACGGACTTGCGCGATCAATCAATCGCTGCTTTTTGTCGGGTCCAGCTCTCAGCACGCAAGTACGGAGAGTGCGTCGGCGATGGAGGGGCACCGCATCTTCCAGACATTTTAGCTTACCAGTACACAAACGCGGAGGGGAGGAA